>OY979698.1:18582084-19182084 GCA_963855945.1 Thereva nobilitata
TACCGTGGATTTAACGTGGGATATACCGTGGATTTAACGTGGGATATACCGTGGATTTAACGTGGGATATACCGTGGATTTAACGTGGGATATACCGTGGATTTAACGTGGGATATACCGTGGATTTAACGTGGGATATACCGTGGATTTAACGTGGGATATACCGTGGATTTAACGTGGGATATACCGTGGATTTAACGTGGGATATACCGTGGATTTAACGTGGGATATACCGTGGATTTAAAGTGGGATATACCGTGGATTTAACGTGGGATATACCGTGGATTTAACGTGGGATATACCGTGGATTTAACGTGGGATATACCGTGGATTTAACGTGGGATATACCGTGGATTTAACGTGGGATATACCGTGGATTTAACGTGGGATATACCGTGGATTTAACGTGGGATATACCGTGGATTTAACGTGGGATATACCGTGGATTTAACGTGGGATATACCGTGGATTTAACGTGGGATATACCGTGGATTTAACGTGGGATATACCGTGGATTTAACGTGGGATATACCGTGGATTTAACGTGGGATATACCGTGGATTTAACGTGGGATATACCGTGGATTTAACGTGGGATATACCGTGGATTTAACGTGGGATATACCGTGGATTTAACGTGGGATATACCGTGGATTTAACGTGGGATATACCGTGGATTTAACGTGGGATATACCGTGGATTTAACGTGGGATATACCGTGGATTTAACGTGGGATATACCGTGGATTTAACGTGGGATATACCGTGGATTTAACGTGGGATATACCGTGGATTTAACGTGGGATATACCGTGGATTTAACGTGGGATATACCGTGGATTTAACGTGGGATATACCGTGGATTTAACGTGGGATATACCGTGGATTTAACGTGGGATATACCGTGGATTTAACGTGGGATATACCGTGGATTTAACGTGGGATATACCGTGGATTTAACGTGGGATATACCGTGGATTTAACGTGGGATATACCGTGGATTTAACGTGGGATATACCGTGGATTTAACGTGGGATATACCGTGGATTTAACGTGGGATATACCGTGGATTTAACGTGGGATATACCGTGGATTTAACGTGGGATATACCGTGGATTTAACGTGGGATATACCGTGGATTTAACGTGGGATATACCGTGGATTTAACGTGGGATATACCGTGGATTTAACGTGGGATATACCGTGGATTTAACGTGGGATATACCGTGGATTTAACGTGGGATATACCGTGGATTTAACGTGGGATATACCGTGGATTTAACGTGGGATATACCGTGGATTTAACGTGGGATATACCGTGGATTTAACGTGGGATATACCGTGGATTTAACGTGGGATATACCGTGGATTTAACGTGGGATATACCGTGGATTTAACGTGGGATATACCGTGGATTTAACGTGGGATATACCGTGGATTTAACGTGGGATATACCGTGGATTTAACGTGGGATATACCGTGGATTTAACGTGGGATATACCGTGGATTTAACGTGGGATATACCGTGGATTTAACGTGGGATATACCGTGGATTTAACGTGGGATATACCGTGGATTTAACGTGGGATATACCGTGGATTTAACGTGGGATATACCGTGGATTTAACGTGGGATATACCGTGGATTTAACGTGGGATATACCGTGGATTTAACGTGGGATATACCGTGGATTTAACGTGGGATATACCGTGGATTTAACGTGGGATATACCGTGGATTTAACGTGGGATATACCGTGGATTTAACGTGGGATATACCGTGGATTTAACGTGGGATATACCGTGGATTTAACGTGGGATATACCGTGGATTTAACGTGGGATATACCGTGGATTTAACGTGGGATATACCGTGGATTTAACGTGGGATATACCGTGGATTTAACGTGGGATATACCGTGGATTTAACGTGGGATATACCGTGGATTTAACGTGGGATATACCGTGGATTTAACGTGGGATATACCGTGGATTTAACGTGGGATATACCGTGGATTTAACGTGGGATATACCGTGGATTTAACGTGGGATATACCGTGGATTTAACGTGGGATATACCGTGGATTTAACGTGGGATATACCGTGGATTTAACGTGGGATATACCGTGGATTTAACGTGGGATATACCGTGGATTTAACGTGGGATATACCGTGGATTTAACGTGGGATATACCGTGGATTTAACGTGGGATATACCGTGGATTTAACGTGGGATATACCGTGGATTTAACGTGGGATATACCGTGGATTTAACGTGGGATATACCGTGGATTTAACGTGGGATATACCGTGGATTTAACGTGGGATATACCGTGTATTTAACGTGGGATATACCGTGGATTTAACGTGGGATATACCGTGGATTTAACGTGGGATATACCGTGGATTTAACGTGGGATATACCGTGGATTTAACGTGGGATATACCGTGGATTTAACGTGGGATATACCGTGGATTTAACGTGGGATATACCGTGGATTTAACGTGGGATATACCGTGGATTTAACGTGGGATATACGTGGATTTAACGTGGAGTATACCGTGGATTTAACGTGGGATATACCGTGGATTTAACGTGGGATATACCGTGGATTTAACGTGGGATATACCGTGGATTTAACGTGGGATATACCGTGGATTTAACGTGGGATATACCGTGGATTTAACGTGGGATATACCGTGGATTAACGTGGGATATACCGTGGATTTAACGTGGGATATACCGTGGATTTAACGTGGGATATACCGTGGATTTAACGTGGGATATACCGTGGATTTAACGTGGGATATACCGTGGATTTAACGTGGGATATACCGTGGATTTAACGTGGGATATACCGTGGATTTAACGTGGGATATACCGTGGATTTAACGTGGGATATACCGTGGATTTAAACGTGGGATATACCGTGGATTTAACGTGGGATATACCGTGGATTTAACGTGGGATATACCGAGGATTTAACGTGGGATATACCGTGGATTTAACGTGGGAATACCGTGGATTTAACGTGGGATATACCGTGGATTTAACGTGGGATATACCGTGGATTTAACGTGGGATATACCGTGGATTAACGTGGGATATACCGTGGATTTAACGTGGGATATACCGTGGATTTAACGTGGGATATACCGTGGATTTAACGTGGGATATACCGTGGATTTAACGTGGGATATACCGTGGATTTAACGTGGGATATACCGTGGATTTAACGTGGGATATACCGTGGATTTAACGTGGGATATACCGTGGATTTAACGTGGGATATACCGTGGATTTAACGTGGGATATACCGTGGATTTAACGTGGATATACCGTGGATTTAACGTGGGATATACCGTGGATTTAACGTGGGATATACCGTGGATTTAACGTGGGATATACCGTGGATTTAACGTGGGATATACCGTGGATTTAACGTGGGATATACCGTGGATTTAACGTGGGATATACCGTGGATTTAACGTGGGATATACGTGGATTTAACGTGGGATATACCGTGGATTTAACGTGGGATATACCGTGGATTTAACGTGGGATATACCGTGGATTTAACGTGGGATATACCGTGGATTTAACGTGGGATATACCGTGGATTTAACGTGGGATATACCGTGGATTTAACGTGGGATATACCGTGATTTAACGTGGGATATACCGTGGATTTAACGTGGGATATACCGTGGATTTAACGTGGGATATACCGTGGATTTAACGTGGGATATACCGTGGATTTAACGTGGGATATACCGTGGATTTAACGTGGGATATACCGTGGATTTAACGTGGGATATACCGTGGATTTAACGTGGGATATACCGTGGATTTAAACGTGGGATATACCGTGGATTTAACGTGGGATATACCGTGGATTTAACGTGGGATATACCGTGGATTTAACGTGGGATATACCGTGGATTTAACGTGGGATATACCGTGGATTTAACGTGGGATATACCGTGGATTTAACGTGGGATATACCGTGGATTTAACGTGGGATATACCGTGGATTTAACGTGGGATATACCGTGGATTTAACGTGGGATATACCGTGGGATTAAACGTGGGATATACCGTGGATTTAACGTGGGATATACCGTGGATTTAACGTGGGATATACCGTGGATTTAACGTGGGATATACCGTGGATTTAACGTGGGATATACCGTGGATTAACGTGGATATACCGTGGATTTAACGTGGGATATACCGTGGATTTAACGTGGGATATACCGTGGATTTAACGTGGGATATACCGTGGATTTAACGTGGGATATACCGTGGATTTAACGTGGGATATACCGTGGATTTAACGTGGGATATACCGTGGATTTAACGTGGGATATACCGTGGATTTAACGTGGGATATACCGTGGATTTAACGTGGGATATACCGTGGATTTAACGTGGGATATACCGTGGATTTAACGTGGGATATACCGTGGATTAACGTGGGATATACCGTGGATTTAACGTGGGATATACCGTGGATTTAACGTGGGATATACCGTGGATTTAACGTGGGATATACCGTGGATTTAACGTGGGATATACCGTGGATTTAACGTGGGATATACCGTGGATTTAACGTGGATATACCGTGGATTTAACGTGGGATATACCGTGGATTTAACGTGGGATATACCGTGGATTTAACGTGGGATATACCGGGGATTTAACGTGGGATATACCGTGGATTTAACGTGGGATATACCGTGGATTTAACGTGGGATATACCGTGGATTTAACGTGGGATATACCGTGGATTTAACGTGGGATATACCGTGGATTTAACGTGGATATACCGTGGATTTAACGTGGGATATACCGTGGATTTAACGTGGGATATACCGTGGATTTAACGTGGGATATACCGTGGATTTAACGTGGGATATACCGTGGATTTAACGTGGGATATACCGTGGATTTAACGTGGGATATACCGGGATTTAACGTGGGATATACCGTGGATTTAACGTGGGATATACCGTGGATTTAACGTGGGATATACCGTGGATTTAACGTGGGATACCGTGGATTAACGGTGGATATACCGTGGATTTAACGTGGGATATACCGTGGATTTAACGTGGGATATACCGTGGATTTAACGTGGGATATACCGTGGATTTAACGTGGGATATACCGTGGATTTAACGTGGATATACCGTGGATTTAACGTGGGATATACCGTGGATTTAACGTGGGATATACCGTGGATTTAACGTGGGATATACCGTGGATTTAACGTGGGATATACCGTGGATTTAACGTGGGATATACCGTGGATTTAACGTGGATATACCGTGGATTTAACGTGGGATATACCGTGGATTTAACGTGGGATATACCGTGGATTTAACGTGGGATATACCGTGGATTTAACGTGGGATATACCGTGGATTTAACGTGGGATATACCGTGGATTTAACGTGGGATATACCGTGGATTTAACGTGGGATATACCGTGGATTTAACGTGGGATATACCGTGGATTTAACGTGGGATATACCGTGGATTTAACGTGGGATATACCGTGGATTTAACGTGGGATATACCGTGGATTTAACGTGGGATATACCGTGGATTTAACGTGGGATATACCGTGGATTTAACGTGGGATATACCGTGGATTTAACGTGGGATATACCGTGGATTTAACGTGGGATATACCGTGGATTTAACGTGGGATATACCGTGGATTTAACGTGGGATATACCGTGGATTTAACGTGGGATATACCGTGGATTTAACGTGGGATATACCGTGGATTTAACGTGGATATACCGTGGATTTAACGTGGATATACCGTGGATTTAACGTGGGATATACCGTGGATTTAACGTGGGATATACCGTGGATTTAACGTGGGATATACCGTGGATTTAACGTGGGATATACGTGGATTTAACGTGGGATATACCGTGGATTTAACGTGGGATATACCGTGGATTTAACGTGGGATATACCGTGGATTTAACGTGGGATATACCGTGGATTTAACGTGGGATATACCGTGGATTTAACGTGGGATATACCGTGGATTTAACGTGGGATATACCGTGGATTTACCGTGGGATATACCGTGGATTTAACGTGGGATATACCGTGGATTTAACGTGGGATATACCGTGGATTTAACGTGGGATATACCGTGGATTTAACGTGGGATATACCGTGGATTTAACGTGGGATATACCGTGGATTTAACGTGGGATATACCGTGAAGATGTGGATTAACGTGGGATATACCGTGGATTTAACGTGGTATATACCGTGGATTTAACGTGGCATATACCGTGGATTTAACGTGCGATATACCGTGGATTTAACGTGGGATATACCGTGGATTTAACGTGGGATATACCGTGGATTTAACGTGGGATATACCGTGGATTTAACGTGGGATATACCGTGGATTTAACGTGGGATATACCGTGGATTTAACGTGGGATATACCGTGGATTTAACGTGGGATATACCGTGGATTTAACGTGGGATATACCGTGGATTTAACGTGGGATATACCGTGGATTTAACGTGGGATATACCGTGGATTTAACGTGGGATATACCGTGGATTTAACGTGGGATATACCGTGGATTTAACGTGGGATATACCGTGGATTTAACGTGGGATATACCGTGGATTTAACGTGGGATATACCGTGGATTTAACGTGGGATATACCGTGGATTTAACGTGGGATATACCGTGGATTTAACGTGGGATATACCGTGGATTTAACGTGGGATATACCGTGGATTTAACGTGGGATATACCGTGGATTTAACGTGGGATATACCGTGGATTTAACGTGGGATATACCGTGGATTTAACGTGGGATATACCGTGGATTTAACGTGGGATATACCGTGGATTTAACGTGGGATATACCGTGGATTTAACGTGGGATATACCGTGGATTTAACGTGGGATATACCGTGGATTTAACGTGGGATATACCGTGGATTTAACGTGGGATATACCGTGGATTTAACGTGGGATATACCGTGGATTTAACGTGGGATATACCGTGGATTTAACGTGGGATATACCGTGGATTTAACGTGGGATATACCGTGGATTTAACGTGGGATATACCGTGGATTTAACGTGGGATATACCGTGGATTTAACGTGGGATATACCGTGGATTTAACGTGGGATATACCGTGGATTTAACGTGGGATATACCGTGGATTTAACGTGGGATATACCGTGGATTTAACGTGGGATATACCGTGGATTTAAAGTGGGATATACCGTGGATTTAACGTGGGATATACCGTGGATTTAACGTGGGATATACCGTGGATTTAACGTGGGATATACCGTGGATTTAACGTGGGATATACCGTGGATTTAACGTGGGATATACCGTGGATTTAACGTGGGATATACCGTGGATTTAACGTGGGATATACCGTGGATTTAACGTGGGATATACCGTGGATTTAACGTGGGATATACCGTGGATTTAACGTGGGATATACCGTGGATTTAACGTGGGATATACCGTGGATTTAACGTGGGATATACCGTGGATTTAACGTGGGATATACCGTGGATATACCGTGGATACACGGTATGCTCATATACACCGTGGGATATACCGTGGATTTAACGTGGGATATACCGTGGGTTTAACGTGGGATATACCGTGGATATACCGTGGATTTAACGTGGGATATACCGTGGATTTACCGTGGGATATACCGTGGATATACCGTGGATACACGGTATGTTCATATACACCGTGGGATATACCGTGGATTTAACGTGGGATATACCGTGGATTTAACGTGGGATATACCGTGGATATACCGTGGATTTAACGTGGGATATACCGTGGATTTACCGTGGGATATACCGTGGATATACCGTGGATACACGGTATGCTCATATACACCGTGGGATATACCGTGGATTTACCGTGGGATATACCGTGGATTTAACGTGGGATATACCGTGGATTTAACGTGGGATATACCGTGGATTTAACGTGGGATATACCGTGGATTTACCGTGGGATATACCGTGGATTTAACGTGGGATATACCGTGGATTTAACGTGGGATATACCGTGGATTTAACGTGGGATATACCGTGGATTTACCGTGGGATATACCGTGGATTTAACGTGGGATATACCGTGGATTTAACGTGGGATATACCGTGGATTTAACGTGGGATATACCGTGGATTTAACGTGGGATATACCGTGGATTTAACGTGGGATATACCGTGGATTTATCGTGGGATATACCGTAGATTTAACGTGGGATATACCGTGGATTTAACGTGGGATATACCGTGGATTTAACGTGGGATATACCGTGGATTTACCGTGGGATATACCGTGGATTTAACGTGGATATACCGTGGATTTAACGTGGGATATACCGTGGATTTAACGTGGGATATACCGTGGATTTACCGTGGGATATACCGTGGATTTAACGTGGGATATACCGTGGATTTAACGTGGGATATACCGTGGATTTACCGTGGGATATACCGTGGATTTAACGTGGGATATACCGTGGATTTAACGTGGGATATACCGTGGATTTAACGTGGGATATACCGTGGATTTAACGTGGGATATACCGTGGATTTACCGTGGGATATACCGTGGATTTAACGTGGGATATACCGTGGATTTAACGTGGGATATACCGTGGATTTAAAGTGGGATATACCGTGGATTTAACGTGGGATATACCGTGGATTTAACGTGGGATATACCGTGGATTTAACGTGGGATATACCGTGGATTTAACGTGGGATATACCGTGGATTTACCGTGGGATATACCGTGGATTTAACGTGGGATATACCGTGGATTTAACGTGGGATATACCGTGGATTTAAAGTGGGATATACCGTGGATTTAACGTGGGATATACCGTGGATTTAACGTGGGATATACCGTGGATTTAACGTGGGATATACCGTGGATTTAACGTGGGATATACCGTGGATTTACCGTGGGATATACCGTGGATTTAACGTGGGATATACCGTGGATTTAACGTGGGATATACCGTGGATTTAACGTGGGATATACCGTGGATTTAACGTGGGATATACCGTGGATTTAACGTGGGATATACCGTGGATTTAACGTGGGATATACCGTGGATTTAACGTGGGATATACCGTGGATTTAACGTGGGATATACCGTGGATATACCGTGGATACACGGTATGCTCATATACACCGTGGGATATACCGTGGATTTAACGTGGGATATACCGTGGGTTTAACGTGGGATATACCGTGGATATACCGTGGATTTAACGTGGGATATACCGTGGATTTACCGTGGGATATACCGTGGATATACCGTGGATACACGGTATGTTCATATACACCGTGGGATATACCGTGGATTTAACGTGGGATATACCGTGGATTTAACGTGGGATATACCGTGGATATACCGTGGATTTAACGTGGGATATACCGTGGATTTACCGTGGGATATACCGTGGATTTAACGTGGGATATACCGTGGATTTAACGTGGGATATACCGTGGATTTACGTGGGATATACCGTGGATTTAACGTGGGATATACCGTGGATTTAACGTGGGATATACCGTGGATTTAACGTGGGATATACCGTGGATTTAACGTGGGATATACCGTGGATTTAACGTGGGATATACCGTGGATATACCGTGGATACACGGTATGCTCATATACACCGTGGGATATACCGTGGATTTAACGTGGGATATACCGTGGGTTTAACGTGGGATATACCGTGGATATACCGTGGATTTAACGTGGGATATACCGTGGATTTACCGTGGGATATACCGTGGATATACCGTGGATACACGGTATGTTCATATACACCGTGGGATATACCGTGGATTTAACGTGGGATATACCGTGGATTTAACGTGGGATATACCGTGGATATACCGTGGATTTAACGTGGGATATACCGTGGATTTACCGTGGGATATACCGTGGATATACCGTGGATACACGGTATGCTCATATACACCGTGGGATATACCGTGGATTTACCGTGGGATATACCGTGGATTTAACGTGGGATATACCGTGGATTTAACGTGGGATATACCGTGGATTTAACGTGGGATATACCGTGGATTTACCGTGGGATATACCGTGGATTTAACGTGGGATATACCGTGGATTTAACGTGGGATATACCGTGGATTTAACGTGGGATATACCGTGGATTTACCGTGGGATATACCGTGGATTTAACGTGGGATATACCGTGGATTTAACGTGGGATATACCGTGGATTTAACGTGGGATATACCGTGGATTTAACGTGGGATATACCGTGGATTTAACGTGGGATATACCGTGGATTTATCGTGGGATATACCGTAGATTTAACGTGGGATATACCGTGGATTTAACGTGGGATATACCGTGGATTTAACGTGGGATATACCGTGGATTTAACGTGGGATATACCGTGGATTTAACGTGGGATATACCGTGGGTTTAACGTGGGATATACCGTGGATATACCGTGGATACACGGTATGCTCATATACACCGTGGGATATACCGTGGATTTAACGTGGGATATACCGTGGGTTTACCGTGGGATATACCGTGGATATACCGTGGATTTAACGTGGGATATACCGTGGATTTACCGTGGGATATACCGTGGATATACCGTGGATACACGGTATGCTCATATACACCGTGGGATATACCGTGGATTTAACGTGGGATATACCGTGGGTTTAACGTGGGATATACCGTGGATATACCGTGGATTTAACGTGGGATATACCGTGGATTTACCGTTGGATATACCGTGGATATACCGTGGATACACGGTATGCTCATATACACCGTGGAATATACCGTGGATTTAACGTGGGATATACCGTGGATTTAACGTGGGATATACCGTGGATATACCGTGGATTTAACGTGGGATATACCGTGGATTTACCGTGGGATATACCGTGGATATACCGTGGATACACGGTATGCTCATATACACCGTGGGATATACCGTGGATTTAACGTGGGATATACCGTGGATTTAACGTGGGATATACCGTGGATTTAACGTGGGATATACCGTGGATTTAACGTGGGATATACCGTGGATTTAACGTGGGATATACCGTGGATTTAACGTGGGATATACCGTGGATTTAACGTGGGATATACCGTGGATTTAACGTGGGATATACCGTGGATTTAACGTGGGATATACCGTGGATTTAACGTGGGATATACCGTGGATTTAACGTGGGATATACCGTGGATTTAACGTGGGATATACCGTGGATTTAACGTGGGATATACTGTGGATTTAACGTGGGATATACCGTGGATTTAACGTGGGATATACCGTGGATTTAACGTGGGATATACCGTGGATTTAACGTGGGATATACCGTGGATTTAACGTGGGATATACCGTGGATTTAACGTGGGATATACCGTGGATTTAACGTGGGATATACCGTGGATTTAACGTGGGATATACCGTGGATTTAACGTGGGATATACCGTGGATTTAACGTGGGATATACCGTGGATTTAACGTGGGATATACCGTGGATTTAACGTGGGATATACCGTGGATTTAACGTGGGATATACCGTGGATTTAACGTGGGATATACCGTGGATTTAACGTGGGATATACCGTGGATTTACCGTGGGATATACCGTGGATTTAACGTGGGATATACCGTGGATTTAACGTGGGATATAAAGTGGATTTACCGTGGGATATACCGTGGATTTAACGTGGGATATACCGTGGATTTAACGTGGGATATACCGTGGATTTAACGTGGGATATACCGTGGATATACCGTGGATTTAACGTGGGATATACCGTGGATTTACCGTGGGATATACCGTGGATATACCGTGGATACACGGTATGCTCATATACACCGTGGGATATACCGTGGATTTACCGTGGGATATACCGTGGATTTAACGTGGGATATACCGTGGATTTAACGTGGGATATACCGTGGATTTAACGTGGGATATACCGTGGATTTACCGTGGGATATACCGTGGATTTAACGTGGGATATACCGTGGATTTAACGTGGGATATACCGTGGATTTAACGTGGGATATACCGTGGATTTAACGTGGGATATACCGTGGATTTAACGTGGGATATACCGTGGATTTAACGTGGGATATACCGTGGATTTAACGTGGGATATACCGTGGATTTAACGTGGGATATACCGTGGATTTACCGTGGGATATACCGTGGATTTAACGTGGGATATACCGTAGATTTAACGTGGGATATACCGTGGATTTAACGTGGGATATACCGTGGATATACCGTGGATTTAACGTGGGATATACCGTGGATTTACCCTGGGATATACCGTGGATATACCGTGGATACACGGTATGCTCATATACACCGTGGGATATACCGTGGATTTACCGTGGGATATACCGTGGATTTAACGTGGGATATACCGTGGATTTAACGTGGGATATACATTGGATTTAACGTGGGATATACCGTGGATTTAACGTGGGATATACCGTGGATTTAACGTGGGATATACCGTGGATTTAACGTGGGATATACCGTGGATTTAACGTGGGATATACCGTGGATTTAACGTGGGATATACCGTGGATTTAACGTGGGATATACCGTGGATTTAACGTGGGATATACCGTGGATTTAACGTGGGATATACCGTGGATTTAACGTGGGATATACCGTGGATTTAACGTGGGATATACCGTGGATTTAACGTGGGATATACCGTGGGTTTAACGTGGGATATACCGTGGATATACCGTGGATTTAACGTGGGATATACCGTGGATTTACCGTGGGATATACCGTGGATATACCGTGGATACACGGTATGCTCATATACACCGTGGGATATACCGTGGATTTAACGTGGGATATACCGTGGATTTAACGTGGGATATACCGTGGATATACCGTGGATTTAACGTGGGATATACCGTGGATTTACCGTGGGATATACCGTGGATATACCGTGGATACACGGTATGCTCATATACACCGTGGGATATACCGTGGATTTACCGTGGGATATACCGTGGATATACCGTGGATACACGGTATGCTCATATACACCGTGGGATATACCGTGGATTTAACGTGGGATATACCGTGGATTTACCGTGGGATATACCGTGGATATACCGTGGATACACGGTATGCTCATATACACCGTGGGATATACCGTGGATTTACCGTGGGATATACCGTGGATATACCGTGGATACACGGTATGCTCATATACACCGTGGGATATACCGTGTATTTAACGTGGGATATACCGTGGAAATACCGTGGATTTACCGTGGGATATACCGTGGATATACCGTGGATACACGGTATGATCATATACACCGTGGGATATACCGTGGATTTACCCTGGGATATACCGTGGATTTACCGTGGGATATACCGTGGATATACCGTGGATACACGGTATGCTCATATACACCGTGGTATATACCGTGGATTTACCGTGGGATATACCGTGGATTTACCGTGGGATATAAAGTGGATATACCGTGGATACACGGTATGCTCATATACACCGTGGGATATACCGTGGATTTACCGTGGGATATACCGTGGATATACCGTGGATACACGGTATGCTCATATACACCGTGGGATATACCGTGGATTTAACGTGGGATATACCGTGGATTTACCGTGGGATATACCGTGGATATAACGTGGATGCACGGTATGCTCATATACACCGTGGGATATACCGTGGATTTACCGTGGGATATACCGTGGATTTACTGTGGGATATACCGTGGATATACCGGGAATGCACGGTATGCTCATATACACCGTGGGATATACCGTGGATTTACCGTGGGATATACCGTGGATTTACCGTGGGATATACCGTGGATATACCGTGGATGCACGGTATGCTCATATACACCGTGGGATATACCGTGGATTTAACGTGGATACACGGTATGCTCCTTTAGACCGTGGGATATACCGTGGATATACCGTGGATGCACGGTATGCTCATATACACCGTGGGATATACCGTGAATTTACCGTGGGATATACCGTGGATTTACCGTGGGATATACCGTGGATATACCGTGGATACACGGTATGATCATATACACCGTGGGATATACCGTGGATTTAACGTGGATACTCGGTATGCTCCTTTAGACCGTGGGATATACCGTGGATTTACCGTGGGATATACCGTGGATATACCGTGGATGCACGGTATGCCCATATACACCGTGGGATATACCGTGGATTTACCGTGGGATATACCGTGGATTTACCGTGGATATACCGTGGATACACGGTATGCTCATATACACCGTGGGATATACCGCGGATTTAACGTGGATACTCGGTATGCTCCTTTAGACCGTGGGATATACCGTGGATTTTCCGTGGAATATACCGTGGATATACCGTGGATGCACGGTATGCTCATATACACCGTGGGATATACCGTGGATTTAACGTGGATACTCGGTATGCTCCTTTAGACCGTGGGATATACCGTGGATTTACTGTGGGATATACCGTGGATATACCGTGGATGCACGGTATGCTCATATACACCGTGGGATATACCGTGGATTTAACGTGGATACTCGGTATGCTCCTTTAGACCGTGGGATATACCGTGGATTTACTGTGGGATATACCGTGGATATACCGTGGATGCACGGTATGCTCATATACACCGTGGGATATACCTTGGATTTAACGTGGGATATACCGTGGATTTACCGTGGGATATACCGTGGATATACCGTGGATGCACGGTATGCTCATATACACCGTGGGATATACCTTGGATTTACCGTGGGATATACCGTGGATTTACTGTGGGATATACCGTGGATGCACGGTATGCTCATATACACCGTGGGATATACCGTGGATTTACCGTGGGATATACCGTGGATATACCGTGGATACACGGTATGCTCATATACACCGTGGGATATATCGTGGATTTACCGTGGGATATACCGTGGATTTACCGTGGGATATACCGTGGATATACCGTGGATGCACGGTATGCTCATATACACCGTGGGATATACCTTGGATTTACCGTGGGATATACCGTGGATTTACTGTGGGATATACCGTGGATGCACGGTATGCTCATATACACCGTGGGATATACCGTGGATTTACCGTGGGATATACCGTGGATTTACCGTGGGATATACCGTGGATATACCGTGGATACACGGTATGATCATATACACCGTGGGATATACCGTGGATTTAACGTGGATACTCGGTATGCTCCTTTAGACCGTGGGATATACCGTGGATTTACTGTGGGATATACCGTGGATATACCGTGGATGCACGGTATGCTCATATACACCGTGGGATATACCTTGGATTTAACGTGGGATATACCGTGGATTTACCGTGGGATATACCGTGGATATACCGTGGATGCACGGTATGCTCATATACACCGTGGGATATACCTTGGATTTACCGTGGGATATACCGTGGATTTACTGTGGGATATACCGTGGATGCACGGTATGCTCATATACACCGTGGGATATACCGTGGATTTAACGTGGATACACGGTATGCTCCTTTAGACCGTGGGATATACCGTGGATATACCGTGGATGCACGGTATGCTCATATACACCGTGGGATATACCGTGAATTTACCGTGGGATATACCGTGGATTTACCGTGGGCTATACCGTGGATATACCGTGGATACACGGTATGCTCATATACACCGTGGGATATACCGTGGATTTACCGTGGGATATACCGTGGATTTACCGTGGGATATACCGTGGATATACCGTGGATACACGGTATGCTCATATACATCGTGGGATATACCGTGGATTTACCGTGGGATATACCGTGGATTTACCGTGGGATATACCGTGGATTTACTGTGGGATATACCTTGGATATACCGTGGATGCACGGTATGCTCATATACACCGTGGGATATACCGTGGATTTACCGTGGGATATACCGTGGATTTACCGTGGGATATACCTTGGATATACCGTGGATACACGGTATGCTCATATACACCGTGGGATATACCGTGGATTTACCGTGGGATATACCGTGGATATACCGTGGATACACGGTATGCTCATATACACCGTGGGATATACCGTGGATTTACCGTGGGATATACCGTGGATTTAACGTGGGATATACCGTGGATTTAACGTGGGATATACCGTGGATTTAACGTGGGATATACCGTGGATTTACCGTGGGATATACCGTGGATTTAACGTGGGATATACCGTGGATTTAACGTGGGATATACCGCGGATTTAACGTGGGATATACCGTGGATTTAACGTGGGATATACCGTGGATTTAACGTGGGATATACCGTGGATTTAACGTGGGATATACCGTGGATTTAACGTGGGATATACCGTGGATTTAACGTGGGATATACCGTGGATTTAACGTGGGATATACCGTGGATTTAACGTGGGATATACCGTGGATTTAACGTGGGATATACCGTGGATTTAACGTGGGATATACCGTGGGTTTAACGTGGGATATACCGTGGATATACCGTGGATTTAACGTGGGATATACCGTGGATTTACCGTGGGATATACCGTGGATATACCGTGGATACACGGTATGCTCATATACACCGTGGGATATACCGTGGATTTAACGTGGGATATACCGTGGATTTAACGTGGGATATACCGTGGATATACCGTGGATTTAACGTGGGATATACCGTGGATTTACCGTGGGATATACCGTGGATATACCGTGGATACACGGTATGCTCATATACACCGTGGGATATACCGTGGATTTACCGTGGGATATACCGTGGATTTACCGTGGGATATACCGTGGATATACCGTGGATACACGGTATGCTCATATACACCGTGGGATATATCGTGGATTTACCGTGGGATATACCGTGGATTTACTGTGGGATATACCGTGGATATACCGTGGATGCACGGTATGCTCATATACACCGTGGGATATACCGTGGATTTACCGTGGGATATACCGTGGATTTACCGTGGGATATACCGTGGATATACCGTGGATACACGGTATGCTCATATACATCGTGGGATATACCGTGGATTTACCGTGGGATATACCGTGGATTTACCGTGGGATATACCGTGGATTTACTGTGGGATATACCGTGGATATACCGTGGATGCACGGTATGCTCATATACACCGTGGGATATACCGTGGATTTACCGTGGGATATACCGTGGATTTACTGTGGGATATACCGTGGATATACCGTGGATGCACGGTATGCTCATATACACCGTGGGATATACCGTGGATTTACCGTGGGATATACCGTGGATTTACCGTGGGATATACCGTGGATATACCGTGGATACACGGTATGCTCATATACATCGTGGGATATACCGTGGGATATACCGTGGATTTACCGTGGGATATACCGTGGATTTACCGTGGGATATACCGTGGATATACCGTGGATACACGGTCTGCTCATATACACCGTGGGATATACCGTGGATTTAACGTGGATACACGGTATATCCCACGGTGTATATGAGCATACCGTGTATCCACGGTATATCCCACGGTGTATATGAGCATACCGTGTATCCACGGTATATCCACGGTAAATCCACGGTATATCCCACGGTAAATCCACGGTATATCTCACGGTGTATATGAGCATACCGTGTATCCACGTTAAATCCACGGTATATCCCACGGTGTATATGAGCATACCGTGTATCCACGGTATATCCACGGCATATCCCACGGTAAATCCACGGTATATCCCACGGCCTAAAGGAGCATACCGTGTATCCACGTTAAATCCACGGTATATCCCACGGTGTATATGAGCATACCGTGTATCCACGGTATATCCACGGTATATCCCACAGTAAATCTACGGTATATCCCACGGTCTAAAGGAGCATACCGTGTATCCACGTTAAATCCACGGTATATCCCACGGTGTATATGAGCATACCGTGTATCCACGGTATATCCACGGTATATCCCACAGTAAATCTACGGTATATCCCACGGTCTAAAGGAGCATACCGTGTATCCACGTTAAATCCACGGTATATCCCACGGTGTATATGAGCATACCGTGTATCCACGGTATATCCACGGTATATCCCACGGTAAATCCACGGTATATCCCACGGTCTAAAGGAGCATACCGTGTATCCACGTTAAATCCACGGTATATCCCACGGTTTATATGAGCATACCGTGTATCGGCGGTATATCCACGATATATCTCATAATATATCCAACAATATATGTATAGCAACATACCGTGTATCCACGGTATATCCACGGTATACCCAAAATGTATAGGAACATTCCTTATATCCACGGTATATACCGTGTATATACCGTGGATCGTGTGGCTAGACACTGCCATAAATTTCATAAAAAAACGTGGTGTAGGTACTTTGGCAATTATCGCATTTTTGAAATTTAAGTATTATAAAGTTAAATAAAAAAGTAACGGTGCATGTGTGCCAATTTTTTTTTCCAAAAATAAGTTGTCCACATTAAAATACACAATGTGTGTAAATGTCATCAATATTGGTGAAATAATATGGCAATAATTGCATTTTGAATTTTTGAAATTTCGGCACTTTGAAGTAGAATTACAAGATAACGGGACTTGACCGACATTTTTTGTTAACTTCCTGAGTTGTACATAATTAACTGTACCTTGTGTAAAAATTTCATCAAAATTGGGCGTGGAGGAGTTAATCTGAATATTTACCTTAAATTTTTCCGAGAGTTCCAATTTAAGAAATAATTTCGAACACCTGGCTTAACTCATCTGACCAAACCGCCCAATATTTAAAGCTTACCTTAATCATGTTTTCCACATCCTTGATTATTTTCCCCAAAAATTATCACAAACAAAAAAATAAACTTTCTTCTTTCGCCCTTAAAGAATTTCTAATTTTAATTTGAAGGCAAAATTTTGTTCATTATTTTCCAAGAAGAAACTTTTGTGATCATTGCTAACCTTAAGTCCTGATTACACCGGCCGAGCCGCCCCGCCCCTCTCTCGTTTAGTTGATAAGGACTCCGAGGGTGATTAATTTGCTTGCAAATTTCAACAATGATAAGCGCAAATGGAAACAGTTAGAAACGGTTCGTGACTGAAATAAACAAAAGGTCCCGGCCCTGCTGCCATCATCATCACCTTATACCAAGGGAGGAGACATTCAAACACGGAAAGGTGAGATATTTTCTGGTACTCCAAATTCCTAGGATACCATTAAAATTCTCTTTTTTCGCTGTGACATTCACCGTTTATTACTCTGTCGTTTAGAACAAGCTAGAAAAATTTCCTAGATAAGTGACACCTTGTACTTTCTCGCTTTTCTATTTTCTGTGAGTGCTTGCCGTGTTGGCGGGTGGTGCGTAAGGGCGGGGCGCCTCGGTGGAGGGGTGAGGAATTTCTTTTATAATTTTCTTAAATTAATTACAAAAAATAATTCACCTTAGAGAAGGCAATGTCGCTAAGTAAGTGGGGGTGGGCGGTGGTCGTTCTGGTTGAGTGATTTTAGCACTGTATCCTTGTAAAAAAAAGTGATTTAATCCGTAAGGACGACAAACAAAAAGGACGATTTTTTTCACGGAAAGTGCTTTACAGGATCAATAGCAATTTTCTTAAAAATTTTCCTTGTACCAGAAAAACAGGGAAAACACAAAATTTTATATTTTACGAAATTTTCTGGTTTTAAGCTGGGAAATTCCAAGTCACGTTTTCGGAAAGTGTTTATATGGCAAAAGAAACAAGGCTGGTGTGGCATAGGAGTAAAGCTGCTTCTGGTGCTGGCAGCCATCGTTGATGTGAAGCTATATTCTCGGTGAAATTATTGGCAGCGTCCATAAATGTCTTCGGCGTGTCTAGGATATTTTTTATCGTCTGCCCGTGGCAGGATATGAATTATTGTTCGCCTCGCCTTAGTATTATCGATAAAAGGAACATAAAAGTGGGAATATTACATCGTATCGGTTTTTATTATGATTTAGGTGAGCTTTTATGCGACAAAAGTTTTCAATTCGTTGTACAAGTTTTGGTTGCTTGTGTCTTATAGCATTCCCCGTGTGTATAGGTCGTGAATTATATTCTGGTTCGGGTAAAAATAATGTTTCCTTGGTCCTTGGGTTTGTTCTGTTTTTTTTATTTTGTTTGGGTTTTGGTTCTTTAATCAGAATTACATTAGTGGTAAAAGTAATAGGATTGGTTTTGTTGTTCTTTTTGTAAGATACTTGTTTTTCATTTTTATTGTTGTTTGATACTCTTTATTTTGGGTATTAATCACTAACCCTAGAGGACCATCAATTCAGTTTGGTGGATCAGGGAGTAGGATCAGTATATATGAGAACAATAGGTAAGTATAGCCTTGCGTAACTTTAATAATCCATTAAGTGTGTCTGAAAGAACAACTAAGCCAAAGTAGGTATGCATCGATTTGGTTTTGAAAGACATGCATAGAATTGCTTTTGGACACCTTGTTCGGTTACCCAAGTAAAAATCTGACCAGATTTTTCCCAGTCAGAAAGTGGCACTAGCCAGACTTCGGCCAGTTCAACTAGCCCAGTAAAATCGGACCAGAAACTGCCCAGTTCCTAGTCAGTGTACACTATTCAAATTTATGACTGGTCAGAACCTAGCTAGGTTTTGGCCAGTCAAATTGTTACAGTTTTTTCTATCAAAAAACTTGTCAAGTTTTTCCTATCTAAAAACTTGTCAAGTTTTTTCTATCCAAAACTTGTCAAAATTTTTGTATGCAAAAACTTGGCTGAGATTTCATGCCAGATACTATCCATAATCTCGTCTGTCAAAGTTTGATACTGCTTGCTCTAAGACTAATTAATTTTAAAATTTGTTTTTTAGAAAAAAATTGTTACTGAAATTTGAAACGATAAAGTATTTCATTTATTTATTTAATTGTTTTCAAGATAAATGGAAAAAAGTGAGTGAATTTTAGAAAGACTTTTTTTAATAAAAAATTATTGTATAAACAAAATAAAAAATAAAAACAAAAGTTGTACGATGTTCGTGTTTTTTTTCTTACATTAAAATTAGTCACTTCTGATGCGCAAAGTATTTGCTCAATTTTCCCGCCCAGAAACAGACTCGTGCCAGATCGGAGTCGATATAACAATCGATCTGCGCGTTCGTGGGATTGCATCTTCCGATCCGAGTGCATCTTACACATTCAGTTCATTTAGTCATAAATATCGTTTAATAATGCTTTAATTATTATTTTGTATCATCAAGAAAAAATAAATAAGTTCAAAAACATTGCATAATTCAATAATTTATTTCAACAGTTACTTTTTTCAGCATTTTGTAATGTGAACTAGATTTCTGCTAGTTGTGCCTAGACCAGTATTTGGCAATAATTGCAGATCAATATCTGGCCAGTAACTGGACAGATTCTTGCCAGAAACTAGCCAGTGCCAGACTAGTTTGTCTGGCCAGCGGCTAGTCAGGAAGTGCGTGACGTTGCTAGACAGTGCCTAGTTCATTTTCCTAGACAGAGCCTGGCCAGAGACTAGTAAAAACTGGCTAGTTCCATGCATAAAACTCGGCCAAATTTTTACTTGGGTACTTAAACTTCAATCTATTGGTATTGAGCCAGTTCTATTTAAATAATCATATTGGTGACTTCGAAACTCCTTACAAAAAAGCGGAAAGGATATTTAAGATGACAGCAAACATACATTTTTAGGAAAACCCCCAGGACTTTCCAACCAAGCAACTGGATGTATTATGATATTTGGCTGCAAGAACACATTAGCTTATCATTGTTCAACAGAACCACAGGAACTTATTCTCCAATATGTCAATAAGTGGCTTTGGCCTGGTGATTAAGTTGCAAGAGGTGTGCCAGAGAAATGGCATCGAAGTGGTTTAATGCGCACCGAAGTGGCAGGCACCACTTCGCTACATCGATTTAATACATGATATTTTCAATCAAAATGTGGTCGTCGGACGATGAAGATGCTGTTGCATGTGTGCAAATTATTAACCTTAACAATAAAGGAAAAAGGTTATTGGGTCCACCCACTGTGGCAAGAAAATGCAAAATACGGCATTTATAATGTTTATAAAGGTGATTTACACCTGGAAGAAAATAAGTTTAAACTTGTTTGTAGAATGAACAAGGCCACATTTTGTAAATTACTAGAAAAATTGCGACCTATGCCTCCGTATACGTGTTTTCCCCAAAAAAAAATTAAAACCCAAGTTGGCCGTGAAATGGCATGCTACTTCAAAATTAAACTTGTCGGAGACTAGTGGCAACCAAATGGGTTCCGGTCCACTTGCAAAACACCACTCCATCTCGATGCGCGCTGCCTCAATTGATTCCGTGTGATTAAAATATTTCACTATCCACCCCACCGCCACGCCAATTTCTCATCACCTCAGTGCGCGCCTTGCCTAAGGCGTCCCCAGAAAATATGGTTTCGCATTGGGCTGGGAATATTTCCTTTCTTACGTCAAGTAGGCGGAAGTGTTTTCCAGCCTATATATACAGCGCAAATTGAAATAAATGTTAGCTGTCATTTATAACTTAATGTTAAAAAAATTATTAAAATTAAAAATTTCAATTAAGGGGTCTTTCTGGTTACATTTTCAAAAAAAAATTTTTTTTAAACATTTTTTTTTTCATAGAAAGAAGAGAGATAGCGCTTTGAAAATTTGTAGGTATGTTTATTGACAAAACAGTATTACAAAAAAGATTTTTTTTGATTTTAAAAATTTTTTTTGATGACATACGGATTTTTTTAAAAAAACATCAAAAAATGATAGCGGGCATGATTTTGGGCGAATGGATGATCTGAAAAAAACAAAAAAAAAGGCAAATTATTCCTTGTTGAAGTGGCTATGATATGAACCAGAATAATTTGTTTTTGTCAAAAAATAAAAAAATGGCGGCCATTTTTCGAAAAAACCAATTTTTTAGGGTGGAAAATCGGCTGAAAATCGGACAATTTTTTACCAATTAAAACGATTCTGGTTCATGCGATAGCCATAAATGTGTACAATAACATATTCAAAAATCAGAACAATTGGTCAAGTAGTTTTTCTTAAATCGTGCCCGCCACCTTAAAAAACATAGTTTCTAGATAATCGCGTTTGAAGTTTTGTTAAAAAAATTTTTAAAGAAAAACTATATACCTTTTTAATCCGCCATGCCCGGGCCGTAAATAAGTCCTTCCTCCTGCTCATACTTCTCTTGCAGTATAAATCGAAACGTTTGCAGGGTATAATATAATACTTCATAGTATAGAGTGAATCAGATCGAAGCAGATGTTAAAAAGGGGGGGAGTCGAGATTATCGAAACACAGCCGAGCGTCGAAAATTCTTTCTCACAGCGTCTCACTGTATACGTTCAAAAATAATTTTAGAATTACGATATCGCTCTAAAACCTTTTGTATCATGTTTTTGAATATATTTATTAGCAAAATGCGTAAAAAAAAAATTTTAAATTTTTTGAAAATTTGTAACCAGAAAGACCCCTTAAATCAACATAATAATATTTAGTGGGCACTGTAAAGTTTTTTTTCTACCATTCAACTAAGTAGTATATTGGAGCGCGTCAAGTCTAAACCCACACCATCTCTACCGTTGTCCTCCAGGTGTAATTTTTATAACCTGCTATTTTTCTAATCTTCATAACTGACCTACTCTTCTTAGCCACTTAGCAACTTTGCTGGTGATGGTACCTTACGTTAACTCGATCGATTGTACATTGTAAGGATAGTTCGAGTAGACCGAACTCTTAAAAACAGCAGGCTGGGTTCAGAAAGGGCTGCTCCTGAATTGATCATATTAACTCCTTGAGAATCATAGTAGTGTAGTCTACTGAATTTCGATCCTCCTATGAAACTATGAGAAAGCGTTCGACTCACTTAAGGCCGATTCACACCGCCGCGTTCGCGAATGCGATTGCGTTTCAAGTGCGACCGCGATCAATCGTAACCAGGCAGTTTAAATTAGGAGCGCACATCGAGAACGCAGAGATCGCTAGCGTTTAGCGATTCCTGTCGCGTTCAATTTTGTGAACGCGTCCGGCGGCATTTGCTCGCAAATCGCGAGTTTGAAAATCTTTGAAACAAACATGTATACGTCGACCGAAATTTTTAATGAAACTGAAAATTTATCCGATTCTATTTGATTTATCACACGCAGAATACAAGAATGTTAAATAAAGATAAAATATGGGAGGAAACCTATATTAATAAAAAACAAGTTTCTGTATGTACTGCTTGTATGTATGCGTGTATGTGTGCGCCTTAGAATAGAGAAGAGAAGGAAGCGCAATTAATTAAAATCGGGGAAGCATTTCGGCAACACATATGCACAGCACTCCCATAGTATTTCTGCAGCTTCCGGACAATGGCGGTATCATATTTAGTCAAAAACCGGGAGGGGACTGCGTTTCTCAGCAACCATCCAAATGAGAACACATCACTTGGCTGAAAATGTTTGGAGCAAACGCGAACGAATTTCGGTACGCCTCTGTTCGGGAGATGCATGAAACCTATGAACATATGTTTGTGTTTCTTTTCTTTTAGAGCGAGAGGTTCTTGAATTTAAGTGCTTCCCTCGAATCCGTATACATGTACGCTGTTTTCTGTTAATTATCTTCTCTAATCTAAGGTGTGCGCTAGAAAGAGCTTCGAAATTTTGCAAAATGGCCACCCAAATATGAATTTGCCAATTGTGTTCCGATTTCCATGAAAATCGGTATTTTGGCGATTTTAAGGTAGCAAATAACGAATTTATGATCAGAACTTATAAATTCAAAATGGCTGCACCAATTGGATCTTTTTCTAAATTCGAAAATAACATAGGGAATTCTCCTTTTAAGGCACCATCAATATTTATATTGTGGACCCAAATTCTTTTCCTAGTTCTGAAAATAGAAAAAAATTAAACTTGAAGCTAATTTACCCCCTCAAGTGCTCTGGAAGAACCTTGGTAACATCGGAGTTACCGTCACACATCTATCACAAGTTGTCATTGATCCCTCTATTTTTAACAACTTTTTTACCTTTGTTGGCTCTGCTTCAGGCGGCAACAATGATATAATATATTATATGTATTCAATTCAGTTTCAATGTCAGAATGCTACAGTTGTTTCTCCAATGTTGGTTCGAACATCGGTTCGAATTCCGGTTTAAGCTTTCAGAGGGTGTCAGAGGAGAATGTCATTTCTGTCATCAACTCTATTAAATCAAATGCAGTCGGCATTAACGGCATTAGTTTAAAATTGCTTCGAATTATTCTTCCTTCCATACTTCCTTTTCTCACCCACATTCTCGACTCCTGTCTAACGTCTTCTACCTTCCCGCCTTTCTGGATAAAAACGAAAGTTATCCCAATTCCTAGAAAACCCAATGCCTCTCTTCCAGAGGACTTCCGACCCATTAGAATCCTCTCTTGCCTCTCGAAAATTCTAGAAAAGTTAATCTATACTATTATATAAAGAGAAAAGATTTGATTGTTTGTTTGTTCCGGATAAACTGAAAAACATCGAAATTCAAAATGGCCGCCAAAATATGACCGAAATTCAAAATGGAAGCAGAAATATGGTGAATTTGCCAATTTTATCCCGATTCCAATGAAAGTGGGTATCTAAAGGTTTTTAAGGTCGCAAATAACGAGTTTGGAGTCAAAAATTAAAAATTCAAAATGGCTGACGAATTTGTGTTCCAATTGCAATGAAAATCGATATATGGGATTTTTTTGAGGTAACAAATAGCGAATTTATGATCAGAAATTATAAATTCAAAATGGCCGTGCCAATATGGCGGACAAATTTTGTTAATTTTGTTCCCATTCCAATTAAAGTGGGTATCTAGGGGTTTATAATGTCTCAAAAAACGAATTTTTGGTCAAAACTTATAAATTCAAAATGGCCGACGAATTTGCAAATTGTGTTCAGATCGCAATGAAAACCGGTACTTGGGGTTTTTTAAGGTAGCAAATAACGAATTTATGATCAAAACTGGGGGACGAAGTTTGCCAAATAAGTGTAATTTCCCGGTTAACTGTAAGTACGTTGTTCAAGAGTTGGAAAATCGGAAAATCTTGACATTCCAGCTACAAATGAAAAAACATTGAACATATTGTATCCTGAAGCTCTCTAAGCAATCGGTTCAAAATTGATTAACAAGGTTTTTTTGGTAAGATGGTAAGGAGATGCGGAAATGTGGGATTTATACGGGTTCCTGCTATGTACAATAAAATGGCTCAATACCTTGAATCTAATTCCTTTTTAAACGAATTCCAGCATGGCTTTAGGAAGGACCACAGTTGTAGTACTGCCATCCTAAAATTAAAGAATAATCTACGCCTGCAGCATTGATCATGACCAGTTAAACATTCTCTCATTGCTGGACTTCTCTAAGGCTTTCGACTCTGTAAATTACACGCTCTTATGCAAAAAATATCTTCTAAATTCAACTTCTCATCATCCGCAGTTCGTCTTATATGAAATTTCATAAGGGGTGGATCTCAAATGGTTTGCACAGACAATGACGAGTCCAGTTTCTCGTTCCTATCTAGAATCTAGGGGTGTACCTCAAGGTTCTATACTTGGTCCGCTACTCTTCTCTCTTTTCATTAATGATCTTCCAAAAGAACTGAATTTCTGTAAAGCTTTGTTGTACGCGGACGATATTCAAATTTACCTTAGCTACGGGCTTGGCATGATTGAGGATTGTATTTGGCGAATCAATAAAGACCCTTAGGCGTTCGTTATCTGGATGGGCGAGTGTTAATAAATTGTAACTAAACCCTGACAAGTCTCAAGCAATAGTCATATCTAAGAATATTCTAAATACCAATGGGTTTCCTGCTGTATTATTAAACCGTAACATAATTCCGTTTTGTGACAAGGTAAAGAGTCTGGGGGTTTTCCTGAATAAGAATTTAATATGGTCGGATCATATTAACTATAATTGGCAAGATCTATGGTAGCCTACGAAAACTTTTGTGAACGTTGCACTTTATACCCCTTAAGGCCGGCCACGCACTAGCAACTTTTTTGATGGGCGATTAAATAGTTTAATCAATGAAAAATTTACTCGCCGTTAAAACAGAACATGTTGGCTTTTTTTAGTTGCCGCAACTTAAAAATCGCCTGTTTGCGGACTTACGTTTTCTTTAGTGCGTTCTATTTTTTTGACTAAAAAGTTGCTTCAAATTTGTTGCTAGTGCGCGGCCGGCCTAATAACATAGTAGCGAAGTCTTCTGTACACTAGCTTAAGATAGTGTCAGAGAGCCAAATTCAAAGATTCGAGAGCTCAAAATTTAGGGTAGCACTAGATTTTACAAGCATACCAGAATATCAAATTCTTACATTATATTATGATCTCTTCGAGCATCAACCTTAAGCCTTTCAATTTAAATTTTTTTTCAAATTTCCCATCTTTAATCAAATTCCAAAAAAAAAAAACAAAATCATATGAATCCCGTGCAGCAGCAACAAAGTCACTGCATACCAAGTATAAATAAAATCCTCCAATAATTTTTCAAATTATCTCAATCTCACCCAGACGTTGCCAGATGTTGTATGCAATGCAATCTGTGTGTCTCCCATGAAGTAGTCTCGCAAAGACAGACTTTTCCCTTCAAACAATTTCCTTTAAACTACAAAATAAAACTTGGAAAGATTCCAAAAAACGAAAAACACAAAATATTTCGTGGAAAAAGATGAAACGAAGGAGTTTTTTACGAAAGCAGATCACGTTTCGCATAGACAAAATTTGGTAAGGAACATGTCCTGATACACAACAAAAAAAAATGTGATTTTCTTATTTCACGTGCTCCAGCTACAACTACTATGAAAAAAATCAGAAGCTAGTCATGCTAAAAAATAGTGTGCAAATTCAAAACCATTTTATTCCCAAAAGGAAATTATAATAAATTTATAAATAAGAAAAAAAAATAGAATAATATAAAGTAATAAAATATAATACCCTTGAGTATAAGGATGTGCCTCGCATTAATGTAAAATTATTACCAAAATTCCATCAATCCCGCTTGGCATACGAACAGGTACCGCAGAACATAAAAATTGTTATCGATTGCAAGCAACTATGCAGAAATTTGTGAGGTGTAAAAACCGAAACGGAATTGAATATCGGAAATTCAAATTGAATACAGAGCATATACACACACAAGGGCTCCACAAGGACATCCCAGGACATTTGAGGCAAAATGAAAGGCTGCCCGCAGTTGCCTATTTCCAGGGTATAAACTATTGCCCCTTGGCCGGATTGTTCTGGGATTATTCCGGAGCTTAATTGGCTTTTAATAGCTCAGGATTCAGGGTAAAAGGACGACCGATTCCTAATTGCCTTTTTACTGTGCGCACGATTTTATCTCTCGTAAATATTCTTCTCTACAATATTTTTTAATTCAAAAGGACACACACAAACACTCAAAAAAAAAATACGACAATTTAAATTCCAAATAGCTCTCGTCCTGTGGTCATTTCGATCATTAAATTTTAATATGCAATTTATTATTATTTATATTTTTTTTTCGGCCATTAAAGAACCAGGAAAGGAGATTTATATGTTTTTTGGGGTGTATTTGAGAAAATTACTACTATTAAATATCTTTGCAATTTCATATTGGGTTTGAATTAATGACGTATAAATTATTATGAGTTGAAATTATTTTTATTGTAGTCATTTCACAAAATAAATTTATTAATTGGTTCCGGTCTGTGTACAATTTTTGTTTTAAAACTTTTGCATAATTAATCGTAATGCAATTTCTAAATCAAAATTAAAAATTATTTGGAGTATTTTTGATTAGTTTTAATACGGCTAAATTATAAAATAGCAAAAGACCAGAGACCTAGTCCGGAGGATACATGAGGAAGAGACACTGAGCTTCGCGTTTGCACTCTTGGATGTTGTATGTAGAGAGTCCTTCCCGGGAATTCCCGCCCGGGATTTCCCGGGAAATTGAAAGAAAATGTATTTCCAGTTTCTCGGGAAAAAAACTAATTTTCCCGGGAAAAAATTTATTGTTTGAAATCGCAAATTTTCTTCGAAAAATCTTGAAAACGCTAACTATTTCAAGGTTTTAAGTTTAAAGTAAATGTTATGTCAAAATCCTTGTTTTCTATATAAAACTAGCTGGAACCCGGTGCGCCTTGCACCTATCATATGAAATAAAAAAAGCTGTAAGAAATAGTTGGGCAACGAAGATTTCCCATCCACGTAAGCGCAAAGGGGCTCAGGTGGAGCCATTGCCATTGGAACAGCACATCCCAGTTGCTACTTTTTGAAATTTTAAAGCATGACAATATTGGCACTATTTATTCATTGAACCTGACTAATCACACCATTGAGGTGAATGCTGTAATAGTGGTATTTATTGTAATTGAATGCTTCCATCCTAAAATCTGATTGTTCTTAAAGCTCGAATGACGTCGGTCCACGGACATTAACTAATAAATAACAAACGTGAATAAAAACATTCATTGTTGGTGGGATGCGCTGTACAAATCCGCCCTTGAGCATCTGTCGAGAGAATCAAAGTTTTGTCAACTTTCCTCTAGTTTCAACTTTCCTTTAGTTTTGAATTGTTGCAACACCCCACAAAAGCCCAAAAGGACGTTTGCCATTTTCCCAAGGATTCCACAACTTTCGCTTTATTTGGAGTTTTTGCGGTAGGAGCGAGTGGAGTCTGATATTGGCTGAAGCCTGAAGGCTCAACTATAATGCACGTAAGAAACGCACGTCATCTGGACGCTCTCGTGGAAATTAATGGGGTCGGCCATATTGGACGTTCGTCGGTCATATTTTGTTTCGTTAAGTTTCGTTAAACGTAAAAATGCGAAAAGAACCGCGCTCAACGTACGTTTTGTGAGAATTTGTAGTTAAATTGATGACAGCTGATTTTTTTTTGTTGTTGTTTTGTGGGTTTTAAACAAGAAAGAGTATGGAAAATGTTGTGCTTCAAATTTATGGGAGTGATTTTGATGAGAAATTTATTATAATTGAAAATAAACATGATCATTTTTAATATGCAAAGACTAATAGTAGCCAAGTTTGAATAGTCAATGAATCATATTTATGCATTTTAATAATTTTAAACTTGTGAAAAATTTCCGTATACACAAACCATTATACGTTTGACGAAAGTTTGATATTTAAGCACGTCGGCTGACGTGCGTTTCTTACGTGCATTATAGTTGGGCCTTGACTGCCGGATCGATCGACGCACGCGCATAGAAATTTTGCAGTGCTTCCACTACACCAAGGCGTGGATTCCCTGAGACTCCCAGACTTTTCCCGCCAACCACACAGATTTAAAAAAATAGTGGAACTTACTTTTGAGACGACCCTCGCATTACATGTTAGTAGTTTACAATGAAATATTTTTTTATGTTACGTTTTTTATAATGCAATAGTTATGCTATGTTTGTTGATTTCAAATAATTTTTTTTATTATTATTTTTCTTATTACTATTTCATTATTAATATTTTTGAATTAAATTTAATTGTATCTTTTCTGAAATGGGTTTTTCATTTATTTTTCAACAGTAATTTTTCCTCCTAATTCTCATTTCACTCCTAATTCCTAATAGGTTTCATTTTTCCCGGGTTCCCGGGAATCCCGGGAAAAATGAATTTATTTTTCCCGTTTCCCGGGAACAAAAATAATCCGGGAAACGTGCCTCTCTAGTTGTATGAGTTCATTTTATAAGCATCCGGCTAAGTCACAAGTCTCGACGAGCGGGACACAGCCTCGTCGGAGTGTTATGCCTCTTGAAACAAGTGAATCCTGCTAATTAGTCAACAAAAGCTGTGACGCAGGTAGTACCAGACATCTAGGTAAACGAAGAGGTGCACCGTCCGCTAAGTGAAGACATGATCTAAGCGGAACTTTGGTACTATTTTTCATTTTATTAACCGGTTAAGCCGGTCTCTATCGCTAGTCTAGCTTCGATGTATACTTAAAAGTTTGGAGGCAGACCAATGTGCCATTATTATACCGAAAGGTGGAAAGCGACAACCTGTCTATTGATACCACCTAAATAACCAGTCATGGCCTCAGCGGTAAAATTGAGGGGTTTGTAGAGGCAAAAGAGATGACTATGTACATTCAAAAATATACATGTGAGCAGGGGCGGCGGAGCGCGTGGGGATGGAAGGAAAATTGCACACACACTTTCGCCTTGCGTGGGGAAATCCACATCCAAAATATTTCATGTACACCTATAACCCAGAACGTTGGAAAGCTGTCTCGGTCGGTAGCGATGAAGGAAAGTGGTCGAAGGGCCACACACACGCAAGGCTTTTCATATGAAAACTAAATATGTTATATTAGAGCTATTAAGACCTTATAATTGTTTAGCATACGCTTTTCAGACCCCACCACTAGCATTTAAAAAGGAGATTGCCTCAGGGTCATGGCGAAAGAGAGGTTTCTCCGTAGGTTCCTCATGAGGATCCCATGTGTCAAATGAGGGTCACGCCGAAGGAGGGCTTTCTCTTTAGAGTCCTTATGAACACCACACTCATCCAAAGCTTTAGTTTTTGTTCTTGTGATTTTTCATATTTCAGGCAATTATATTGTCGACAATGAAAGGTGTCATTTAGCATACTCAATAGACCGGTTCTGCTTTGGTTACACAGAGGTGAAGCAGCATTCGATGTGATTAGTACTCAGTTGGGGGACCACGTTGGTAAAATGACATTCGCGTTTAAAAATATAAATCTCTCGACACCGGCCCAGTTATTGCTCACATATCCACGCGGAAATTCTCAAATTTTTCGGCCTCTTTTATTTTAATCGAGATCGGGTAGCAATGATTTTACCTCAAAGGGGCCAAAAGAGGCATTCCTTATTAGTCCAGTAAAATGGTGCAAAAAAAAGGGCCATCTGAACATTTTCTGAAAACAGCAATTTTTTTTTGTAAAGTGTAGGGGGGTTGGTTGGGAGTATAAAACCGAGTTTTCGGGATCCGGAGGGGTGACGTTCGGCCGCCATCTTGTTTTGAGTGGTGAAAAATGGTTTTCCTTATTTCTCGGAAACCGTGAGTCCTACAGAATTTTTGTAAAAATATTTTTTTTAGATAATCAGATTATCTACAACTTTCAAATATTTTTTTTAGATAATCAGATTATCTACAACTTTCGTAAATAATGTTTTGCCGTAATATTAATATTAAAAAAGATATGGACGAAAAATGACAAAAATTTTGGGGTAATGAGCTTTAAAGCGCTATAACTTTTTTATTATTGATTTTACATAAAAAATGCCTTGGAGCTTTTTTGTAGAGAATTTTCTTGCGAATAATTTGATGTGGTCATCTATTGAATTAGGGTTGTTTTTTTAGGTTTTAGAGCAATGCAAACGGAGAAGTTATAACAAAAGTTCTGCATATGCTTCCATCTATACAGGGTGTATACCGTTAAGTTTACAAAGCGGCCGGCTGTGGATAGGTTTTTGATAGATGAACAAAAAATCGTATGGGAGGGGGGCGTAAATCGTAACGGTTTAGCAGCGAGGGCGTTATGTAGTTTTTTTGGTAGAGGTTTACATATCACCCTGTATTTTTGTAACCCTATGAGCTATTTTCATGATTAAGGTATCAGTTTACGCAGAATACTCCCACCTATCTAAAACTGTAAAAGTCAAGGTTCTACCTTATCAACTTCCAGAGAAATGAGTCATCAAAATTTAGTTTTTTTAACTAAAATTTCAACTAAAACCACCTTTTTCTCCACAAAATACCTAGTTAACTATTTTTTTTTTTGCAGAATTGGAAAGCTTTGACAAGTTCCTATCAATAATGTAAAATTTTTATGCTACGGCCTTTACTTTTGAAGATATTAGCAAGTTTGATGTTAAAATTGGCCTTATTTGGTGCTTATTTGGTACTTTTTGGCAAAGCTTTAGTGAAAAAGTACGAAATAGAGCCAATTTTAGCATTAAAATTGCGTATAACTCCAAAAATAAAAGCCGTAGGATAAAAATTGACATAATTCATAGCAAATTGTCCAAGCTTTCCAAATCTGCAAAAAAAATATTAGTTAACTAGGTATTTTGTGGAGAAAAAGATGGAAGCCGAACGTCACGCCTCCGGATCCCGAAAACTCGGTTTTATACTTCCAACCAACCTCCCTACACATTCAAAAAAAAAAATTGCTGTTTACATAAAATGTTCAGCGAATGTCTCATTTGACTGGACTATATGACGAGGCGCGATTGAGGCAAGGCGTTAGATGCCCTGTGTGGGCCTTATATGGCAATACAAATGGGGTGCACATGAGGCAGTGGGGCTAGCCACAATCTTCCGCGATCAGTATTTCTGAACTCGAACAACCTCGTAGACAGTGCCGGATTTATATGTTGCGGGGCCCCTAAGCACAATATTGTGATAGGGCCCTGAGGGTGGGGCCTACACGCAATTGCTTGTTTTGCTTGTTGGTAAATCCGGCACTGATCGTAGAGTTAAAAAGTAAGGTTCATTGTCTTCTGTTCGAGTACGCCCCAGAGACTCCTAATCTTTCCTATCCTTTTCTATCCTTTAAGATATTCTTACAAGGTCTAACCCGGTTTTAGGTTTAATAGTGTATTATTTTGTTTAAAATCAAACTGAATGTATAAAAATATATTTTTCCCTTTTCCATCGTCCAAAAAAAATTTAATTTTTAAAATATTTTTAAGCAGTCAATTATTTTTAGAAATTCATAGCAATTACACCCCAAAGAAGAAATTTAGGACATCCGTTACAATTGACAAAAAAAAAATAAAAATAAAATCCTAAAGTCTCCTAAAATAAAAATAAAATCCCCTTAAAACACATTTTAAAAAAAAACAGAAAATTTTTACCAAATTTATTTTAAAAAAAGAAACTTCATGAAATTTTTACAATGCTAACGAAAAAGCACTTTATTTTTACCCTATAAAATCCTAATGTCAACTGTCATCAAATGGAAAAACGGTTTTTTTCCTGTATTAAGGAAACTTCCTTCGTAGGGATCTTGACCCTATTCCATATTTCGTAAAAGTTCAATTTCGCCCATTTTCATATTTCATGAGTTTCCACTTCATCAAGCTGATGGACAGCACCGAATATGGCCCCTTAGCCGCAAGAGTTTCTCCTATTTTTGTGTGGATAATAATTTAAAGTAAGGTAAAGCTTACGAAATTTTACCTTTTTATTGATTTTAAGTTGATCTTAAGGAAAACAACAACAATACAAATTACATTTTACAACAAGATTTATTAAGGATTTATTGAGAATTTAGTTAAATCCTTGAGAATTTTTGGCTTAACTCAGTTTTTCTACGAAAGAAAGGAAAAAAAAATTTAAATTTTATTCAACAGAAATCCAACTGCCATAAAAGATCCTTGAGAATATTTATTCAAATTCGGTTCTTCTTCTTATTCTTAGTCTTGTGTTTTTTTTTGTTCGTTTCGTTCTCAAGGATGTTCCCAACATGCTTGACCTCCACTCAATATTATTGCATACATCGAGGATGAAGGCAGGGCCAATTTGTAATCATTGATTCTGATGGCAACAGTATCTCTCCTATAAAATCAGTTGAATGATGAGTGGATCGTTTCGTTTCGACCAGCAGAATGGACGAGTAGTCAAATAAAGCTGACATGGCAGGAGGAGAGACAGACATTTGGCAACATTGGTACAAGTTAAATTATACCCTATTAGCAAGCCATCAAGCTGATTATGGTGCTCCCAACATGAATTTCTTTGTGGCACTTGGATCGATACGTTATAATAAACAGCGTTTGTTCGGCATGGGTGGTGTATTATCGCTGTAGATAGAAGTCGTATGTTAACAAGGATATTAAGGAAGGAGATAATTTTTTTTTCGAGATGGGATTAGGTTTTGTAGCTAGTGCAAGGACGAAGCCATTGATATAAGTTTGACTGGTAGTTATGTATTCATGAAGCAATTACGATGAAATTTTTGAATGGACATAAATAATAAAGCTTGTCATCAGTTGTGAAAGGAATTCACTTAAATATTCTTTAAGTAAGTAGCCATGAAATTATTTATCTGCATTATTGAAATCGTAACGATCTAGCTTTGTTCCCACTTATATAAACATAATTATAAATACTGCACTAATTTGCTAATTTAATCTGTTGTTGTGTCGTTTCCAAACTTCACTCCGTATGTCTGTGAATAGTCTAATATAAACAAGATATATGGGTCTTTTGTTCAAAGCAGCAACGCATTTGTCCATTCCCCATTCCACCAAATCTGTGAGGGCCTAGGCAGGCAGAAGAGATGGTTGAGTCGACAATGTATGGACACCAATAAAATCTAAAGTCGCCTTCGGGCATACAAACTAAGAAATTCCTGTAAACCCACCATCAGGAAAGTCAAATCTTCATAAACACATCCGCTGGCAGCGAAAACTTCTGATCCTTGGTAAGTTCCATAAAAAAGAATTCAACTATATCCACTACCCCTTCCTTTATCTACAACGGGGAAGTGACAACAGCGAGAAAATTCAAGGCCGATTTACTAACATCTCTGTTTTACTGAAATTCTACTTTGCGTGACACCTCTAAAACACCCCCGTTACGAAGTCTTTTAATGGTCACACAATGGGAAGGGTCTTCTTCCACACTCGCGAGGTATATAGGGGCTTCAAAGAGATCGATGCCAAAAAATCTACTAGACCCGAAAATATACACTCCTCGATGAAAAAAATGTGTCTCAACTTTAACTAAATGCCGGTCCACACTTAACAAACATTTGTAAAAAAAACATTTGTCTAGGGAGTTGACAAACATTCGTCAAACATTTGGAGAAGTTTTTGCAAGAAAAATGTTTTCCGAAATGTTTGTTATTTTTTCAATTGCCACAATTTCAACAAGATTTTCTTCCTCATCTCTCATTTCAGAAGCCACTGTTATAGAATATCCTCCTACGTTTAGATTTTTGTCAATATCATCTACAGTTGAGCCAGACTTACAGGAGGCAGTACCTTTGTCCCTTAAGGGGCCCATACCCGAGCCAACGATTTGCGCCAATTTTTGTTTGCAAAAAATATGTGATTGTCCATACACTACGCAACAAGTTGCTCAAACTTCGTTTACGTTTACATTTTCGTGGAGAAAACATGTCTGAAGCTGCGTGTTTGACAATTGTAATTGCAAGTTTTGCAGAAAGTGACTTTAGAATGCACCAACATCACCATACACGAGGAAACAACTTCCGCAACGCTGCTGGTTGCACAAAAATTTTTAAACGCGTTTGTTTTTCATCAAACAGTTGCGCAACACATCAAACCGGAACATACACGGGGAAAATGTTTGCACAACGGGCTGCCTTACGAAATGTCCCGGTGCAAACATAATGTCCTACTGGTACGAGACGAGGTGTGATTGCAAATACGTGTGACATGGATTTCTTCTTTCTTACTTCTTTTGGCGCAGTAAAATATCCAATTTGAAATAAGGCGAGGTGTGATTGTATAATATAAATATATAGTATAGTGAAAGCATTGGTTTCTTGCTCTCTCATTCTTACTCTGAGGCAGTTAAATGCATATTAGAATCAAACTCGTGAAAAAAGCTCTTCGTTTCTTTAATTCCTCTTTTTTCTTTAATTTCCTTATTTTTGTCATTTTGGCATTACAAAGACACCTCGCCTCATTTGAAGTATGATATTGTACTGGCTGGTCTTTTTTACAAACTCATTTTGTAATCGTGTCCTACCCAACACTAGTGTCATCTTCATCTTCTTTCTTTGAATCCGCTTTAATGTCTTTCACAGCCATTCCGCGATATTTTCTGTGTGCCCCTTTGTCGCAAACTCCTATTGATCTCCTCCCCGGACGCTGATAAGTCATTTGCAATTAATTTTATTGAATCAGTTCGCTTTATTTTATTGTTATAGACGCTACTTGACTTATCCCACAAATTTCGAGTGGTAGAATACTATTGAAATACATTTATAATGGGTTTATCCCACTTCTCACTCGTGATGAATGTCCGTCTGCATAAAAGTGCATGAAAGTACTGAAAATTTTTCAGCAAACATCCGATGTTTTCCATTTCATTTGGATTGAACCAAACATTTTTATAAATCTAAAGATTCCAAGACTCGCGTCCACACATAACAAACACTATTCAAATGTTTATCAAACGTTTGTCAAATGTTTGTCAGATCTTTGTCAGATGTTTATCAAACGTATGACAAATGTTTGTTATGTGTGGACACGGCTTAAACCTCTACGAAAACTCGTTGCCCTATCATACTTCTCCGAAGCTTATGCAGACTCTTGGAAAATTGCACAGGTTCAGCCAGGCGCGGATCTAGAATTTTGTTTTGGGGGGGGGGGTCACGTGGCGAAAAAAAAAATTTTACTCCTAAAAAACAAAAACAAAATTAACAAAACCAACAAAACTAACCGAATTTTCTGGTGGATTAAAAACAAACGGGCCCTACGAAAACGTGCCCTAATGTGTTTTTAAGGAAGACGCGCCCTTTCTTGTGAGTGCAGCTAACTTCAGAGTTTGCAAATCAAAACATATAGAAAGAGTATAGATCATTAGTCCAGGAGAGATAGCGGAAAAGTATTCAAAAGTTAAAATAAATCTACCCTGCGATTTTTCGACTCTATAATTAAGAGAAAAATCGTAGGAATTCAATGAATGTGTTTTGGAAAAAATCGGTCTGGGAGAACAGGTGGAAAAAAGCTAAGAATGGTAGCAAAAACACGTTTTTCAACATTTTAGGTGCGAAAAAATTTTGTTTTTGGAAAACAAAAAATAGTATGTAATAGCGCTTAAAAAGACGAAAATTATGAGTTTTGGACAATTGAAATCGGTCAATAGGTTTTTGCAAAAAAAAAAAAACCACGAAATATGGCCATTTTTTGACATTTAATTACAGGGACTATAATTCATTTAATTCGTAGAGCCTTGTTTCAGGGCTGAAATTGTGGCCTCTGTTAGTGCCTACCTACAATTAAAATTTCATGCAAAAATAATTATAACTTTTCGCGTAAATCTCAAAAATATAAAACAGCCTTTTCAGGAATAAAGTTTGAACAAGGCCCGCAGTGGTGCTAGAGTTATTTTGAAAAGCCCTATTTATTCTCGAAGAGTTACTCTACCAACCCATTTTCATGAAAAGGTGGGGAGGTTCGATTTAAAACCTCATAAACGCGTTTGAAAACAGGCACTTTTCTTGATTTTCAGAAAAAACACCTTTAAGCGAAGTGGAAGTGAAATATAGTGTGGATTTCTATTCAGTAGATTTCGAGAAATCAAAATTTTTTCCTGTCAGGCATATATCGAAACTCTCGAAATTCCTACGATTTTTCTCTTAATTATAGCGTCCAAAAATCGCAGGGTAAATTTATTTCAACTTTTTTTCAATACCTCCTGGACTAAATCTGCTGTTGACCTTGAAGGTTATTTTTTAAGGTTGTTTTTTTAATTTGCAAAAAAGTAGGGCCGGTGTTGTGCATTTGTTTATTTTTTGTTTTTGTTTTTTGAGTTGGGTGAATTTTGTTTTTTAAACAGCGAGCGCTTTTGAGCAGTGCCGCTGCTGGCATGTGTGCAACTGCAAAGGGCCCCATGTGGTGGGGCCTCGCGAGCGAAAATTGGTTTTGGCAATAAAAATCATTTGAATTCATTATTTGCATATTTACTTCATCGAATGGACCACACAAATGAGTACGAGCCACAGAAATCAGCATATGGGCCATAATTGTGTTACGTGTCTGGGAATCTGCGAGCGAAGCGAGCAAAAAAATTTTTTGGACTCTCTGGGCCCTCTCGCTGAATTTTTGCACAGGGCCTCTCAATTGTCTGGCCGCAGCACTGCTTTTGGTGGGGGGGGTCATGACCCCCGTGACCCCCCCCCCCCCTGAATCCGCGCCTGCGTTCAGCCTATACCGAAAAGAGGTGACTCCAACAACTCCTCAATCTAACCCCGCCAATATCAAAAACTTCTGTTCTCTCCTAAACTAGAAAGACGAAAAAAAAATGTTATGGGATACCTACAATCCAGCCTAATTATATACTAGTAGTATAGCTATGGCAGTTCTGGCGCAGTGAGTCTTTAGACGTGTTTTTTTAATGAACTATATAGTTCTTCCCCACACAAATCTGAAAACCCAGGTTTTATCGAGGTTTTTATCCAGGTCTTGGGACATTTCAAAATTTCCCTTTCTTTTCGGAATGTAGCATACTTACCGGCTGTCGGAAAAACGTCATTTAAAATAAAAACAACATAGAAGTGACGAGAGCAGATTTGAAGGCATGAGGAAGCAAATAATTTATTTTTTAGAAACTTATTCATTATTTTCTAGAGGGGAATTCGTGTAACAGTTGTTTACTGACACGCAACTTCGGATTAATTTTAATATATTTAAAGCACTGAAGATGGCGCTTAGTGAAATTTCCCTTGTCGTTTTTTTAATGAACTGGATCGAAGACCTATATAGTTCATTAAAAAACACGGCTATTGATACCCTCGTGGTTGTGGTTCATCATCATTATCCGGAACAAGATCTCCCACAATATCCCACCCAAGACCTCCACCCACAAACTCAACTAATTTCCCACAAGCGCGAAAGCTCACCCAAGACACAAACCCAACACAACGAAGTTCAACTTATTTCACATAGGTGGCATTCACTCAAAACCCAGATCACATCCATATCCGAAACCACAACCATAAACAGAGACAGACATTTTTTGCAATTTTAACCCCTTTTTTACCACCAAGCCCCTCTATCTTCAAAAGGGCCCATTCTCCGGGCTAACGAGTGTTTATACGTTCTTAACTGCGTATCACACTATGTATATACGAAATATTAGCTTTAAGAAAATGACGTAGGTCTGGCGGGCCGGGGCTCTTAGTCTATACTAATTAAACTACAAACAGTAAGCCGTCAAAAAAAACGGGCCGCTTATAATGCGCCGATCTTTTAGCAGAGTTGCAAGTGCCAGAAATCCAGCCATAATCTCTCGCGGTAATATACAAATCTTAAATTATTTTTAACACTAATTCTTTACTTCGTTTAACACGGATTCGCATAACACGGAATTTTTTGGTACTTTACTGCCTTGTTATACGAGGGTTATCTGTTTATTGATGAAAGAGTTTGAAATGAGGCTGACTTGCGCAAACCTAACAAACATTACAATAAATAAAATTCCAAAAATTTTAAAACAATTTTAACTTTTATGCCTTTTACATTTTAAAACTAAAATGAAATCCCTTTTTTTATATTCAATCAAAATACAATAAAAAAAAGCTAATTTGTCAATATTTTGTCAGAATTGTAACATTTAATTACATTCAGATTGTTTACAGCCCCCTCCTTTAATCTTGCTGGCAGGCCCGGCGGCAAGTAAAGAGACACCGTAAAGCTATGCTCTGAATACCTCTCTGCCAACAACACAAACCGTTTTATGTTACCATTCGAGGCAGGCACGAAAAAAACCGTCCTTTTTATGCGCCCTGTGACAACCATTACTCTCTTTTGAAAAAAAAATTAATTTTACGAGACCTCCAGGCGTGCAATATGTTTCAGCATTTTTCCTTTTCCATCTCGCTTTTTTGTATGTGCTGTGCGAACATAATGCGACGAGGTAGGTATCAGATTCTGTTACTTTTGGATGAAGTGGAGGGGATTCCGCTACAACGATAATAATAATTATGTTGACTTAATAAAATCAGTTAGATTACATGTGAATTAAGGAGATGGAAAGCAGCGGTAGATTTTTAATTCGAGAGGATTATATGAAGTGTTTGTGCAGGAGGATATGTGGGTGGGGGTTGGTTGGTTGGTTTTGGAAGGTCGCTTTTGTTTCTGTGATCTTTCGGAAAGGTATATGATAAGAGGTATGAGCCTCATAGTAGGCCCATAGTAATGTGGTATGAGCATAATAATTTTTGCAGAGTTTGCATCACAGCGACTATATTGGAAGGAGCGAACAGGTTTGTATCAATAATCAACTATCGAACTTATTTTAATTTCCGCTCGAGTGTCTTAGAGGAGTTTTGAAATATTTGCATTTGAAATTGACACAACGAGTGTAACAAAAACGTCTAAGTGGAAATCTTATCCCACCGCTGCCACCAACGACTTTGTGCACTAATCATACCTCCAGTTTTGTATTCTTTTCTTGGTCCACATTTACAAATATATATAGTTTTTGTTAGAAATCAATTGTAAATTAACAAAGTAACACAGAAATGACATATGTAAAATCTATATTGTAGTAGGCTTATGTTTTTAATTTAGTATAAAACAATTATTGTCAAATGCAGATAGGTTTGCTTTTATGTTCTTGAATATAATAAAATCTTATTTAACAGGTTATGGGCCCAGGTATTTGTAACTGCGAATAGAAATACATTTGCAGATAGCTGATTAATAACTATTTGAAAAAAAAAATGAGTAACATTACAACGAGGATTGAACCTCTACACAAGGAAAATTTTGAAACGTGGAAGATGCAAGTGCAGGCTTTGCTTATCAAGAATGAGACATGGAAATATGTAAATGATGAGTGTCCATGTCCTGAATTGAAAGCAGACAATGCCGCATCAAAGATCGCAGTACAGTCATGGGAAAAGGAGGACAGAAAAGCTCGAGCGGACCTGATTTTGGCCATACATCCGTCGGAATTGATGCAAGTGAAAAGTTGCACCACGTCGCATGAACTTTGGACAAAATTGCATGACATTTATCAGTCGAAAGGACCTGCTCGCAAAGCCATACTCCTGAAAAAGCTCCATTTATGTAAAATGTCGGAGGAAACAGATGTAAGGAGACATATTGCGGAATTCTTCGACGCAGTTGATAAATTGATGGATCTTTCCATCGACATCAACGACGATCTCCTCTCAATAATGTTACTCTACAGTTTGTGCGATTCATATGAGAATTTTAGATGTGCCATCGAAAGTCGGGAGGAGCTTCCTAAGCCGGAAGCTTTGAAAATAAAAATTCTCGAAGAATATGAAGCGAGAAAATCTAAAGATGGCGATATTCAAAATAAAGCCATGTTTATTGAAAAAAAATTTGTAAAGAATCGGCAATCAGAAGGCCCACGACAGTCAAAGAATGTGCAATTTCCATATAAGTGTCACCGCTGTAGAAAAGTCGGACATAAAGCTGCTGATTGTCGAGTGCAAATTCGTAAAAAGCCTGAAAATCGATATAAGGAATTTAGTAAGGCATGTGTAGAAGATGACGATGACAGTGTCGATGAAGAATTTGCTTTTAACAGCATGGAAGGACGAGCTTGGAAAAGATGGTGTCTCGACAGTGGCTGTACGTCGCATATGACTGCAGAAAAGACAGAACTACAAGAAATGAAGGAAATTCAGAAGTCATTAAATTTGGCAAATGGCAAGGCAACGATGGTGAAGGGAATTGGAAAAACCAAAATATCAACATGTGACGGCCGTTATTCGAAAACTCTTACACTCGACAGAGTTCTGTTTGCACCTGAACTTAAAACGAGTTTACTTTCTGTGTCTAAGATCACAGATAAAGGATACAAAGTATTTTTCAGCAAGGAAAAAGCACAAATCATGACTTTAGAGAACAAAGTGGTAATTACTGCAATGAGAGACGGTGATCTTTATTTTATTTCGACTACAGGTGAAAACGCTAACCTAATAAAGGAAGAGAGTAATAATCTACTGGAATGGCATGTAAAATTTGGACATGCAAATATGCAGTGTATCAAGGATATGGCAAAACGCAAATTAGTACGAGGGCTTAACATAAAAGGAAACGAAAGACTTACAACGTGTAAAGTATGTATTCAGACAAAACAATCGCGGTTGCCATTTCCAAAGAAAAGAGAGTACGCAGTAAGTGAATTGTTAGAAATAGTGCACAGTGATATTTGTGGACCAATGAGGAACAAATCGTTTGCTGGGTGTCGCTATTTCATAACGTTTATTGATGAAAAGTCGAAATGGTGCGAAGTTTACTTTTTGAAGCAGAAAAATGAAGCCTTTGAATCATTTAAAACGTACAAGGCATATGCAGAGAAGGAACTCGGGAAGCAAATTAAAGCCTTACAATCTGATAATGGGTTGGAATATTGCAATAAAGAATTCGATGAGTTCTTGAAAAGTAATGGGATAAAACGGAGACTGACAACCCCGTATACGCCGCAGCAGAATGGCCTAGCTGAGAGACAAAATCGAACTTTAGTGGAAACGGCAAGGAGCATTATGCTACAAGGAAATTTATCACCCAGCTTTTGGGCTGAAGCAGTAAGCACCGGAAATTATCTAAGAAATCGATGTCCGAGTAGATCACTGGCAGGAGAAACGCCATTCACTTTATGGAAAGGTAAAAGACCAGATGTAAGTCATTTGAGAATCGTTGGTACAGAATGTTACGTGCTAAACAAGACTAATAAAATGGGCAAGTTTGAACCTAAATCACAAAAGGGAATTATTGTCGGATATTCGGACGAGTCGAAAGGTTATCGTATATGGCTAACAAATGAAAAGAAATTAATTATTAGTCGAGAAGTAAAATTTACTAATAGTTTGAATTTTCAGAAAAATAACATTACCAACATTCTGGAAATAAATGGACAGAAATCAGGATTGAACGATGAAGATGGAAGCATTGAAGTTTGCATCCACGAGAACATCCAAGAAAGAAATTACGAGGACATAGAGAATCCGGAAGTAGAACTGTCCAGTTCAAAGAAGACAACAAAGAAAACATTTAACAGGGGGAGGCCACGACTAGCACGAACTGGCAAACCTGGAAGGCCAAGGAAAATTCGACAACTTGAAAAATCATGTCAAAGATTGAATGTGTCAGGGAAAACACAAGATGATAATACATCTGAATACGAATCTGCAAATATTGCCATCAGTTTAGATCCAGTCCATACTCAAGAGGCTTTTGGTAGGGAAGAAGCATGGCAATGGCGCGAAGCGATTAAAAATGAATTTATTGCGCACTTAAAAAATGAAACTTGGACGTTTAAAACCCGTCCCAAAACCTCGAACATAGTATCATGTAAATTTGTGCTAACCACGAAGTATAAAGAAAATAATATCATAGAACGCAGAAAAGCGCGACTAGTAGCTAGAGGTTTTACTCAGAAAAGAGGAATAGATTTCGAAGAGACATTTGCACCGGTAATTAGATTGAATTCAATCAGGCTATTAATTTCAATAGCAGCTGAAAAACAATGGCATGTTCATCAAATGGATGTCGTCACTGCCTATCTGAATGGAAAACTACAAGAGACAATTTTCATGCAAGTACCGGAGCTATTGGAAGAAAATCTGCAAGAAATCGTACAAGACGAGAAAATCGAAGTGGCTTTGCGAAACCGTGCAAAAGAATGGTTATGTCAATTAAATGGCGATGAAGACCAAGTATGTTTATTGAAGAAGGCCTTATACGGACTCAAGCAAGCTGGCAGGGAGTGGCACAGGAGGCTAACATGCGAGTTAGAGAATCTTGATCTGAAAAGGACTTTAGTCGATCCATGCGTATTCACAAAGCAAAATGAAGATGATATCCTGATTGTGGCGATTTACGTAGACGATTTAATATTATTTTCGAACAATGAAATTTGGTTAAACAAAATCAAACAACAACTATGTGGCAGTTCAGGAATCACTCGTTGTACCATGATGACATTCGTCATGTCATAGTGCAATGGCGAATATTAAGTTTAGTGCGGGAATAGTATAAGTTTGGGTTTATGATTAGTCAGGAGGATGTTGAAGGAGATTTCGATAACCCTGCGTTTGAACTCTAGGATTTTGTAGGAGAACAGGAATATTGACTGCGAACTAAAAAGTGGACGTAAAGGGGAAGGAGAGCTTTTATTTCGATAGAGCAATTATTATTACTAAGCAAGCGGTGCAGATGGGACGCGGTTTCTTGACTTCGCTGATCGAGCTAATCGCGTCCTATGTATGGACTGAAACAAAACGTGTCCAAATTCGTATTCTTAATAATATTCATAAGTGATTTTTATAGTCAATATTTTTGTTCTATCTAATATGTATGTATTTATTTAAACTAATCTATATATATAAAAAAGAATGTGTGTATGTATGTATGTATGTATGGATGTATGTATGTTCGCTATAGGTTCCTACACCGTGCAACCGATCTTAATGAAATTTTAACCATATGCTATTTACATTAAAACTTAGAGCATAGGCTATTCTATTACTTTCTAAAGCCACTCCTAGATGGCGCTGTCATGGAGAGCTTCGTTGAAAATCATTGCAGAGCTTTGAATTTTTCCCTGAGCTGTAGTCTTCCACATAAAAAAAAAATGAAGGTCCGTGGAGGTCTCCTATAACGCACCTCGAAGCCCGATTTTTGGAATTCAAAATGGCCGCCGAAATATGACCGAAATTCAAAATTGCCGCAGAAATATGGATGAATTTTTCTCGTTGGTAATGAGAAAGTCATGGATCGTCTTAACTCCTTCTCCGGCAACATCCCTCATTTCCAAATGTTGGCCGATGACGTCCAGTCTATAAACGTCCGGCTTGATACGTTCTCTGACACCCTGGCTTCTGTTGTGACCAATTCGGGTTGCTTGATTAATAAATTCCAGGAAATTTCTTCTAGAGTCGCAACAGCATTAGAGTCGTTAGACGACTTACATTCGGCGATCCTTAATCAAGCCGCTACTTCTTCTTCTTCCTGCACTTTTAACTCCTCGACCTCTATCCATCCTTTATTGGGCGACATAAAAAGGAATACCAAGCGCGTTAGGGCTGATATTGAATCGCTGTCTTCAGCAGCTGCGCAAAATCACAATGCCCTGAGCGCTCTGTCCTTAAGATTAGAGAGCGTCTTGGATGTGAAAAACACCTCCTCAAACACCTCCTCAGTGGCGGCAACATCATTTTTTCGTCAATCTTTCTCACCTTCTGACTTTCAGCCTAATGACAATAATTTTCGTCACATATTTACTAACCGTGAGGCTAATATTTTACCCCTCTCAATTACCAGTGCTGATATCGCGAAACATATTAACGAACTCCCATTCGACTTCACCTCTGGCCCCGATGGTATTCCTCCTGCTGTCCTTAAGTCCTGTGCAGAGGTTCTACAGTCTCCCCTGAAAACCCTCTTCCAAAAATCCCTTGATAAAGGGTACTTCCCTACTCTTTCGAAGAATTCGTTTATAATCCCTATTCACAAGAGTGGTAGCAAGAATGAAATATCGAATTATAGACCAGTTGCGAAGCTGTCTGTCATTCCGAAACTCTTTGAATCGATTATCTATTCTGCAATCGCGCCTATCTGCAGGAGGTTGGTATCAACGAACCAACATGGCTTTCTTGCAGCCCGTTCCACTACCACCAATCTTCTTGAGTTCACTTCTCATACTGTCGAGGGCTTCGTTTCCGGTTGCCAGACTGATTGTGTTTACACTGATTTTAGTAAGGCATTTGACAAGCTCTCTCACTCCATTATACTTCTCAAATTAAGGATGTTGGGCTTTCCGCGAGCCCTTCTAGTATGGTTCCAGTCTTACTTAGCTGACAGGACCTACCAAGTTCTTTTTCGTGGATCCAAATCAGTAACCATTGAAGCGTCATCCGGTGTTCCTCAAGGAAGTCATCTTGGTCCCTTGCTCTTTATTCTATCAATTGATGATATTGTTCCCTTGCTAAGACACTGTAGAATCTTGATTTACGCTGATGACATCAAATTGTATCGTCACATAAAAAGTATCGAGGATTGCAAACTTTTGCAAGCTGACCTTGACACCTTTTACTCTTGGTGTGTGAACAACAACCTGGTTCTCAATATTAGTAAATGTGAAACCATGACTTTTGGGAGAAGTCGTACTCCTATAATTTTTAACTACACCTTTTCTAACGAGAGTGTCCGTCGTGTTAATTTTGTAAAAGATCTCGGGATTAGATTTGATAGTAAACTCGATTTTTCTGCCCACATTAACTATATTGCTTCCAAAGGTAATTTAGTCCTGGGTTTTATAAAAAGGTGGTCTAAAGAACTCAATAACCCCTTGATTACTAAACACTTTTATATCTCTCTTGTCAGACCATTACTCGAGTATGGGTCCCAGGTTTGGTCTCCTCACTACTCTTCGCACGTCGGAAGAATTGAGTCAGTTCAAAGGAGGTTCGTTCGATTCGCACTGAATCATCTTCCTTGGGATGACCCAATAGCTCTTCCACCATATGAATCTCGGCTTAAGTTACTCAACTTAAGCTCTCTTTGCAGGCGTCGTGAGGTTGCCGATGTTGTATTTGTTCATCAGCTCCTTAATGGAAAGGTTGACTCAGGTTTTCTGAGTCGCCGTGCGTCGTTTAGAGAGAGTAGATACAATTTGAGAGGGCCACCTCTCTTACACACCAACTCCTCTAACACGAATTACGGCAGATTCGAGCCTGTTAATCGCATGTTCATTAATGTGAATAGAAATATCGATGTTTTTAGCGTAAGCATTAGTAAAGACGTCCTTAAAAGGAGTCTTTTCAATCTGGCTTGACTGAATTTTCTTGCACGCTTCTTTGTGTATTGCATTTCTTTCTGTTTTAATTGAGTGTGCAATCTCTGGGGGGTCACACCTCGCATATAAAAATGTGCGGGGTGTGACCTTTTCGGGATTGCATATTCAATTTACATGTTGCATGCTTTAGTTGAGCCTATCTCAGTGCTAATTGTGCTGAGCTGGTAAATTTTTCTTGGCCCAGCTAAGAAGTGTACCTTCTGAATTAGAAGGGTAACTCTATATGCATGATTGTGTGTTGCATGAAATAATTTGCCAATTTTATTCCGATTCCAATGAAAGTGGGTATCTAGGGGTTTTTAAGGTCGCAAATAACGTATTTGTGGTGAAAACTTATAAATTCAAAATGGCCGAAGAATTTGCAAATTGTATTCCGATTCCAATGAAAATCTGTATCTGAGGTTTTTTAAGGTACCGAATAACGACTTTATGATCAAAATTTAAATTCAAAATGGCCGCACAAATATGGCCGACGAGTTTGCGAATTGTATTCCGATTCCAATCAAAATCGGTATATAAGAGTTTTAAGGTAGTAAATAACGAATTTATGATCAAAACTTATTCAAAATTGTGGGGCCAATATGGCGGAAGAATTTTTCCAAATAAGTATCATTTCCCGGTTAGCTGTAGTAGGTTGTTAAAGAGTTAGAAAATCGGAGAATCTTGACATTCTAGCTACAAATGGAAAAACATTGAACATAGTGTATCCTGAATCTCTCTAAGCAATCGGTTCAGAATTAATCAACAAGGTTTTTTTTTGGAAAGATGGTAAGGAGAAACGGAAATGGGGGATGATTTATGTATAATGGATAAGAAGGAAAGAAACCCTTCACCTCTGAATTTTTAGGTATAAGTCTAGGATTCTACAATAAGGGATTAGGCTGGCATCTGGGTACGTTCATGGTTTAACAGAATATACAGGCAATTTTGGTCACACTTCAAATAAATGTATTTTGAATCTAATGGCTCCAATTTTTATAGGAATAATTGGTTTTTCGTTAATGGTTAAGAAGAGTGGAATTTTGAAGGTTTGGATTGATTTTAAATGTTTAAACGTTGGGTGCAGCGCGGTGCACCGGGTCCCAGCTATCTAAAATATAGAAAATAAGCGGTTCATTGAGACACTTCATTTGTGTATGAAAAATCATATCTCTAAAAATGCCATGTCAATGGATGGTTTCTATTGTCTCGATCAAAATGTCAGATCCCTAATAGTTTCACATTTTGTTATTTGGAATCAAAAATACCAAAAAATTGCCTTTTTCAAACTCTCCTACTGTATATTAAAATTCATATCACCTGATTACTAATATTGGCTTATGGGTGCAGCATAGGCGCACCGGGTCCCAGCTTTCCCAATAAAATATTACTTTATTGGTGCTTCCTAGACACAATTCGTGTAATGTTACCCTCTACCAATTGTCGACAATTTGTAATTTTCATACCACTTGATGAATAAACCATAACCCAAGGTTAACGTTAACATTAATAACTTTTCTATATACTGAACATCTAAATCCCCTTTATGCAAAGAACCACAAAAAAAAATCAGCATAATTTTGAATTCTGCACAACGCCACCGAAAAGAAACGATTAATTTTCTTTCAAGAAAAAGAAATGTACTCACAGTCATGGGCCGTGTCATATTTTGCCAACCTCAAAAACCTTTTTGTCCCGCACACACCCCCAGCAGCAGCAAGCAGCATCTTTCGCCATCAGGATAAAAAGGAACTAAAAAAAAAGTAAGACATAATCCTCCAAGCGCGCGACATATGAATTCAACATTTCTTTTCGTTTTTACAGTTTATATCTTACACGGCGCGGCTTTCTTTCCACACCCCCAGGGGAGATATTTGTGTCACTGTTTTCCAATAGTCTTTTAGAATTTCCGGGAATTTATAGACTTTCTCTTGTCTTTTCAGCCTCGCAGACAAATACATGAAATGCCATAAAAATTCTATAAAATATGAATGTGGCATATTTGTTTTGGTTAAAGGGAAAAAAGCGTTTTCACTTCATCTCTCTAAGGGATGCCTACACTCACATTACAATCAAAAAAGCAAGAGTGTTGATTCCGTGTTGGGGGGTACGGGGTGATGGCAGAAAACGTATAGAAAGGGTTATGCCAAGGTTTTTAACACCTTTAAAGGATTTTCAAGGGAAATATTTCTTTAGATGTTAGGAAATACTTCCCTAAAAGTTCCTTTAGAAATCTCCTTCTTCTGTTTATGAAATATTTTCATGAACCTCAAGGATTAAAAAAAAGAACCTAGAAAAAAACTCCTTGTTGAAAATTAAAACGTGCCTAAAGGAAATTGAATTCTGGTAAAGAAGTTCGAATTCTTTAAGAAGTTGTTCAGTATTTCTTTGCCTTTTTGGAGATATTCCAACAAAAACATGGTTTGGGTTTTTTGTAGAAACTTTCAAGGTACAATGGGAAAATTTAAGGATATTTAAACTAATACAGCGAACGGATACATTTTGAAAGAACGACCATGAACTCGGTTTAGGTTGAAAGGGTTGTGAATTAATGTATGCTTTTGGTGCTTCAAATTAATAGGTTTAAGCGAAAGTTTTGTTGTTTTTAGCACGAGCATTTTTCTATATGTTGTCTCTACTGAACTACTTTCTGTTGCTAAGTTGTTTAACATATTTTTGAGGTCCTGATGTCTGTGGGTAAACAAACAGATATCATGAGCGTAGTTTTAGGTCCTTAAGGCGGTCTAGCAATCCCCAAAGACTCTTAACTCCAAAAGTTGGTAAGATAGAACCATCGCTTTTACCATCATAGATAGGTGGAGGAATTCTGCGTTCATTGGTACCTTATTCATGGAAATAGGTTATATAGTACGGTTACAAAAATACAGGGTGAAATGTAAAACTCTATCTTTATATAGTTCTGGCCGTATTACTCAGAACTGTATAAATATCAAGAAAAGTACAGGTTATAGAATTGAACCTTGTGGGACCCGCCCGATATCTTTTGGGGCTTAGATTTGACGACATCCATTGTTGCCTTGACTAAAGTGCGCAAAAGGAAATTCTCTATTCAATTATTTTAAATTTTTTTATGAGAAAAAACCAAGCTTTTGAACCACCAAACCAAGGTCTGAATAGTTTGATGAAGAGAAGAGAAAAATACAGATTAGGGGGTCTTGGGAGCTGAGTCAATAACCAAGAGCTGGGATTTTAGTTAACAGAGCAGGGTGACATATTCTATATATAGCTTCAGATTTGTCTAGAGCAACCAGATCGAACTATGCAAGTCACATAAGAAGGTTAGCGGGTGATCTATTCGGTCTAAAGCTGTCATTGGAGAGACTATAAATGATTGCTATTGGTCAGCAGTTGGGAGAGTTGCTGGGGTCATGTTATTCGAAATTACATCAACAACCAGTTTCCAAAAGTCTGAATAATCTAAAGAAAATTATGAAAGGGTAAAATATTTTTACGAAAGATGAGCATATATTTGAATGCCAATGATGCGTAGTCATCGAATGGCGATTTAACTTGGATGGGAAATTTTTCAGGGTTTTCCAAAACTTGTTGTTTTCTTCGAGAGTAAAAATTTATTCGGAGAACGTTTTTGTACCCTTTAAAGGCGACTTATTTAGCTCTAATACCGTTTGAACATTCCCGGTTAAAATTTTTAGTCGGCATAGGGTATATAAACTTGGAAGAATGCTTATAGAGAAAACCCACTCTTGGCCGTATAACTCTGGTGACACAGAGGGCGACAGTTAATACTACGGAATCATAAATCCCAGTCTTTTTGGTGTTGTTTTGGTTGAGGTTGATTATGAATATGGAAATTAGTGCTGACTAGACAGTGATCCGGGATTCGAAGAGGCGTGTCACCATCGACGGAGTGCCTTATTGGGTGGGAAGTAAGATATAGATTGGTGGTCAGTCACCAGCTAGATACGGGGAGCAACATATAGTGTATTTAAATACGCACGCGCCGTAACTATCTTGGACTGGTGTAAGTGCGATCATAACCTCCTAGTGGTGGGCACTGCAAGCTGTGTTGAAAGGGATGGGCTAATATGATCGGGCTTACCAGGCCAAGAGTAAAGTTGTCGTGAATGGGCTCCATGGCATTTGGTAGGTTTTGCACTGTCGGTTAACGATCTCCATAGTCATGAGACTTTTGTGGGCCGATTAAGCTGGAGAGGGCCAAAGCAAGGAGGGCTGGAGTGAAATTGGGAAGCACCACCGAGCACACCCGAGCCCAGCTTTCGTGAACTCCTTCCCTACAGACCAAAGCCAGGACGGCGACCTGGAACCCCAGCACCAGCTCTCATATAATCTAGGGGGAACATTTACATCATCCAGGGGAGCAGGGACCCCAGAAGAAGGAAAAAATATATATATATAAAAAAAGGGTGGAATGGCAACCAACAGACCTATACCGCCGCCGCTCTGCCCTAAGGTTCTGGATTCAGTAAAGGGCCAAGACAAAGAGGGCCAGAGTGGAATTGGGGAGCCCACGGAGCATAACCCAGCCCGCTTTCGTGAACTCCTTCCAAACAGGGCTGAGGTCCGGAGCCCGAGAAGTTTGAGCAGTCAAGTGTAAGCGACAAGCCACTAGGGAGGCGCTGAACTTATTCCAGCGGTCTGGCCCACAAATATGAGGTACAGGGGTGTAGTAAAATAGGCCAAGTGTATGGCCGCGGTACTTTTGGACCCAAAATCTCACCACAAAAAGATAAGAAAAAACAAAGATATAGATTAGGGAGTTGCTGTTCTTAGGCTGCTATGTCAGGGACCCTCCCAGGATGATTGATGTAACTTATTAGTGTCCGCAACGAGCTCATCGTTTTTTGCTGAAATACTGGTGCTATTATAGTAGTTTACATTATAAACCTTAAAATCACCCACAAACATGACTTCAAGAGATCCCGAAATACCGAAAATATTGAAAGCTTAAGTGGAATCTTCCCTACTAATATTAGGACTGTGTTATTTTAATCTAAAATCTCTTCAAGTTGGATGATTGGGCATCTTCGGTGTGACTAGAGAGTCAACTTTCCCGGATAATTTTTGTTCACGGGAAACGGGAAAAATAAATTCATTTTCCCGGAATTCCCGGGAACCCGGGATAAATGAAACATATTAGGAATTAGGAGTGAAATGGGAATTAGGAGGAACAATTAGTGTTGAAAAGTAAATGAGAAACTCATTTAGGAAGAGATACAAGTAAATCTAATTCAAAAATATTAATAATGAAATAGAAATTAAAAAAATAATAATAAAAAAAAATTATTTGAAATAAACAAACATAACATGAAAAACAATTCCATTATAAAAAACGTAACATAAAAAAATATTTCATTATAAATTAGCATGTAATATAAATACAGGGTGTATCCGTTAAGTTTGCTAAATGGCCGGCTGTGGATAGGTTTTGGATAGAGGAACAAAAAATCGCTTGGGAGGGGGTTTAGCCGCTAGGGCGTTTTGAAATTTTTTTGGTAGAGGGTTAGATATTAGCCTGTATTTTATTTTCATGAATAAGGTAGAAATGTGCGCAGAATACCGCCAACTATGTAAAACTGTAAAAGTCAAGGTTCCACCCTGCCAACTTCCAGAGTTATGAGTCGTCAAAATGTTGGTTTTTTTTCACTAAAAGTCCGGGAAATTAGCATTTTAAGGAGACAAAATTCCAAAATGGCTGAAAATTGGACCACAGCTTGCTTGGGACTTTTTAAGAAAACAATTTCGGAATCACAAAAAAAACATGGCAGCCGGAGATATCACTTTTTGGCAAAAAATCACTCAAAAACTGTTTTTTTCGAAATTTTTTTTTGATCAGTCAATATGAAACGTTATTGCCTACAAAAAGCTCTCTTGTCATTTTTTCGAAAACCTAACCCTTTCGAAGTTATTCAAGCTCAAAGTTTCCAAAAATTACTTTTCAGCCACAAAATACTTTGAATAATTCGGAAAGGTCAAGGTTTTCGAAAAAATTTCAAGAGGAGTATTTTGTAGGCAATAATGGTTTTTATTGATTGATCAAAAAAAATTTCGAAAAAAAACAGTTTTTGAGTGATTTTTTTGCCAAAAAGTGATATCTCCGGCGGCCATGTTTATTTGCGATTCCGAAATTGTTTTCTTAAAAACTCCCAAGCAAGCTGTGGTCCAATTTTCAACCTTTTTGGAATTTTGTCTCTTTTCGTGCCTTTTTTTGCTAATTTCCCCGGACTATACCTTTTTCTCAAAAAATACGTAGTTAAGTAATCCTATGAATAATGCCTGGACAATTTTTATGCTACGGCCTTTACTTTTGAAGTTATAAGCAATTTTGATGTTAAAATTGACCGTATTTGGTATTTTTCGACGTAAGCGCAGGTGGAAAAGTACTAAAAAATGGTAACGACTATTAAAAATTATCTAGGCTTTAATTTTTTTTATAGAAAACAAGGATTTTGACATAACAGCTATGTACTTACTTTAAATTTAAAACCTGTTATCAAGATTTTTCCAAAAAATTTGTGATTTCAAACAATAAATTTTTTCCCGGGAAATTAATTTTTTTCCCGGGAACTGGAAAAACACTATCTTTCAATATCCCGGGAAATCCCGGGCGGCAATTCCCGGGAAAGACTCTCTAGGTGTGACAATGTTATCCCTTTTATAAATGAACATGCCTCTATGGCCTAAGAAGTTGTACACTAAGGACACCTGATATCGATCTCAGCTAGTTTCCAAGTGTACATGTCTTTAAATTTCCTCAAGGTTTTGGAGTAGAGGAATAGTAGGCAGTACAAAACAAAGAAGAAATTCATATAACCTTGATGAATATTATAAAACGCATAACAAAAATTTTTGTATCGGGGCTTTATTTGTGTAAAATTGATAACCTCAACTGTAGGTTCTAGTTAGGTTCTAGTCGGCTATTTTTTGACACAATCTTCGGAGTGAACGGGGAATATCCTCGTTGGAGTGTTATATGCCTTCTTAAATGAGGTGAATAGATCTAAACCGACCGGTAAAGCCTATGAAGCTGGAAGTGTGGGCAGCGGATATAAGAAAAAATTACATACATACGTCGACTTTACTTTGTAACTGATAGTCACCCATTTGAGTTTCACTGGCACTGGCTGAAGTTAATCCGTTCAGTCCAAATTCTTTCTGAGCTCAAGATTCCAGACTTCCAATCAAACTGCGCCAATTTTAAATCTTAATAAACCATTATTCTTTCATTTGTAATTCATTTCACTGTAATTCCTTGTCTGAATCAATTCGACTATTAAAATAAATATGAATTCATTTCAGTTTAAATTCTGAATAAATGCAGAAAACCAATTTCCATTTTTGTAATTTCAATTCACATTCTGCAAATCGAAGTTTAAATTCGCCGAAATTGGAATGAAGAAAATTCGAAAAATCAATGAAACTCTTTTAAGGGTTTGCTGCAGAACCGAACAACTAAAGTTAAATTACTTGAAGTGTTCAGAATTTTATTTGGGTCTTACCTAGTGAAGTGACCCAATTTTTCAAGTTTAATAAAACCAATCTTCCAAATCGACCCAACCCAGCACAGAAAATTAACAACAAATGCAATCTAAACGAGATGTCCTTTTTTCCCTTCAATATTTTTGTACTTCATATAAAACAAAACAAAAGTGTCAGTCCCATATTGGGTTTTCTTCAATATCTTCCAGAATGGGCTTCCTTCAAAAGTGTCACATCCAGAGCCCGATAGAGCCCGGAGTCGGAAAGTTTATTTACATTATAAAGTTTTAATTAAAAATTTCCAATTGAACTTTTTCAGTTTTAATCTGGAGCAGAGAACGCCTTAGTTTGGCTCCTTATGAAAAATATCAAGAATTGAAATTGATTTTATCAAACAAAACAACAAAAAAAGGACGAAAAGGAATCAGAATACATTTCATGACAAAACCGTTATCAATGTTAAATATTTACCTTTCGAGCTCGGATCAACCCTCGTTTAGGGGCAGAAGGAGCAAGCACTTATGACTTTGAGTATCTAAAAAAAATTTTTTTTTTCATTTTCCACTTTTATTATAGCCTGGGAAAATCGGTGATGGAAAATCTGAAAAGGTTCCATATTTTGGAGCCTCTCACCGTTTTTTTACCCCCAACCACCCCCCAAAAAGGCCTGAAATTATTGCAAACTGATTTGGAAATTTGTTTGTCTGCTGAATGTTGTATGCGCTTTGAGAGCAAAACGGGGCAATGGGCGGCCTGGGCACAGAGTGGCAGGGATGCTGAAATTGAGAAGCCTTTGCCGTTGCAGAAAAGTCCCCTTAGTCCTAGTAGCAGCTAGGGTTACAGGATCAAAAGCTAAAACGCAGACCAAAATATCGGGATATATGCTAAGTCATGTATGTATATGAAAAGCCACACCCGACGAATCCTGTGAATTCGTCCTGTTTGATGGTCAAAGTTATTGCATTTCATGCCCTCCGGCTGCTGGCCTTTTTTCCGAATCCTGTAAAGCGGCCACCATTATGAGAGTGGTGCTTCCTGAGAGCAGCCCGGTGATTTATTTTTTGGCCCCTTTCTGCTCTCGGCTCACCCACACTCCCCCGTTCCATTCGCATCTTTGCCAACCCTTTTTTGTTTATATGCAAAAAGGGTTCTAATGAATGACCAGATTCTGCTGGAAGTTTTTCGAAGGTAAGCAACTTGCAGAATTTCAAGACTGAATTTTTGTGGAGTGGGGGACAACTGCAGGTGGGGGTCGATTTTTAATTCTTTTCTTTTCAACAAAAAAAACGTACTTGCCCTCGGGGGCTACTACCATGTTTCACTCTTAATTAATTTGCCAATAGCAGATTTTCTGCTATAAAATTAATTACAATCCTTCAAACAAATGCGTTTTATTTCCATCAACAATTTTTTTTTGATTACTTTTAAAGAGAAAACATTTTTCTTTCACGGCTCAGTACCACAGGACCCTCGCATGGTACCGCACTGATGACCTTGAGGTTGAACTCCATTTCACTTGAGTAAAATGACATTTTTCACATGCTCACATATCCTTAATGCTTCTACCGAAAACTCAGCGTTCCAAGATAGAAAGGATTTTCCATTTCACATAATTGCAGAAATATACACACAAGTAAAAATGTGTGTGGTGGTCCTTAAATAATCATTCATAGATGATGGATTACATTTTTTGTGTACTGGACAACAGAAAATCCATTATCCGTTGTCGGTTACAGCAACTTTGCGTGTCAAGTACAGAATTTTATTTTTTTTTTGTTTTTTTTTTGAATGTTTCTTTCTTTTCAAGGGAGTGGATATTAAGTGATTTTCCATGCAATTTAATTTGTAGGAAGGTATAATGTATTATTAACGGAGTTTTTTTCTAGTTAAATATATTTTGACATCTGTCAAATATTTTCTGACGATTTTGGATCTGTATTCAAGTTTTGAGAGACAGTCTCGTACAATATTTATCAAATATAATTCTATGTAGAAATTTTGTTGAATTTCAAGAAAATTTTAACTGTCAGTTTGAAACAGGCCCTGTTTCTTACAGAATTCAACAAATCAACAATCATAGAAGATGGTCTTTGATGTGAAAGACTCAAGCTCAGAAAACATAAATTTCTTAATTATTATCCTTATAGGCGATGACAGAAGAAATGGCAGAGAATTGCTGTCAAGCGAGTGAATACAAAAAATAAGAAATGCTATGTACCATTGGCGTTGCGTAGAATCGAATCACGAACCTTTGGGGTGGTAGTCGTTGGCCCTAACCCATAGGCTACTGAGGCGGCCATTTAGAATCATAATGGTTACAAACAAAATAAAAATATTTTGTGGCGTGTTTGCAATGTATTCTTTAAGAGGCAAGTCTTAACAAACACTGCACTGAATGGTTCTTTCACCAGAGGGACTGTAACTGTATCGTCAACAGCACATAAACAAAACCATGCTTCGTCAGAACTCGATACTTTTTCTTATAGTTGTTATGTTTTCGATTTTTATTTGCAGGAATATGAATCAAAAGCAACTGTAGGTGTTAGCTGAACCAATTCAAAACAACTTTACTTGTCTACCATAAATATAAGAATGTTTGGTCTTCCGATGGCGGATTTCCATAAACGTTAGTTGCTGTTGACAATCTTTTACATAGCGTGCTCTTTTTGTCAAATTTCTTTTTTCCACTAGGGATCAGCCGGTAGCAATAATTATCTCGGGGGGGGGGTTGTGGTAAATGGGTGGGGCATTCCTTATGTCGAGACGCGAACGAGAAAAGGCGTTAGATGCCCTGAGTGGGCCTTACAGGGCAATCCACACGGGGCACAAATGAGACAGTGCATCTAGACTCATAAGGGGCCTAGACTCATAGGACCCCCCCAAATAAAAATAGTCGGGCATAACCGGTAATTAAAGAATTTAACACCATATAACTCAAAAGACCACTGGTAAATATATTGACCGACTAACTTTTTATATTTTAACGGTTATTCTGTTCACGTGCTCCCCAGCCACAATTATTATGCTACACCGCCACTGGCGCTTTCACAGTAGAAGCCTACGATTCGAGACCAATAGTCCCCAGACCCATTTAAATGGTTTTGTCAGCAAGCCATGAACGGCCCGATATCGATAATCAAACTCAGTGGTTATGGTGTCTCTTATCGTCGCGTGATAAGCAAATGCTCACTGGACTAAACCATCCGCGCGCTTCCTGCGCCAAGTCATTTGCCTTTATAATGGCAGTACTCTGCGTTTATTCCTACGCCTATAAGATATGCAAGTGTCAGATTTTGTCTTTACGATCGCAGACTTATTTCTGACTTAATCATCAGAGCCATGGAACTCATTATTTATTGGAGCCGCAAGAATCGTGTCGAATTCAATGATTCCCAACCAAAATATTGTCTATTTACCAACGACAGTACAAAGGGCTTTCCCTGAGCTCTAGTCTTCCAGATAAAAAAAAAAAAAAAAAAAACAAAGTGTGCAAAAACTCCTCATCCTTGTCAGTGAACGGTCTAATGGCTGACATGTCCCTTAACATTCTAGGAGTCTAACGAACTAAGGATCTTCGTTGAGGAAACTTGGGACAAGTGTGATAGTTGTGGATGCCAGAAATGACTACTTTACTGAATCGTAGTTTAGTGATCGTGGGTGTCCTGATTTATTGATCGCTTAACTCTGGTATATTTTTTGTTATGACTTTGGCGTGAAGCTAGTGAATTTAGCGGCTACCACATCCTTTTCTCCCTATCTTTTAGTACATGCCAGTACAGCGCACGCCTCTCGTAAGACATTAGCTAGGGAGCTGAAACTGTGTTTCTAAAGACTTCGTTTAAGGCTTCTTTGACTTAAATTTGCAAGGGTTGGCTTAGGCTTCTTGTATCCGTAAGCTTGATGCTATTGTAGACAGTTACTGTACTGTTGCAATTATTTTGGTTAGAGTTAAATGGAAATTTTTTTTATAGCTTGTTGATAGTGTAAACAGTGCTTGTACTGCTACACTTAATTTGAGTCACAGTGTCCAAGTAGGCTCACTTGGAAAATAAAAGCGTTTAATTCTTAATGAGCGACGATTTCTAACTGAAATTTTTTTTTCTGTTGCTTCTCTGAATGCTCCCTCTACAGGCATGAAAATCTAAAAATACCCCCGCCGGAGTTATGCACGCCTCTGTTACAGAAATGAATGTATTCATAATCGAACATTCCAAACTCGTGTGTCGTTTGACCAAGCGGTCCCCCAACTAAGTACTAACCACGTACAATGCTGCTTGACCTACGCAATTGAGCGGGGAAAGGTCTACTAAGTATGCTAACGGCACCGTTTATAGTCTCCAAGATAATTACCCATTTTCTTCGTTCTATACAAGTCTTTCAAGCTCCAATTATGCTCCCTTTAGTCCAAAACACTGTGAGCGTATCGTGCTTCGTTTGGACAAAGGAGAATTTGGAAATGGAGAATTTTTACTCAGGCGTATCGTGCCTCTTTTGGGTGCCTTACAGGCGTTTTCACGCTGGGTTATTTTTACTCGGGCTACCTCCAACTCTATGTTTGTTTATCTTATACCTTCATGTAAGATGCAGCAAGCCGCCTCGAAAACCAATTAAAACTACATTAAGGCTGAAAAATTGAATGCTCTTCCTTGGGTTGGCAATACTTCTTTGACTCGACTCAGATGGGAAAGCCGAGTTGAGTTGAATAAACCCAAATTTAACTGAATTTCCGTATACGACCAACTTGGACTGAAAATTGGTTTAACTCAGTCAAATACCGGTAATTAAGGTCGGTTTTATGAAGATGCAGTTATCATCCAAAATTTGTTATGAGCTTCTTTCCAAAGACTGATTTTATTTCTTAAATTTTCAGCCGTTTCTGGCCCTTGCATCACCAAAAAAAAATATAATGACTGACCTTAATAGATTACTCCATTATTAAACCTTTATACGCCCTATCACACCGCAAAATCACTCCTCCATTAATATTACAAAATAATCCAACAAAAACCCCAATTTTTCCTCATATCTATTTTCGTATTTCTTCCATCAAAAATAAAACAATCAAAACACTAATTTATTTACCTGTGCACGTACTTATCCCGGTCTACTTGTTGTCTAACAACATCGTCACCTTGCTGCTGTCTATTATGTCAATTACCTGTGCTCAGGTATTCATAATTCGACTTTCACTTTCAGAACACAGAGAACCGATAAAGTGGCTTGGGATTAAGAAGCCGCAAAACAACATACTCTTCACTTCAGCATAAGCTAAGAATAATTTAAGAAGATTTCACTCTTTTATTTGTCTCGCGGAAATCACCTTATGGCAATTCTTAGATAATCCCGAGTGTACCTTCCGTCTGACCCAAATATTTCTGGGTATATAAGAAGAAAAATGAATAAATGAATGCTGCGTAACATAATGAGTGAAAAATTTATTATTATTGAAGGTTACCTGCAAAACAGCACAATGCTCTCGTCGTTTCGCTGGAGTACAATCTTTGATGATCGATGATAGATAAAAAAATGTCTGTTATGCTGTGCTGATACGACCCCCATTCGCGAAATAATAACTTACAATTTTTATCACTTTATAGCACGAAAAGATTTATGAAAAAAAAAGTGGATGTGTTACTGGGCGTAACTACGGGCGCACTGGGTCACGATTGTAACTTCCCTATTTCACCGCGGTCTTATCAACAAAGAAAAATCAGGTAATATAGGTGCACCTTATTTCCGCTTAATCATATTTTTTGTTGTTGTTGTTGTTGTTGAAAATCTTTTCCATTGCATAATAAATCTAAAAATCTTCGTTGCATAATTGCAAAGAAGAGAAGAGGAAACTAGCTGCAATTACATCATATAATATGGCATTGCACACGTATAGTTGCCTATTGTTAGACGGCGGCCCTTGTTACGCGGCAGCTTTAAGCATCAGCGATTTATGAATTTCGCTTTTATTATGTTATCGCACTTTGGGAAATTAAATCTTCTTTCAGACCAACTTTGTATTTTTAAAGTCTGGTTATTATCTCTTACAAAAGGTGGTGACCACTTCAATTTTTGTATGTTCAAGATGTCAGCGATCATTGATAATAATCCTTTACGCGTCTTTATTATTGTTGTTGAATATTGACTTATTTGAGGTTTTGCTGATACTATTAATTAGACAGTGATGACTGATCATGACTAATCTTGCAATTACCAATGCGTACTTGATTCGTTTAATGAAGCGATGGCTTTGTTCCTGCTCTCGAAAGGGGATCACTCGGGCGCAAGAAGCTTTACAAATTTACCCAATTTCAGTTCCCTAATATTTTCCTTCACAAAAAAGCGAAGAAATTTTTATTTCTCCTCAATCAGAAACTTAGACGAGATTTTCAATGGAGTAAAATCCAGCAGCCCATATTCTCAAACGTCAAAAACCTCTTCTCAGTTATCATTTTCAAAGGAAACGTACTTCATCGTCTTAAAAGAAAGTACCCAAAATTTGTTTCTTTTTTTTTAGATTTTTTCCCAAAATTCCCCCAAAAAATAAATTTTTACTCAAGTAAATTATTACTCAAAAAGTATGGGAACCGACATAATATGAGTGCTTAAGTGGCCAACACACGGTGCAATCTGTATGTCAACCTGGTCTGTTGCTTGGCCATGTTGTTATATCACAGACAGTTTATACAATCTGTTCGTCCAAACTCTATTTTAATTTAATTTAGTTCGGATAGTGTAAAGACGCCAAGATTGGACTAAGAACCACTCTAACTAGCGACCACTGGCCATTACTTCTTATTTCTTCAAAATCAAATGTCTAGCCCAACAATTAGACGACAACCAGTACGGCTTTAGATCAAAAAGTTCTATTGGCGAACTTCTTTTGTGTTTAACAGAAAACCTTTACTAAAGTATTAATCGATTCGGTGAGTTTGGGCTTGGTCTAGTTGCTCTAGACATCTCCAATGTTTTTAACAGAGTATGGTAATTCGCACTTAAAATTACACAGGCACACAAAAAAAAATGTCTCTAAGAAGAAGAAGACTACCAAAAATGAATTAGACCAACTCGTTAGCCCCTAACGTCACTAAGTGACTCTAGGGGCAAACGAGAGGGTCTAATTCATTTTTGGTAGTCTTCTTCGTTCACAGAGGCCCAAAAAACATAGGAATACATACCCTACTCCACTTTGTATAAGAATTGAAATTTCAACCCCTATAAAAGGGGTGTATGGTAAAGTGACATTAGGGGCTAACGAGTTGGTCTAATTCATTTTTGGTAGTCTTCTTCTTCTTAGAGGCCCAAAAAACATAGGAATACACACCCTACTCGATTTTGTATGAGAAGGGGGGTAGGGGGTAACGAGGGGGTCTAATTCATTTTTGGTAGTATTCTACGTTCACAGAGGCCCAAAAAACATAGGAATACATACCCTACTCGACTTTGTATGAGAATTGACATTTCAACCCCCACAAAGGGGTGTATGGCGGTGGTAAAGTGACTCTAGGGGCTAAAGAGGGGGTCTAATTCATTTTTGGTAGTCTTCCTCGTTCTTAGAGGCCCAGAAAACATAGGAATACACACCCTACTCGACTTTGTATGAGAATTGACATTTCAACTACCAGAAGGGGGTGTATGGGGGTGGTTGCGGGGAAATGGCTAGTTAAAAAAATTTTTTATGGTCATATTCGGTTTCAGCGACCCCAAAAACGGGGGGGTAGGGGGATGTACCCTCTGGGTCTTGACATTTTTTTTGTGTGCCTGTGTTATTGGTATGTATTTATTCAGTTCTAAACAACTTAACTGAGAGCTTCTTTCTGGCCGTTCAATCTAGGTAGTATTGGATGGTGCCGAATCTAAGCCCAACACCGTCTCTGCTGGTGTGCCCCAGGGCTCAATCCTGTCACAAACTCTTTTCCAAATTTCACTTTACAGCTTTTCTGTTGACGGTACTCTACGTTACCCCTATGGCTTCGATAATGTAAGACAAGCAAACGCCACACATCTTGGGTTCATAATCGTAAGCTCATGTCTAATTCAACCAACAGAGACACCAAACTCACTTTTAAGTGAGATCGCGAAACAATACCTCCAAAACGTATTTCGAAACGTACAATCTTCTTTATCTTGGCTAAACAAGGTGAAAATTCGTACTCACAAATTCATCGGTTATAGGTGCATTTACTCCTACATAGACACATTAAGCCACTGTAGGAATGTTGCAGCCTTGGTACAAATGACTGTTCCACAGAAATTTATGCTTCCTTGCATCCAATGTTTTTTTCTCCCACACAAGATTAGCCCGCTCGGTACAATCACATAATCTTCACCCCACCTTTATGCAGTAATGGGGCAAACCGAGCGAAATACTCGCGAGTCACACGAACGAACTAATCAAAAATTGCGCTTCGACGAACTTACACTTCAAAATACTTATTTTCTAAACGCTTTCAAAATTCAACGAAAATCCTAATTTGGACTCGGTAAGATATGGATAACATTTCTCCTTTCTTTAATAAATGTGGCAGCACGCGCCATCGGGAATAACTATTTGAAGGCTGTGGTAGTCGTGGTATACCCAGGGTCTCCACGGGCAATTTTTGGCATTGGCAATCGGAAATTATTGTCATTGCCGGAAAAAATTGACCGTGGAGACGCAGCAGCATATTCGGCAATATTCCTCTAAAATATTTCCAAAGCAATAATTGCCTATGTAATAAGTTCAGGAATTTCTGAAATCAAGATGGCGGAAAATGAAAATAAACAAAAATAACTTTTGTTTTTCTAGGTTAAAGCCGATACATATAGAATGATATTTTTTTTATATTCTTCCATTTTAAAAACAATTAAAATTAGTATTTGTTTTTTGAAGTGAAACTTCCTTGCTCTCGTTCCGGGGATTTTGAAGTGATTCGAGCAAGTACGAGTGAATTCAGAAAACAGAAACGAAAACAAGGACAGTTGTACGAAACGGAAGTTGCCTTCTCACTCATTTACAACTGTCACAATTCAGAATCGGCAACAAAAACAAGGACTGCCGTATGAAACGGAAGTTGCCTTCTCATTCGTTTACAAAATAACGAGAAAAAAACAAAAATCTTGAAACAAATTAAATATGTACAACAAAACACAAACACAATGAATGCACAAGTATACTACTAAATATTTAGTTTCCACTGTATTTCGTTAAACGCCAAAAGAGCAGCAAACAACAAAACACAAACAAATTTCACAATTCAATGAATGCACAACTAAACTAACAATTTAGTTTTCACTCTATCTCGTTTAACATTTTGGTTTTTAATAACTTAAACTGATGAATTTCGCGAAGATCACCAAGTAGGTGACAGCGACAGCCATGATAGCAATTAAGAGATGCCATATAAACAAATTTTACCAAACCAGCAGGAAAATATTTACAATTTATTTAAATTCGTACATAGATGGCGCAGGCATCGGTAAAGTAAAAATGAGGAGTCGGTTATTTAAAAAATTAAGATTGTTTATTAAAGATAAAGTTTTTGTAAAAGCAGCGAAATGTTTTTGATTTTATACACTGTACTGCATTACTTTCAAAATATTCATTATACTATGATTTATCTATTAATTGAGTTAAAATATTATGGTTCTTACTTCCTATTCCCTGCTTCATTCATATTTATAACACAAGCCACGAGCAAATGAAGAAAAAAATACAATAATAAAGATCATATAGACATAAATATGTACGCGAAGTTTCACTTCTGCTTTGTGTTCTTTAATACACAATTATTTTTTTTTAATTTTGGTACTTTTCTCGAGTAAATGCATATTTAAAAAAAAAATTGCCGAGCAATGAAATTCCGGCTTAGATACGTTGACAAGCAATATTGTCAGTTACCATTGCTGGAAAAAAATGCCCGTGGAGACCCGGGGATACTTGAAATGACTTTAAATCCAGCATGTCATATTTAGGTAATGCATCACATCTCATATTTTGAGCTTTGGAACCCAAGCTTTGTAAGAAATTGTTTCCAGATGCACGGTCTCTGATCCTAGCCAGATCCCGATAACTGCATGGAACTTGTTCGTTTGTGTCTTTGCCTTGTTTTCTCCTCAGTGGCGGCAGTGGCTGCTGAACGGAATTCTTGATGTGGCTGCATGTTCTCCAATTCTTCGCACTATCCTGTGGTGATCAACACGATTCTGGCGATCTCGGTCCTGAACAATCATCAGGAGGTCTTGTGACATCTGCTCAGGCTAGATCTTTCTAGTCTTAGCGTGTGATATTAAACTCTTCGTCACACAAACGGCTTATCTAGATCCTCCATCGGTGTATATACGAAATTTGTTCCCAGGTTGGCCAATTTATCTGGCTTTTGGTTATGTACGATGTTCTGGTGACCCGTACTTAATGGGAAGTGGTTCTGATCTCCTTTTGACAGGTTTCGAACAGCTTATACGTTATTTGTATACACCGTGCCTAGTGCCTTGGTAGCCGTTTCACTATTTGACAACAAGATTACCCTGGCTCTTGGTCTTGGGTTCTTCTGTATTGCTAGGCAGGCATCGAGGGTTTCTAACAGTTACACCTGAATAGCGGTTTAACGAAGGGGAGAAAATTCCAGCGCCTAAACCTAAAGGCCCAACTATGCATGGCATAAGCGCATATGTCAAAACGTCAAAAAATATCGAAAGTCAGCATTATGTCAATCAAAACATATTACCGCCTATGCATAACATAAGCGACATAGTTAAAATTAAATTAATTTTGATTTATATTTATGTATATATGTAGATATTTTTATTTCTCCATACGTGAACAAAAATCACTTGCTCTAACAATAAACAGCAATAAACATAACCTTGCTTTTCCTAATGTTGTCATGTCACGTTCGACCCAAGTCGAATTCATTATGTTTAACGAATGTTTAACGAAAGCTTTTATGCCGTGTTATGTCAACCGTAGCCACCTTCATAACAAGTTCTGGTTCCGAACTTGACATGTGCACTTGGCATATGCGCTTATGTCATGCATAGTTGGGCCTTAAATCTTCTTTGCAGCCGTCTTTGAATACAGCTATGTCATAGTTGTTGCTTAGCTGGAATTTCTCCCATTTCTTTCTGGTGGGGATCTGAAAATCGAAACCCCGGATAGAACTTAAGCTTTCATGTCTTGTAGTGTAGTCAGATGGCTCATAAACGCTTCCCATAGCCACGGGGTCGTGCAGGCTCCCTGCTAACTGAGGAATTTAGCGAAATTGAAGCCGAAATTGAGCTTGGATCTTAGAAAAATCCATGTATACGCAGATCGAATTCAAATAGGATGGAGAGGAATTCGATGAAAAAGCGAAACAACAGTAAAACGATACGAAAACTACAAATTGTAGGTTATGTTCATTGCTTTTCGATTACGTTTGAATCCATTTAAACTTCAATTACTCGATCCGACGATGTCAAATACGCAAATTCTCACTTTCAATCTTTCGATGTCTGGATCGTTCGATTTGGTCATATATACGTGGTAATTGATCAGGTAGCAGCATATCGAGAATTACATTCATTGCTTCAGTGAGATTTATTCGCGAAATCAGGGTTTGAAAGCAAAGTAAACTTAAATCAAAGCACATATTTTTAAAATTACTTTGCTGTAGACTGTGAAAGCTTTTAGTTTCATATTACTGGGAATGTTGTTGCTTTCAAATTACTTAAAAGCTTTCAGGAGCATACTGGTCCGGCTGCAAATGCTTCAGCTTTAAAATACTTTGCTGTGAAATGCTTTCTGTTTACTTACAGTTTTTCAAAGCTTTGCTCTCCAAAGCTGTGAAGTACTTTGTTTTCCTTCAGCATTTTTTTATTCATGGTCCAACTTTATATAGTAAAATGGTACTTTGTTTAGAGGGGTGAAAACTTTTTTTTATGTGTATGTGAAGCATTCGCAGCCGGACCAGCATGCCCCAGCATTTGTAAACAAAAGTATTTGCAGCAATATGAAACTAAAAGCTTTCACAGCCTACAGCAAAAAGTTTGAAAATATGATTACTGTAAAGCAAAGCAAAGTAAAATGCTGTGGTCTTCTTTGCAGCAAAGCAAAGCCAACAGCAAAAGTATTAAAATTTTTTCTTCGGGATTCTCTTTCAAAATACTGACAATTTTCAAATCGCCTGAAGACCATCGCCCAGGACCCATTGTTTTCTATGCCTCTGCAGCGGAGTTCTTGACTTTAGGTTGGAGCCGTAACAAATTAATTAGGGCTTGCAGCGCAGGAAATGACTAGGTGCTAATAGCCTCTTTGATGGAAGGGAAACAATTTTCGAATCTCACTTAATTACATATCAAAGCTAACCCTGGACACCATATCAAGGAACGGGCCTAATGGTGGTGGTGCAATACAAGGCATTGCCGGTGGACCACAGGAGTGTTTACATTCATCTGCTCGTCCTGTTAATCAGATTGTTGGCTCCAATGGAGTTTGGCTTCTAATGCCACAGTAAGTATTTGGCTTATTGTGAGAAAACTAAAGTTTTGCCTGTAAGGACCATTTCCGTCAGTGTTCGTTTCCTGGCAGATTAATCAAAACTCTGTTTTGGCACTGACTCTAAGTTTTGTGCTACTACTACTTTTTGTGTTTTCTATGATGAGCCTAGTATTGGAAGACACAAATTTTTAATTGGCTGCTTTGATACTACTATCAATTAAATCCCTTCATGATAATAAATCAAAATTTGCCCAAAACATAATCTCACATTAGTCGATTCCCAGTAAACAATTCATGAAGACACAACACCGAACTTATTATGTATAGTAAATCGCACATTGAAAATTTATTTAATTTGCTTCTCTTATTGCGTTATCGCATCCTTCGAATTAATCATCCCCTATACAAATTATAATAACCACTTTGTACTGAACTGATGATAATAAATCATTCACAAGAATTTCCGCTTAAGTCTTCTTATCAATTCTGAGTCAAGAGTTGATTTTAAGCTAATTGTAGGATGAATATATAATCTTTTCCTGAAAAGTATTAAAATTTATTCAGAAGATTCTGCTCCACACTGCTTCGGGTGAAATTTCATGAATGAAGTCGATTTAATTGCTTAAACGTGTGATTACAATTAATCTCAAAATATAAACAAACAAACAAAAACGATCGATTTATTTGCAAAGAACGAGATTCACACACTTCAGTTGAAATCGGTGCTCTTAAAGACAAGGCATAAAATTGCAGTGATAAAATTTTAGCTCAAGGACAATATTGACTATAAGAATCAATTAGTAATAGTAATTAAATAACAATAAATAACCGAAAGTGAAAATTGTAAATTTCTTTAAAAAAATGATTAGATTAATTTTGTTGGCGGTTTGCATTAGTGGAACGTTATCAGGTGTAACCACTTCTGTAAGGCAAATACTAAGCAGTTTCCACGGTGATAGCCAGTGCTTTGGGATTTTGTGTGGAGTGCCTCCTGATGTAGAAGAAGACGCTAATCTATTAGTTGTAATCAATGTTTTTGATTAAGATTTATTGGATTTCGGTATTTATAAAAATATTTTATCTCACTCTCAGCCTGGACTCTTGACGAAGTATGGTTACCCAGTTGAAGTGCATTCGGTTACTACTGAAGATGGTTATATTTTGGAAGTTCATAGAATTCCAAATCCTGGAGCTCAGCCAGTTTTTCTTCAGCATGGACTGTTGGATTCTTCTGCTACATGGATTATTATGGGGCCTAATCAAGGTTTAGGTGAGTTTTAGTGGCTCCTTCTTGGAATGATAGAGTTGGTGGTGTCAAATTAGAAATGTGAATTATTCTACCTAGCATATGTGAGGAGAGGATTGGGACGACCAGTTTGCTTAATTTTTTTGAGAATATCAGTGAAATTTGAAATCTTCACAGGAAAAAATTTAATCGATGTAGGGGGCTACTCGATTTCACCAAAGCGACATATTAATTTTCTCGGAAAAATGATCCTTAGTTTCTCTGCTGAGACCTTAGTGGAAAATGGCCCCATCGTACTGGAAATGGGTTCTATTGTTGCAGCCAGTATATCTACCTAGCTTCGGTATGAAACCTCTGACTACATTAACTGACTAAATTAACCAACAATTTTGCATGACATTTGAGTCCAGACCGGTACGAGCCCTTAGGCATTACTTCTGTTTGGCGTCATCAACGCCAACATGCTCTGCGTCCGGGCATTCTGGGCAGAACCTTGAATCGTGAAGATGTGTCATATGTATAACCTCCGTGCCATGACAGAATCCGTCGCACTGCCTTAAGCTTGAACCAGATATGACGTGCCGGACCGTAGCCGTACGTACCGTAACGTACGAACATGAGTGTTATATGGCACCGACCTAAATTGACTTAATGAACTTGCCGAATGTTCGTTAAATTCTCGAATGGTACGTACCGTACGTACGGGTGCCGTAAGAATGGCACAAAACCGTAGCATCCGTTAGCTATTTAAAAAATTTGCTCACATTTTAACAGTTTTTTAATAAACTTGGAGCAGTAAATGACATAAAACAAATAAAGGAGATATTAAAGGCCTTCTAGATTGTTTGTTTAACCAAGAAACTATGACATATGCACAACAAAAATTCAAAGTTATTTTTTTTCATTCTCGTGTGAATAAAAAATTGCGCTGAATCCAATTTCTTTATTTTTACAAATGTAACACGGTGATATCCGTGGTTGCTTCTCATTTTGCTTATTTCGCGATTTTTTTTTCTTGTTTTTTCCCGAGCACTTCTAAGTTTTTTGTACTCCGTCCACAACTTAAATAGATCAATTAAATCACTTAAATCTTTATTTATTCTCTGCATTTTTATTTTTCACTGCGGTGTCACTGGTCACTTTACACTTTCATTTAGGGCTATCTGTCAATATGCCGTAACTGAGCTCAAATTCGTTCAGTTTTCTTACGGTCCCGCACGTCATATCTGGTTCAGGCTTTAGGCTCGTCCCTTGTGTAATCCGAGTCGTACAAGTTCCTATTCTCCGGCGCCAGAATTTCAATGGGGGTTATTCCTGCTATGACTCATGCTGCTTCATCAGACGTAGTGCGGTATGCACAGCATGCTCGAATGACACTTAGTCGATGCACAGAGATTAATTTCTGCCTATTAACCATTATATCCAAAAACGCCTACCTCACTGATGCTGCATGCAATAGGAAGCGTCGGTTTGGCCTGGGTCCCTATGTTGGTCATCCTCGTGAGTGCTGCGTTGATGGCGGAAGCTTTTCTGCCATCCCCGCCAAGTGTATTCCGAAGTTGAGCCTTCAGTAAATTATCACGCTGAAAACTTGCTAACCGATTTGGGTGGAATTCGCAAAATTTCTTCTCTCATGCTATTCACATTTTCTGGAGTCGTTACAGAAGTTGACGGTCCAGGCCAGGGCTCATTTCCAACTGACCATGTCTCTCTGGACTTCCTTACCCAAGCCCATATTAACTGGTTCGATGCGCCATCCTTCATTTTGCGAATAACAAATTATGAACAAAAACGACGCCTCGATACGTTGGGCGAATTATAATTCGAGAAATACGCCTCAGCCGCAAAAACATGATGAGCTCTAGTCCACTGACAATTCTTTTTAAATGACGCTGCAGTCTTTGTAGGACCAGTGCCTCTTGAAGTCTATTCTTTCAGTCGTCTTCATATGTCTAGTTCTCTCCAGTTTGTTATAAGCAGTTTGTTACGGAGAGCCTGTATCAGGTCTGGGAGACAGTTGTTGACGTTATTCAGTAAAATTCAGCTTGTTTTCTTACAGTCTGAAAATGAATTTATTTAAATGTCTCACAATTCTTCGGGCATATTCTGGATGTTATCGACGAAGATCTTCTGCGTTTTCTAGATGAAGAACTGAATGAACTAGTTTTCACAGATTTCGTTTAAGGGGACTTTTCGTTTCATAATTGACATAAAATACACTTTTAAATTTTTTTTTATGAAAAGACTATTATATGTATTTATCGAATTGATTCCTTTTGGGCATTTTTATAAAACATATTAAGAAATTTTTTTTTGAATTTTTAGTACATCTTGGCCACTGCAGAGAGCATCTTCCAAAAGATACTTTTAAAACTCCAGACATAACTCCACAGTTTTTGGGCTTCCTGTAACAGATAGAGTAAAAATTCCCACGGGATTTTATTCATAAGACTAAATACTAACTAAACCTAAAAAAAAATTTAATTTTTTAAAATTTTTATCATTTTATAAACATTTTTCTGAAAAATTCAAAAAAATCCATAATTTTGAGGGCAAACTAACCCTGTATAAAAAATAGGGGTGTGTACCATAATATTTTTAAAGGTTTAGTTACTAGTATTTTTTATAACGAATCAAATGGTTTTTGGATTATTGAAATTCGTTGAATAGTTTTCGAGAAAAGTGTGGAGCCAAGTCAAAAAACGTAGTTTTGAGAAAAACGCGTTTTAAGTTTTTGTAACATAATTTTTGCATATAAAACGCCATACCGTACCGTTACAAATGTAGGTATAACTTTTTTTCCTATACGAATTTCTTAAAACAGTTTCAGGACAGTATTTCTGTGATGTTAAGGAACACTTTTATGTAAAAAAAAATCGAATACTTTGAACTTTTTGAAACGAAAAGTCCCCTTAAAGCCATCTTAATTTCATTGACGGAGTTCCACAGTAGAGTTGAGAATCAATTGTCTGACCAATTGGAAGTAACTCATAGAGGACGATTCCCTTAGAGTCCCACAACAGACAGACAGAATCATCCTTTTCAACGTCAATCCTGGTTTCGGGAACGCTTCCGATTGTCGTGCATGACCTATCTCATCACCGGTTATGAGACGTTTTAGAAATTGGTCGATTTCATTGCGTTTCAGCCGCGCATTCTTCTTCTCCTTCGATGGCTCTACGCCCCAATTCAAGCCTTGGCCTCCATACTTCAGCCGCGCATAGCATATGTTAATTCGGTTTACATCATGTTTTTCGTGCTCAAGCCTGGAGTAGAGTTTGAACCGAATTCCGTTTCTCATATAAAATACACGTAAAAAGATGCACGGAATTTCGTACATTAACTTTTCCGTGTGCTTTTTGTATTATGAGTACGACGCAGTTCCAGATGGTTCCGCAAGGAATTGGAGACTTTTCCCGTTCACGTTGGAGGGGAATATAAGGTTGGACAATTATTCTGTGTTCTGCTGTTAGGTAATTTTGACAGGTCGAAAGATAAAATAGCTGCTGCCGGGAAATACGTGGTTTTATGTGGTATTTAACAATCATCTCAGTCACTTTCTCATTTTTTTACCTTTTCTCCACGGATTACATAAATAGCAAAAATGCTGAACGAGATTCCGTTCAAACTCCATACTAGGCTTTAACTCATGGGAAACTCGAGCTTATTCTGTATCCAGCTTTGTGTAAATTGTTCAAAACACTTCAGTGGTCAATGCCTAGCTCCATACCAATATCGACACTGCTGACATGCTTATTTTGCTGGAATTTTTCAAGAATTTCGACATCATTTTCAGTCATTGGTCGACCAGAGCTTGACCCATCTTTCACATCAAAATTACAATAATGAAAGCGAACGAACCATTTTCAGGTAGCAGATTTTGGTAATGTGCTTTCACCGTACACAACACAATGTTTTTTCACAAGCCTGAGCAAAACTCCTCATATCTTTTCATCGTATCTTATTTTTCTCTATTTTTAAACCAAAACAACTTTCCAAGTTTTGATGTTTTTACACTCAAAATAACATGGGAATTGATTCCTTTTAAACGAGGGTATAGTGGTTTCGCTGTGATCAGTGGATTGTGACTTCTTTGCCAATTGACGCCATCTATCGGGAAAATGCCACGAACTTTTCCTCAGATCTGTTGATGAGGAATAGTTTTAACTAATTTCTTCAAATCTCGAATCCATTTATAAAACCAAATCGATTTCCTAAAAATATTCTTTAAAATCCTTAAATCCACCCCATTTTAATCTTTTATTTCCCTAATACCTTTATTTGCACTCTTATCACTTCCATATCTTTTTTTGCAACAGCTTACTTACTACATGACATGGGTTATGACGTCTGGATGGGAAACAGTCGCGGAAATCGATACTCAAAACGCCATAGAACGCTAAACGTTGACAGCCGTGATTTCTGGGATTTCTCCTTTCATGAATTGGGCATACACGATTTACCAACCATGATTGATCACATACTCAATCAAACTAATCACGCAAAATTGCACTACATCGGACACTCCCAGGTACGTACCTACAACTGATTAGCATTTATATTTATGTAAAAAAATACAAGGATAATAATCTGTACAGGGCACTGCTGCATTTTGGGTTATGACATCGGAACGCCCACAATATAATGAGAAAATTTTATCAATGCACGCTTTAGCACCTGTGGCATACCTTGAGCACGTGCGAAGTCCGTTTATAAAATTTATGGTTAAGTTGTTAAGTGGGGTTCATGTGAGTATTTTGATTTATTTCTTTTGTTTACTTTTTAATAATTTAAATTTTTAATTTTTAAGGCATTCACAAAAATATTTGGGATTAAACAATTTTTACCAAGTAGTTGGCTGCTGTCAGAAGGTGGCAAAGTGTTATGTGAAGAAAGATCCTTGTTGGAACCAATGTGCTCTAATATCCTTTTTGTTATCTCCGGGCACAATTCACTGCAATTAAACAGGGTTTGTTTTTCAATATTAATTAAAAATCAATTTTATTTTTAAATTATAAAAAAACATTTCAGACAATGCTTCCAGTTCTTCTGGCACATACTCCTGCTGGTGCATCTGTAAAGCAAATGGTACATTTGGGACAACTTGCTAAGTTCGGACGGTTTCAGTACTACGATGCCGGAGTCCTATCGAATATAGACAAATATTCCTGGATAACACCACCAGAATATAACTTAAAAAAAGTCACTGCTCCAGTATTTCTATACTATTCCAAAAATGATTGGTTAATCGGAGTACAGGACGCAGAAAAATTATGGGGAAATTTACCAAATGTCTATGCACGATTTTTAATAGAAGAAACAAGATTTAATCATTTAGATTTTGTTTGGGCCATCGATGCCAGGCCGCTTTTGTACAATAGACTAGCTCAAATGTTGCAATATATGGACAAAGAAAAACACGCTAAGATAGACGACAGAACAAAAAATTTCGATGATAATAACAACTTAAATTTTTTTACACTTAAAACTTATTAATTTAATATTGATGAAAAAATTTTATTTAAACACAAAAAAATTGAAACTTTTACTCAAACTTGGTTTAGTCGTCAACAGGAATTTTAGCGTCTCGATAATATTATAAAGTTTTGCTTAAATTCTATTAACACGAATTTTAAACTATGCACCATCAAGGAAAGTTCGCTGCCTTTTGCCAACGTTTTAATTAAATTCTGTCTCCACTATCTTGTCCTTGATGAGAAATTAAATTAAATTAAAGGAGAGAGACACGGGGTTATCAACTGGTGTTGTATCTTGCAATTATGTTGGTTTGGTTGCAGCTAGTGTAGGAATTCTGGAGTTTAGTTTTTTTTCTCGTCATTTTTGAAACATAAAATTTGCAATCTGAAATAATTGTTGTCTACCAGTCGTGGGTTTTATGGGTAGTCTGGAGGTTAGTAGATGTCAGACTGTCATCTCGGAGTCGTGGGTTCGAAATCTTCGCAGAGCAAGCTGTTATTATCATTTCCCGCTCCACAACTATTTTGCACATTTCAGCGAGGAACCCGCCTTGTGTTCGATAGCAGAAGTCATCGTAGTTTATAATGGAAAACGCGCGTTGGCGTTTGCAGTTTTTTCATTCCTCGCTCTCTCTCAATCGCTTTTCAAACTAGAGCTTGCTATCCGTCATCAGGGTTTGAACTCTTTGAACAGCCTCACTAGTTTGCCTAGAGATGTCACTCAGACTTGTCTGTTCGATACTTGTAGCGTTATACGGCGTTTACATCGCCTCGAAAACAAGTGTTTTCATGAACTCGTTTTCGGAAAACGAGTGAGGTGTCTACATCGCCTTTTGCTTGTTTTCGAGTGACAGTTATCCGTTCGCTTTCCGACTGCTCTTAAACTTTGAAAAAATTAGTAATTTTTCAGTCTATTTTCAGTCTTATACCATGTTCGCACTGAGCCGAATTACGTGATTTTGGAGAGTGATTTCGAAATTATGTAGAACCGTTCGCACTGTATTGAAATGATTTCGTTTCGGTGTTTTTTTTCTGGCACTACGCAAGTCTTCAATTTTTTCAGCCCAAATTTTCACTAGCGCCTCTTCTAGCAAAGTCCATGGGTTCTTTCTTCTCAAAAACCCAAGAAATAGTTTTTGTATTTTGAAAAATGTGAAGTTTAAATTTAAAGTCAAATCAGTTATTAAAACGTCCAACTGACAATTTCAGCATCAATAGTGACGTGCTGAATTGGGCTGAATTCGATTTTCGGGTTTGAGCATTGGCTTTGACATGATTTTGTTCGTAATTTTGCCAAAATTACGAGATTTGAGATGATTTTGAAATCACCAGAATATATGGCAAATCATACGATTTGGAACATGATTTTGGGTGAAATCACGAAAATAGGCGAAATCGCGTAATTTCGGCTCAGTGCGAACATGGTATTATATTTTCACCCGGGAGATGAAGCAGAATGGGAAGTTATTTTTGCAAACACTCACTACCGAGAAAACCATGGAAGATATTCTCGATAGTTCTCGTTCAAATCGGATTATTCTGCGCTTGCAATTTTTCTATGAGTACGCTGCTTCGTAAAGATTCAATGGGAGTCCTGCACTTTTCACGGCATATTCAGAATTTATAAATGAGTATTTTTCTCTGAATTACATGGAATTAGCTCAAGATGAAATTAAAGATGGTGCAAAATGCTACCACTTACCACACCTTGCTGTGTTTAAACCTAATAGTTCTACTACTAAACTACGCGTGGTCCTCAACGCTTCACAGGTAACTTTGACTGGTCTCTCTCTCAGTTGCAAAAAAATGTGGTTATGATACTAATTAGAAGGCGACTGTTTCCTTTTGTTTATAAGGCTGTTATTTGCCAAGATGTTCCGACAAATTCTAGTCGATCACTCAGATACAGACTTCCAACGTAGGTATACTATGGAGACCCTCTTCAAATGTTACATCTTCAAAAGAAGCTTTTGAATGTTACAGACTGTTGACAGACACCTATGGGACCGACTGAGCCTGCAAGACTCTACACGAATTTGTAAAAGCTTCAAAAGTGCTGCTTGAGAACTTTTATGCTGACGACGAAGCTCTCTTTGGATCCTTCAATATTAAATATGCTACAAATCTGCAATCTGAACTTGATAATCTACTAGTACAAGGAGTATTTAAACTACGCAAATGGCTTCCGTACTCTACACAACTGCTCGCTGGCATTAGGAACTTTCATGTTCGACTGTTTTAGCCAAAATGGTGTCTTAGCAGATATTATTCGAATAAATGAAGTGGCGTTAGACGAGGGTGTAGGTGAAATTGCGGTTATCTCTCGGGACTCAAACCCTAGCTTCGCATTCTTTTTCGTCTCGTTTATAAAATGAAGCTTTTGGGGGCCCTTCTGTTTCGCAAAATTTTTTTAGTATTGAACTAAGTTTGATGACTGAAGTATGTATGCAAGCTAAGTTTTGCTATGGTTCCAGGTAAGGCGCATCAATTTTTCCTGCGAGGATTCAGCCAAAAGTAGTGTTTTGAGCCACGGGGGTTTCGATTGGTCCATGTCACTCACACACCGAATAGAAGAATTCTACTATAGACGTCGGCTCATAGTATAACGTATATACTTGAAGGCTTATCGAACGATACGACACGAGGCTAATCTTTGCGATAGATTTTTCTAGATTGAATTAGATTTGTAAGGGTTGGTGACTGCAGAGATTGAACACAATATTTGGCGGACGTTGGATAAGATATCGTGCGTGACAGCAGCTTGTACGATACTTGCGTTAGAATGGCTCACACCTAGTACCTCTATTTTAGTTGGCTGTTTTCGTAAGCATAGAATCTTCGCAAGACCTGCATTACTAAAATAAGATATGGATCCTTGATTTGGCACAGCTCAAATTCGAAATAGACGTCAGTCAACAGATTGAATTAGTACGATTGCAGTGGCGAGTAGAACAGAAGAATTCTCAGAATAGTTATTAGATAAATGAGATATTGTGCTATTAGCTCAAACATTTTTTTGTAAATCGACGGAACAGCAGTGTAGGGTTGTGCAGATACAAACGAGTGAGCAGCGCTATAAGAAAACGGATTGGGTATCATGGTATATGCTGTTCGTTAGATTTAAGCATCTGCAAGAAGGTTTTGACAATAAATGATGAGAATGTGCAAAAGACTGAAATGACATAGAAGAAGCCAAAGAGTCACGTATGGTTCGCAAACCATTTCGTGCAGAAAACTGGCTTAGGAGTTTAAGCGTCCTACGAGGTTCAACTCCTCCAATTTGCTTCTTTTCCCTCTTTACAGTAGTTCCTTATCCTGACTTCTCTTGTAAGCTTATGCGAAGAAGTCATCTCCCGTTCGATCGCCAACGCCAATGCGATAAGTATTGAATAGGAGATGATGGAGTAAAATCGGGTGTTGGAATTGGCAGTATTCTTCTGAATAGATCTCCCTGTACGATATTGTGATATGATATAACCGTCGACGGTAGAAAGGGGCTTGTCTGTACAAGGGGCTTGTTTTCTTAATGTGAAAGCCCAAGCTTAGAAGTCACCCTTTGTACTACCAGTTCGTCATGAAGTACTCGTCATTGTGCAATGTCTAGTGTAGGAAGCTTGGATCGAAGGAAGGAATAGACGACAGGGTCTGGGGGCTACTAAAATAGGAGTCGATGGATCTTGAGTTTAAATTCCAGGAGCTCACGCCAAAGAGAAAAAATTTACACTGTAACAAAAATCAAAACAACAAATTTTTGTAACAGGGCTTCAATTTCGTAAAGTTGAGATTCTCAATAGCAGACGGCTGAGCCAGACGATTTACGTTTACGCGCAAAAAGATTTTATATATGTCCAAAAGTCATCTAGCGAGCTCTTCAGGGCTATTCTAAAATATATTCACACTTAGAGAGAGCTTACTGTGTCGTTGGGTGAACTTGAACAACCTTTCAGAAAACAAAAATTCAGAATGCCCCATAGACACTGCTATTGCAGCTGAGGCGCTATTTTTGTAGTAATGAAAGTAAAAATGTGTTATTTAAGAATTTCTATGGGAAAATACACTTTTTCAAGAATTCTGCGGGTGTCCTTTACTAAATCATAAAAAGTAAATAAAAAAACGTTTTTTAAGCGTATAAAATTTTGAATATTTATTTCTATAAATCGAAACATAAAAATCAGTCAAGTCATTGTTCAGTCTTAATTCATTTTACTTTCTACCACCTTCATAACCCTAATAACCTCATTCTGTACCATTTCCCTGCTATTCATGGCCAACAAGAAGTCCAAATGATTGAATTTCGGTGATGGCACTTGATACTCCTTAATAACATTCGGCAGCTTCTCTTGCAGCTTCTTAACATCTTTCTCATGCGCTAACCAATCATTTAGTGAAAAATGAAGGGCAACGGGGGCTGTTACCTTTGAAAGATCATACGATGGCGGACTAAGACTTCCGTACTTTTTACGATTACCTGATAAACCATAATCGTACATACGGAATCTTCCGGAATTAAGAAGCTGTCCATAATGGACAAATTGTTTTGTTGAACTGCCAGCGGGTAAATGTGCCAAAACAACAGGAAGCATAGTCTGTAAAGTGGTAAATGATTTGGTGTTTTAGTTAAATTATGCTTAATTAAATTTTGATTGTTAAAATTACCCTATTTAATTGTTCGGAATTGTATCCAGTAACTAGGAAAATGCTGTTCATGCAGATATCTTGTGTTATTGCTTCTTCGCTGCATAATTTATATCCGGCATACTTGAAGAAATCATCATTTGGTTGGAATTCGTATTGGCCTAGCATTTTCAAGATGAACTAAAGAAATAATTGTGTTAATTTAAATTTAATATTAATTTAAATTTAATAAAAACTTACATCGAGTGAAGTTGTAAATGGTGCAATGAATCTAATAATTGGGCTGCGTACGTATCTCATGAATGCAATTGGTGCCATTGCTTGCATTGACAATACTTTATCACAGTATTCTGGTCTTACCGAACACATTACCCAAAATGCGGTTGTACCCTGTGAGTGTCCAATGTAGTGGACTTTTTTGTAGCCAGTTGATTTGATAACATGATCCAACATTGCTGGTAGATCAAGCATTCCAATTTCGTGGAATGAGAAATCCCAGAAATCTTTGCCTTCAGTATTCAGATACGTGTGATTTCTGGAGTATCGGTTACCTCTAATATTTCCTAACCAAACATCATAGCCAAGATCAGCTAGTCTATAAGCTGCACATAAACATAAATCATAATTAGTTATATCATTCTAATTATTATCACAGAAATTGTCTTACCAAATGCTTGCTTAGGACCCATTAGAACCCATCCAGCTGAAGAGTCCATAATTCCGTGTTGCATATAAATTGGGACTGCACCTGGCTTTGGTATACGATGCATTTCCAAAATATAACCATCAGCAGTTTGAACATGATGTATCTCTACTTCGTATCCATATTTTTTCAATAGTCCAGGCTGTTTTAAATATTTTAAAAATGAAAATAGATATTGAACACGAAAATAGAGATTTAAACTCTTACCGTATTCAAGTTTGCATCTTCAATAATATCATTAACGACTTCAGCATCTAAACTAGCAACATCAATTCCATACTTTTCTAGATCGTCTACAGTAAATAGCTTATCCTTATTTAACAAATCCTGATCATTCCATTTTTTTTCAACTGGCACAGCATACGTAAAGCTGATTACAGCCAAAATTAAAATAGTAAAGGATTTCATTTTTTAGTAATTTTCCGTTGTTTGTTTTCAGTATAATGTTAGCTACTATCCAACTCTAATCCGATACTAGTACCTAAACCCATAGGCCGAACACATTTTATACCCAAAAAAATTTATTGATAGTATCTCAATAAAAATTGCGGATTTTGATAACAGGAAAAGATTAAACAAAAGTTCATAAAAATTTGCGTTTTTTAAACTTATCACCTTTCCAGACAGAAAGAGAGAATTCACCAGGAAAAAAAGTGTAGTTCATAAATTCATTTAGATAAAATTCCATTTGTGAAATTGGTGAAGTTTTTTTTTATTTTTTTTTTACTTTTTTCTCGGCTACTGTTATTATAAAATGCGAATTTGTATATTTTATGAAATGCGTTTCTCTTTTATTTTAGGTAATTTTTGATTAGATTGCATAGGTTCGAAGGTGACAAGTGCGGACATAATATGGGGTTTTATTTGGAAAGTATTTCGATATCAGAGTATGCTTCCTGCGATTGTATCTATAATTAGGCGGGTGGTTATTGTAATCGGCAGTTTATTTGTTTGGACATTGGGATGCTACTGTTTATGTTTATGGTAGGAAGGTAGATGCAGGAGGCAGTCAGGTTCAGGGTCTGAGGACGGTGGGGTAATTAGTAGATACTGAAAAGCAGGCCCGCCACATCACCTTCGGGGGCCCGGGGCTAAAATATGTTTGGGGGCCCTTTAACGATTTTGAAATTCCAAAAAATCTTTGACTAAAAAGAATTGTGGTAACTTAAGAATAAGTTCATTCACGGCATTAACTATAGATACCGAACAGTCGGTTTTAAAGCGGGGTTTCCGCTTAGCTGGCTACCAGCGCTGGTTGTATCTTCCGCTGGCTCCCCGAACATTTCCAGCTAATGGCTCAACCAGCTCGAGAATAATCAGAAATTTCCAAATTCCGGATGGCTGCCAGCTACAACACACCACCCGTGAAACGTTACATAGTTATACATAGTTTAACCTAGAATGGAACAGGTTTATGTAGACAGGCCCTTGTGCTTAGCTCTGGGCCTCAGCACTCATCTTTTTTTTGGCAAAATCAATCCAAGCTATCCCAGAGGGAAAAAACAGTGTCGTTCGATGCGTTGGTCAAGCAGCATATTGAACGCGGTTGGTACTTAGTTGGGGGACCGCTTGGTAAAGCCGCTGTCGACACTCGTGTTTGGAAGGACGAAAAGGCAATTGCACAAGGTGAACAAATATATAAAGCTTTTCGACACTGCAGTTGTTTCTCATATCCACGTTACAACATAAATTGGAGGGTTAGAAAATTTTTTCTACTTTTGTAACTGCTTCAAAAACGGTTCTTTAAAAAAAACAGGAGTGCTCCCCACTGCGATCATGCAATGTTAAAAAAGATATAGAAGTGGGATAAGAGTTTTCTAGCTTCATTTCCCACTGGGTAAGTTTTCTCTCCTCTAGTGTTTACTATTTAAGTATGATGAGTAAAAGAATCCATATCCATACAAACATAATATATATTTTAGAGTGTTGCATGCTTGGGTTTCAGGCTCTAGATTAGTGCTTGCTTGACAAGTAGAACGCATGGATAGGGCAGTCTTGACTTTTTGGGTTTCAAGATAGTTTCGGGGCCCCTAGGCGATTAGTATGCAGGGATATGGGGTTTTAACTTTTTGGGTTTCAATCTATTCTCGGGGCCCCCTCTAGCCGGGGGCCCGGGGCAATTCATCCCAGTTGCCCCCCCTATGTGGCGGGCCTGCTGAAAAGGTATACGTTTTGTAATCGCACTTGTGAAATTGCTTTACATAACTATGAGTATGACTTGAAGGGGTTAGATCTAGTCTGTCGTTATATTCAGTACAGGTTCGGTTATATCTCCTACGAAACCTCTCCTCCTTCCTCTTCCTTGTAAGAAAAGATTTTCTAATGCACCGTGTCTGATCCACGCCAGATACGAACAATTGCAGAGAAAATGTACAACTGTCTTTTGCAGCTGTACCACAATACCACTACGGCAATGAGTGTTGCATGGGTTTTTCAATTTAGCCGCATCCCATGTAGGTTTCGCCAGATCTCACAACGGATCCAATGATTGGCCAAAGTATGGTTGTCATCGGTCGGCCAAGACTCGGTAATTTTTATTGGACCATGCTTGGTACAACGCTGGCAACCGTTAATGTCATATATTTTAAAATATTGATTGAGTCTACAGTTAATGCCCATTTTGAATGTGTTGCTCTTCTACTCTTCAAGGGGGGAGGGGGGGGTCTAACTATACTAAATCATATATTAAAATAAAATAGTATATTGTCTTGCTAATGCTAAGTTTTCGAAGCCGAACATATTGGGCGCATCCAGCGCACTCAGCGGAAAATCCGCTTAGCTGAACAGCACAGCGTAAAAAGTAACTCAGCGGTGTGTGTCGGCTAGATGTGATAGATAGCTCAGTTAGAATTTATTTTGACAACTAAATTTTTTTCCTATTTTATATAACGTCAATTTACTACCGCTGAGCTACTTAGAATAAAATTTTTACGCTGAGAAATTTGCCAGCCGCTGAGCTAAGCTGCTTAGTTCAGCTAGTCATCCAACGAGCTCAGCACTTAGCCGCTGCTCAGCGGCTGAGTGCGCTGGATGCGCCCATTGACAATGTCGCGTAACTACTATAAAGTGAAAAAGTATAGAGAATTACTGAGAATACAGAACAGAGAAGATGTTAGTAAAAGTGATAATTTGAATAGCGATGAATTTTCACTTTTTTTTTTTTATGTGGAAGACTAGAGCTCAGGGAAAGCCCGTACTGTCGACAATCTATTTTCTTCCTATAGAGTGCAATGTCGAACAGCAAGCTCTAGTCGATACATAGTGAAGGGGAAGAGAGAAGTAGGAAGGAACTGCCACAACCACCTAACCCGAAGGTGCGAAAGGCGAAGGACCGTGGGGGCATGCCGGGACTCGAACCCGGGACCTCTGGGATAGTAGCCAGGCCCCTTACCCCCTAGACTACCGAGGCCCCTTACTTATTCAATTTTAGAGAGTATATAATAATATTCTATTTTACCTTTTTGTATAAAATATTTGATTATTGATATTTCTTAGTGTATTTAACTATTATTATAATATATTATGCAATTTCATATAAAATATTTGTATAATTATTTTTTTACATATCAACTAATTATTAATTTCAAAAGACTAAATTTTTTTATTCTTGGCGGTCTTTGCTGGCCCAGTATCGGGAGCCATTACAGGTGACCAGTATTGAGCCGAAGTTATCATCCAGCAGTTTTGCTGTAATGGGCCAGTCAAGGGTGGTGTTATTACGCCATTACTGGCTAACTGGTACCCAGTACTGGTCCATTACTGGGCCAATTGTTAAACCCTACATGGGATGCACCACAACGTTTCCTGTCATAAATATCAATAGCTTTTCATTCGGGTTAGGGCTAAAGACAGGCCGAAAAGTGACAGGCAACGGAACTTTTTTTCAAATTTCATTGCAAAATATCGTTTTAAATGACTTACATATATCTTATTGTTCATTAATAATTTCTTAACATTATTGATAGCTTCTTTTATTTTTAATCTTCCTATAAAAATTGTTATTCATAAAAATTCGAAGCGACAAGCAGGTTAAAAGTTCCGGAGTATCGCCCATATATCAGTCTCTAAAAATTATTAAAAATATTTCTGCTTTAAAAACAATTTATAAAAATGCTTAATTGACTTCCAAAATTAACGAAAGGGAACCTTCAATAATTTTTCCAAATAAATTTATAAAATTTTGCGGAACAGGCAGCACTCAAAATTAAAGAAAACAGAAGTAGCAACGCACAAAATTATAAAAGCACTGGATTTTTCAAAGAGATGCGTCTTGGATATGGTTGTTACACAAGCTATTTTCATACCACAGGTTTTTATCCAAATCCAAATCCAAAGGAATGAGTTTAATAACCTTGTTTAGTTAGTTGGACATTACGATTGAAACAGAAGGTCTAACTCGCGCTTGTCTTGCATTATTAACGCAGGAAGAACGGAAATCTTTTTATGTGAAAAGCTAACTGTCAGAGGTAAAGTCCTTTTATACTGTCGACGATTCTATCATTGAGTGCAATGTCTTGTAACAATCTCTAACCAAAAAGGAAGTGGAGAGAAGAGTAAAAGAAAGCGTCTTTATTTCACTTACTTTGACCCAATACAACAGCGACAGAACGATAACTTGGGTTATCGAATAGTAGGTGACTCCCTCTTTATTATATGTATTTACAGGGGAAAGTGCAGGAATTTTTTTGTAAAGTGGATAGACAAAACAAGCGAAACTATTCCTTACTACCGATTTAGCAGACTTTGTTGACCTTGCTTTGATGAAGAACCAGAAGGCTTTGCTCAGGATTTAAGCAGTGTGCCCACTACGACGTATCATACCATGACTGTAACCGTTTCGCAACATGCAACAAATCTTCTTTCTATAAGTATGAAACAAAGCCCACTACACCGTTCCGTCACCGATCAATACCGTAGCGTGCCATGACCGTCAACAAATCCACGGCTAGAATATTTGCTGGTGGCGATTCGCTCTACAATGATACTTGACTTAAATGACTTATCCGGTTCTGCGCGTTATTAAATGGATTCTGAACAGCATATGTACGTTGTGCATGGGCATAGAACGCTGTCGATTCGTTGCAGTGGGCATAGTAGTGCGTGTCGTATTTCTTTTCGTGCCTGATACGTTTAAAACACGGTCATGGCATGCTCCGGCTCTGTGGGCAGACTCCTTTATGGTCCAATGGTCCTCGAATGACACATTTATAAGTCTCAAATTCTCCTCTCCATTTTATGGAAATGACTACTCTTCAATTTAACAGGTACATTCATAGTAGAGGGAAATTGTCATATGATAGTGATGTAGTTGGGAAGTTGGATGTTTTTGTTTTTTTTCTTTACATATGTTAAGATAAAGCGAAAAAAAAAATTTCTGCAAAATCGGTCCTGTGCTGCACGAGAAAATTGCATAAATGTCCATTTTCGATGCATTTTGAGTGCATTGCTACACTATTTTTTTAATTTCTCCAGTTCTGTTGGTCGTAGAACAATAAAAAAAATTGGAAAATACTCGTAAATGAATAGACTATCGAACTGATTCAGTATAAATACTTTAAAAATTAGTCCTAACCTCAAAAAACCAAAATATATGAAATTATGTTTTATTTTACTAAAAATGCAATAAATAACGGGGAAAAGGTCGGATTTTAATAAAAATTGGAGAAAAGATGTACTTTGATGCTGTAAATAAGTGGTTGAAATTTCAAAAAAAAATTTCGCTTTTTACGGCAAAAATTAGCAGTTTTAGAAAAAATTTAAAATTGCCGCCATTTTATGCCAAATCATCGTACGGTAAAATAATTTTTTTTAAATTGTAGGTTTTTTATGTACTTTCTTGTAAGCATACGCAATCCTTCGTTACTTTATTTGAAATGCCCATTTTAGGCCTTTGAAAACACTAAAATATTTCAATTCTTCAATTTTTTGCCTTTTTTTATAGTTGGCAAGTAGCTTTACCTAGTAAGCAAAAGGCAAAAAATGAAAATTGAATTTTTTAGTGTTTTCAAAGGCCTAAAATGGGCATTTCAAATAAAGTAACGAAGGATTGCGTATGCTTACAAGAAATTACATAAAAAACCTACAATTTAAAAAAAATTATTTTACCGTACGATGATTTGGCATAAAATGGCGGCAATTTTAAATTTTTTCTAAAACTGCTAATTTTTGCCGTAAAAAGCGAAATTTTTTTTGAAATTTCAACCACTTATTTACAGCATCAAAGTACATCTTTTCTCCAATTTTTATTAAAATCCGACCTTTTCCCCGTTATTTATTGCATTTTTAGTAAAATAAAACATAATTTCATACATTTTGGTTTTTTGAGGTTAGGACTAATTTTTAAAGTATTTATACTGAATCAGTTCGATAGTCTATTAATTTACGAGTATTTTCCATTTTTTTATTGTTCTACGACCAACAGAACTGGAGAAATTAAAAAAATAGTGTAGCAATGCACTCAAAATGCATCGAAAATGGACATTTATGCAATTTTCTCGTGCAGCACAGGACCGATTTTGCAGAAATTTTTTTTTCGCTTTATCTTAACATATGTAAAGAAAAAAAACAAAAAAATCCAACTCCCAACTACATCATAACTTCTCTTTTTTTTGTTTAATTTCCCTCTACTATCAATCTTAATTTGATTAATTTTAACAAATACAGTCCCTTACTTTCGAGCTTATACAGCATAACGACCATGACTTAAATTACGTGAGAAAATATCGACAAGCTGCTTCTAAATAGATAGGCTTTGTTACTGGTCCATGCTGATTTACTATAGCGTTCGTTTGAAGTACATTTTAAAATTAAACCGAATTGCGTAACATTTGTACATTTTTAAAATTTATCTATTGTTGCATTAGGGCAAATTCAACAATTATTTTTTGCATAAGGTATCTACCGAAGGGTGTAAATGTGTCTTCCGGAGAATAACCGAATTCAGTCTACAAAAATATAGCTTTACTAGATATTTTTCAAAAAAAAAATATGTTAGCCTAATTGCGCTCCAATGATAATAATAAAATTTTAGATTGCATAAAAACAAAAAAAACACTAATTAGCAGCTACTGATCAATAACAATTAGTTAGATAACGAAATGTGCGTCGAATTTTCGGCTTAATAATTTCATTAACAAAATCATGTAGTATTCAATATTTACTTCCTAAAAATAAAAAACAACAACAATTGTGCCTCGTGTATACGCAATTGGGTAAACACTTTCACAAATCATGGGGATTGTAACGTCAAACATTTCTTTTATTTTTGTTTTTCTTATTATTTATTTTCAATCACTTATTTTTTTATTTAATTTTAGTCTTTTCGCATTTCCTTTTGTCTTATCAGAAAGAAGAAAAAAACTTTCTTTAATTCTATTTTTTATCAATTGTAAATCATCAAAACGCGAGAATTTCACAAGCAGAAAAAAAATTGATAGTGTTATCTGCTGTAACATAACAAATGCAATTATCAATTTTTTTTGGTAAGAAAGTTTGATGGGTTTAACCCTAAGTAGTTACAACGTCACAGAATAGAATTTTGTAAACAAAACTGATTTTTTTGTTTTGTGACTTGAGGTAGGTGGAGGAATGTTGAATCGTAGTTGATAAACACTTTCTTTGGCGCGATAACATATTTTTTGTGTTAAGTTTTGAGTCAAGTGCATGAACACAGTCTCTTATAAGTGAGAATTGATATTGTTTCGATAACATTTTAGTACAATTCATGCTTGTATTATATAAAAATTAAATTGTAAACACCCGGATTAGTTCTAATAAAAATTTTCTATAATACTCAAGATACAATACTTTGAATTAGTAAAGAGTCACTTTCAAGTACTTTCGAGTACTGAGACTCAATAATTAGACCTAATAAGAACCAATTCGAAATCCTCCAACCCGAGTCCTGTCCTAAGGGATAATCTTCATCCCCAAATAGAAACTATAAAATTTTTTACTTTATGATCGAACGTCTCATAAAAAGTAGTCATTTTTATCGCTTTTTGTTATTATCTCTCGTAATCCACTAGAGGAATAAATATTTTTTTGTGTAGACTTTCTTTTTTATGGATGTCGATGAGCTCTGAAATAGATTTTCAGTAGTACCGATTTCTGCCGATTGTTTGGTTATAATGGAGGATATGAATGTTATAAGTAATTATACCAAAAAATTTATACATTAACATTTAAGAAAATTCAAGAAAATTTTTTAGACGATTATTTGTTCTGTTAGGAAGGACATACTCTCTTTGTGTTCCGTGATATTTATTCTTACGGGAAGACTAAACTGCTGATGATGATAGTGTTGATGAGAATTTTGCGAAGTTTTTTCTAAAGTTTGGCTCTTGGTCTTGTTCAGTTAGTCTTGGTCTTGCCAGCATATGTGAACCTTGGTCTCGGTCTTACTAAATGTGCAAGACCAAGATAAGACAATTTTTGCTCATCACTAATCAGTAGAGCGATTTTGTCGAGAGCGTTGTTTGTCGTCTAAAATTTGGTAGAGTTCAACACCCTCCATACGCCTTTTTTTGTTCATGGCCTGAAATATTTATGACGAAAGCTAATTTCTGTTGATCAGTAGTTTTTATTTTCACCATTTTGGGTATAGGTATAGTATGCACGAGTGAGTCGAGAGAGCGCGAGTCAATATAATGAGTCCAAACCTTCGGATATGGAGGCATGCTGCAAGGGACCGTGAAACTTGGAGAAATGCCCTAGAGGAGGCCAAAGCTCGATTTTGGGCTGTAGCGCCATTGGATGGATGGATATACTCTTTGTTTAACGGTAAAATGTGGTGGAAAGCGTATTATGTATTTTGAACACCATATGATTTTTCATAAGTTGGATCGAAATTGTGAAGAATAAGCTCATTATGAAGGTTCTTCGTCACTATTTGTTCTATCTCATTAATTGCTTTGCAATTGCTTTGTTTTATTTTGAAAACTGATAATCTATATTAATAAAAGAAAGTTTCTGTATGTGTGTGCGATGTGTGCGCTCTAGCGGGCGCACCAGTGATTGTAGGGCTTCGAAATTTTGCACGAAGATCCGTGGGGGTCTCCCATGATGCACCCCGAAGCCCGATTTTCGAAATTCAAAATGGCCGCCGCAAAATGACCGAAATTCAAAATGGCCACCCAAATTTGCCAATTGTGTTCCGATTTCCATGAAAATCGGTATCTGGGAGCTTTAAAGGTAGTAAATAACGAATGTTTGATCAGAACTTATAAATTCAAAATGGCCGCGTCAATATGGCGGACGAATTAGCTATTGGCGTTCCGATTACAATGAAAATCGGTATCTGGGGTTTTTTAAGATAGCAAATAACGAATTTATGAACAGAACTTATAAATTCAAAATGGCCGCGCCAATATGGCGGACGAAATTTTCCAATGGTATTCGGATTCCAATGAAAGTGGATATCTAGGAGTCTTTAAGGTTGCAAATAACGAATTTATGATCAAAACTCATAAATTTAAAATTTCGGGGCGAATTTGGCGGACGAATTTTACCAAATAAATGTCATTTTCCTGTCAGCTGTAGGTTGTTCAAGAGTTGGGAAATCTGAAAATCTTCACATCCTAGGTCCAGATGGAAGAACATTGAACATAGTATTTCTTGGCCTTTTCCCCTATTGCCTTGAAGTTTCCACGCGATCGAGTGTACCTATAAAATCCTCGACGAATAAAAGGTAAATCGCCAAAATTACAAAGAAAAGGGAAGGGCCGTCCACTGCCATCACGAGGTTAAACGATGCCATCTATTGCAAAAAGTTCGCTCGGTAAGAACGGAAGCTGTGTTCGGGACGAACACTAAGTAAGAAGGGGGCAGTGTAACGGCTAACCGAAAAGAGAAATACAAAATTATAAACCGTCCCCCACCCAGGTTGAATTTTAAATGGGAATTAACATGGGTTTTCGTTTTTATAGGTACAACCGAGCGTTGAGCACTTGATTTCCATCGGTTCAAGGTGAAACCTGGCATCCTTAAGTTTTCGATACCGCTTAATACGAATATCATGTCAAAAACCGGTCTTGACTAATGACAGCTGTCAAAAAAGCTGTCAATAGAAATTAACCATATAAAAGGGATCCAAAATCATTTTTTTCAGATTTGTTGTTTCTTTCACTTTTTTCCTACCGCGGACAGTGCACACATAAACTTTTTTTATTCAAGGGCGTTGCAACGCACGCGGGTTTTTTGCTAGTTTATTGAATAAAGCCTAAATGCCCGTTTACATCCCAAACGCAAAGTGGAAACTTTCGTGCAATAGAGAGAAAAGCATACAATTTTGTGAGCGATAAAGAGCTCCAGAGCTTTGTTTATACTTTGCGTTTGGGGTGTAAAATGGCGTTATGGGTGTAGAGTTAGTACACGAATTACTATATCATAAACTTTTAGTCATTTTACACCCTTCAAATTGAAAAATTTAATAAAAGCTAGTTCAAAGTTGTATACAGGGAAGAAGATGTATTATTAAATGAATGTAGGCAAAAACTAACAATCAAATAAGTGCAACTTTTTTAATGCTGCAATATTGTCTTAAGGCGAAAAAACTTCTAGTCCTTTAATAGTCTGAATATGACCGAATATAAGAAATTTGCTTTCTAAATGGCTGCATCAATTCTTTTAAATAAATTTTATCAGTGTGGATACTTCAGACTACATAGATCCAATTGCCCAATCAATAAGCCAATCATTAACTGCAGGCGCGTACGCAAGGGGGGGTTACTGGGGGGTATTTCCATTGAAATGTGACATTAAATATTAAAAAAATAATTGGGAAAATTAAGACGATGCTGTAGCCAAATAATAGGTTTTGATTTTTAGTTACTGGCAACACTGATTTTTTTTTGTAAGAAAAGCTTTGACGCATTTAAAATACCAATTTCAGTTGAAGTTCGTTATCCGTAATTTTTGCCTATTATTTTTGCGGTTATAAATTGCTGGTTTCTTTAAAGTTGAATAATAATTTAGTTAAAAAAAAAATATCTCGAAAAGTATAGGGACAAACTTTATGTTTGCTGACGAATTTGTATTTCGGTAAGTTGAAAATAGACTCTTGTATTGTAGCTCAATTAACATGAGTTCATGTATATGTAACATGAGTGACCAAATCGTATTGAAGTTTTGTTTGTGTCTTTCGTTCTGATCTGTGACGGTTCTTTTCATCATAATCTTTTTATTTATGTAAAATGTGGAGTAAATCATAATTATTGAAAAATTTATGAGCTTTTCCGGACGAAAGAAATTTAATTCAAAACTGTAACGTGAGTTACCGGTAACTCACGTGACAGTTTGTAACATGAGTTACTAAGTGTTTTATTGCTTCTATGAGGGTGTATCAATACTTACAAGTACTGTATCTTTATTCTTCAGCAAATATGCCCTTGACGAGTGCTGAAAAAATGAAACGACGACGTGAAAAACTAAAAAGACTTGGGCAATACGATGATTTTAAAGCTAAACACAGGCTACAAGCTAAAAAAAGTAGAACTAAGACTAAGCTTACAATAGAGAACCTACCGCCCATACAGAAGAAAAATAAATTAGAAGAAATTCGAAGAAAAACGCGAGAAAGAGTCCAAAAATATAGAAAGAAAAACAAAGAAAATATAGGAGATGTTTTTCCAAGTAACACCACCTATTCTTCTTGTGCGTTGGGAAAAGCCAAATCTAGAGTCAAGAAAGCATTGCCTGCTTGCCCACTCAAGAAAAAAATAGTTTTACAAAAGCTGTTAGAACAAATTGACATAGAACAGCCCTCAACTAGTAACTGGAAATCAAAACAGCATACCTGAAGAAGTAGTAGAGAAAGTCTTAAATTTCTTTGAAAGAGATGATATAAGTCGTCAGGCACCAGGTTTGAAAGATGTAAAAACCATTAGAGACGGTACAACAAAAACTAAGAAACAAATCCGTCATCTCTTTACGACAATCTCCGAAGCGTATGCCTTGTTTGTTGAGGAGTATGGAAAAACACTTGGGAAAAGCAAATTTGCAGAACTGCGACCACCACATGTTTTACTGAGCTCGGCCATACCTCGGAATGTTTGTCTATCCCGTTATCATGAAAATTACATTTTGGCTGTGAATTCCCTGCATACTATAGCCAAGACATTTAATTCTTACGACAATTCATTCTTATACAACATTTTATGCAAAACGCCAACAAGAGATTGTTGGAAGGCAAATGTAAAAGATGCAAAACTTAGCTGGAAAGAAAAATTGATACTGCCGTACAAGCTGCTGAAGATTTGCCATTTGAAATCACATGGCATTTTTGGACCGACGAAAACAAAGGAAAGCTCTGTAAAACTGTTCAATCAGGTGATATTAATACATTGAAGGCACACATACTAAGAATGACGCCTTCATTCAAACTGCATTCTTTAACAAAAAAGAGCCAAGCACGTTGCTATGAGAAAGACAGAAATGCTGCTGTTAATAATATCAATCCAGAAGCTAGCCTTTTACAAGTTGATTTCTCTGAAAATTACACCTGTTTAGCACAGGATGAGATACAGAGCTTCCATTGGGTTCAGCCACAGATTACTTTATTCACCATGTCTCTGTGGCACTCAGGGCAGCATTTTCCTATAGTAATTGTGTCCGATAATCGCCATCATAATAAAGATACTATAGTGCCCTACATTGCAAGGGCTTTAAAATAAGTACCAGATAATGTAAAGGAAGTTCATTTGTGGTCAGATGGCCCTGCTTCACAATTTAAAAACAGGTATATTGCAGCTTCAATACCATTACTTGAAAACATGACAAAGAAAAGACTTGTCTGGAACTATTTTGCAACCTCACATGGCAAGGGCCCTGTTGATGGTATAGGTGGAGCACTAAAACGTCTCATCAGAAGCAAAATAGTCAGCAGGGTGGAGAAAGTATTTAATGCCAAGGAATTCGCGCACGTAGGAAACAAAGATTCTAATATCAAAGTCATAGAATTGAAGGAAGAAGACATAGAAAGGAGCTCTGAGGACATGCAACTGAATCATGTATTTGAAAACGCCGCAGCAATTCCTGGAATTAGTAAAATCCATAATTTTTATACAAAAAATGGTATAGTGAAAAGAGAGGAGCTAACACCTAATTTAAACCTCATTAAATCAAGATATGAACAAATTTATGGATCGGGTGATAGCTCCGACGATGATTTACCTCTTTCAGATTTACGTAAATAAATAATTGTTACATTTAAGGTTTTTTATTTACTTGTAGTAGTACTTTAAAATATTGTAACATGAGTTACCAAAATTTTTGTAACATGAGTGACTATCAAAAAAAATTCTAAAAATTTGAAATGTTTGTAGAAACTTATAATTTGCTAAGTAGGATAAACCTATCAGTATTAGAAAACACATGTTATTATTTAATATTTTTTTCTATTTACAACAGAGCAGACTTTTACACAAATAGGTACTAACGAAAGACATTATGTCTGAAAATGTAACGTGAGTGACCGAAAGTTTAGGTGCATTCCTATTTTTTTAATAAGCAATAATATTAAATAAAAAGTACCTTAGTTGTAGTGCAGTTACTTATCGTGTGATAGCTCATGAAATAAATTAAGAAGGTTTGATAATTGCATTTTAATGTAGGTCTGAAGCTCAAATGTCTAGCAAAATTGTAACGTGAGTTACCATGGAAATACCCTGGGGGTTAAACCCCCCCCATGATTCCAATAATAATAGGAAAAATTATAATTAATAAATATATCAACTTATTAAACAATTAAAAAAATATTCCGAATAACGATGTATTATATATGGTGGATTCTTTTCAAACGGGATAGCAAAAAAATAAATATCTCTCAAACTTTGGGAATATGTTCGTGAACTCGATGTGATATACCAAAATTTTTTTTTAGCGCAATTGGGTGCGCCGTTTCGGAGTTACAACTGTTATTGAAAAAAACGCGATTTTTCAAAAATCACGTATTCCTCATTTATTTATAGCTCTCGACAAACTCTGAGTTTCGGGATGGCCATATAGATTTTTGTAGGAAATTTTCCGTCTTTTCAGATGAAATTACGCAAAAAACAATTGGACGCATTTTTGGCCAATTTTTTGGCCTTTTTTGGCCAAAATTTGAAAAAAAAGGAATTTTTAATTTTTTTTTTCATGTCACCAATCGATTTTCTGACTCAAAAACTACGCGCCACCAAGTTTTCAGAGTAGTTCTTTTCGGTAAAAAAATTGTAAAAATGCCCTAAATCAAAGTCTAAAGTCTTGCGCACACCACGAGACCATGATTTTTATAGAAAAACAAGACATTTTGTGATATTCGAAAAATGGTCAAAAATTATTATTTATGTTTCTTCACAATTTTCAATAAAAAAATTGCGATAAAAATATACCTATAGGTAATTATTTTTATAGTGAAATAACATAAAATATAATATAAGTACATAGTCCTATTACATGAGAAAAAATTTTTTTTACCCAATATGTGTACAAAATATGTTTTGTGAAACCCCCCCCCATGGTTTCATCCTGCGTACGCTACTGATTAACTGAGATTAGAATCTACTACCAGGTTAGACACAAAGGTTGAAGTCTACTAGATAAAATCTTGTTGAAATAGAATATAACTCATTTTACCATAAATAAATAAAATAAAATAAATTTTATAAAAAATTCAACTTATATTTAATCAGTCCATCTTACATATTCATCTTACTTTCTACAATTTTCATCGACGTAATTACTTCCTCCTGCACCAATTCTCTACTATTAATAGCTATCAAAAAATCTAAGTGATTAAATTTCGGCGATGGCACTTCATATTTCTTAATAACATTCGGCAGCTGCTTCTGCAATTTCGCAACATCCTTCTCATGTGCCAACCAATCATTCATCGAGAAATGTAACGCAACTGGTGCTGTCACTTTTGACAGATCATATGACGTTGGCTTATATGAACCATACAATTCCTTATTCTTTGATGTTCCATAATCATATTTCCGGAATCGTCCAGATTGAACTAATTGACCGAAATGTACGAATTGTTTAACTGAACTACCAGCTGGAACGTGTCCTAAAATTGCAGGGAGCATAGTCTGTTAAAAGAAAGGGGTAAGAGTTTGATTAATATTTTTGTTAAACGGAAGTATTTTTTTAAATTAATATTACCGTGTTGAGTTGTTCGGAATTGTATCCAGTTACTAAAAATATAGCGTTTGTGCATACTTGTTGTGTATATGCCATCTTATTACAGAATAATTCTCCGGCAGCTTTAAAGAAATCGTTATTTGGAAGAAATTCAAATTGCCCGAAATATTTTGTCATCATCTGGAAAAAAAAATGTTTTTAATTATTAATTTTTTTTTAATTAATTGGCGAAAAATTATACTTACAGCCACACTTCCTACAAATGGTGCTATAAATCTGATTATGGGACTTTTAACATGACTTAGGAAGGCTATCGGTGCCATTGCTTGCATTGACAAAATTTTGTCACAATATTCCGGACGTTCAGCGCACATTACCCAAAACATTGTTGTACCCTTGAAGGAATTTTGTTATAAATTTTGCTTTTATATTTAATAATTTATTTTAAAAACTTACTTGTGAATGACCAACATAGTGAATCTTTTGGAATCCTGTAGTTTTTATTATAAAATCGACCATAGCTGGAGCATCGAACAAACCAAGTTCATGTAACGAGAAATCCCAGAATTTTCCATCTTTCGTAGTTAGTGTAGTGTGATTTTTTGAGTATCGATTTCCTCTAATATTTCCCATCCAAACATCATAGCCAAGATCAGCTAGTCTATATGCTGAATTGATTTATCGTTATTTTTTTGTCTTAGATAATTTGTTGTAATTCCAATGTCTTACCAAATGCGTGATTGGGCCCCATAACAACCCATCCACCGGACGAGTCCATTAGACCATGCTGCAAGTAAACTGGAATACCGCCTGGCTTTGGAATACGATGCATTTCTAGAATGTACCCATCTTCTGTTTTCACATGATACGCTTCTGCTGGATACCCATATTTGTTAAGTAGTCCAAGCTGTCGTATACAAAAAAAATATTGTTTAACCTCTTATATGAAAAGTAACAATCACTTAAACTCCTTACCGTTGTCAAATGAGCATCTTGCAGCACTTGTTCATCAACAGGTACAAAATCCGCCGATAAAGGCTCTTGCAAAGACAGTAAATCCTTTTCACTCCATTCTTTGCTAAGTGGTGTAGAATAAGCCAGACTAATTATTGTTAAAGTAAAAACCGCTAAAATATTCATTTTGTACTATGTTTATTGACCAATTAACACTGAATGAGGAAGTTTTCGGTGATCACCCACAATTTATAGCAAAATTTCGAGATTGTATCAGTGAAAATGAATCAGATTAAAAGATGTTCTTAAGTATCTTATCACCTGTAGTAGATAGGTTTAATTAATTACTGTGATATGTTCTTTTGTTAGTATACATTCATAGATAGCGCCACAAAAGACTGATTTGTTTTTGTTAGTGTCGTGCACGCGTTTTAGTCATTCTTTTTCGTCGTTTAAGCACACGTTTTTCATTACTGGAACATAATGTTCGACAAAAGTGGTTTTGATAAAGGAAAAACTTCTTCAATCTTTATCAGCACTAGCATCTGAAGTAACCTTTGGTTTGGAACGTACGACTGATGTGTGAAAAGATATTGGTATAATTGAATGTACTATCAATGATATTTAGTTGTATATAGTATATCTATTTTTAGGTGTGACTTCCGATTATTGTAGAAATATTATTTCGGGCATACATAATTCATGTAAGTTAGGTAATTATACGATTTGCATGTTAATTTGTATACCCCAAAAAAATGAGTTGTTTTAAACGTTATTGAAAATGAAAACGCAGAAGTAAATAACTAAAGCTATTATCTTGGCTCTCAACTCCACTGAGATGAGATCGAACTCATAAGCAGAAATGTTAACATCAGACTACTGTGGGCTCCAGGTCATAGGAACATGCAAAGGAACGAGAGAGCGGATGCATTATATAGTAAGGAAGGGTTCGAATACGTATGCCTATTCAGCGGAAGGGATAGACCTATCTATCAATACCATTATTAAAAGACACTTCCTTTCCTTCGCCAACGTAATTTGCAAAGAACTAAGAATATCCAGCACAGCCAAAATAACACGGCCGTTCTTCAACAAAAACAAAACCAAATCTAGCTACAACTGTGTGTACGGGACACTGGCCAATAGGAGACAATGCATCAAGAATGGGCATTCCACTCAACACATCATGCCGTAGTTGCAAAGATCCAAATTCAAAAAGAAACTATTGTGTACTTCGTGTGCAAATGTCCGGCAGTTGCCATGGCCAGGCACAATTCCTTTGGCAGCCATATACTGATAGAGCTTGAGGATCTAGCAACAGAGCAGTACGTATATACACGAAATTCAAGCCAGCCAGCTTGGATTTTAGAAAAACCCATGTATACGCAGATCGAATTCAAACAGGATCGAACCGATTTGATGACAAAGCGAAACAACAGTAAAACGATATGAAAGCTACAAACTGTAGGTTATGTTCAATGCTTTTCGATTACGTTTGAATCCATTTAAACTTCAATTACTCGATTCGACGATGTCAAATACGCAGATTCACTTTCAATCTTTTGATCTCTGGATCGTTCGATTTGGTCGTGTATACGTGGTCTTTTTTGACACAGTTCTTGAATGCCACAAAATGGATATAAAAACTGTAACAAGCCAAATGGTCATGGGAATGAGTTGTATCAAAAAGACGCTATTGTGCTAATCGGAGGTCTCGGCCTCGCCCCTTCAACCAACCAAGTACGTTCAACTTTTTACGCATGCGGAACACTATATCGGCCTCAATAACCTAATGGTTAAAGCGTTAGAGGTTAGACCATCATCCTGAATGTTGATTTTCGATTCCTCGAGACAGAAAAATCATGCCTTACCACTTCTCCTCATAGGTAAAATGACGTTCTTACTTAAGGAAATTGCCATTAACGAAATTGCAATCACTAAAGGTAACGTTTGTTGCAATACTGTTGGATGAAGGGTGCTTCCAGAAGCTATTCGTCATTCTTCTCCTGCTTCGATAACAGCTTACTATTAATCATCCACTGAAATTTAGGATTGCGTCCGTAGTGAAAAGGAGATTTATTTATAAACACGAATCTTTCGCATAAAAAATCGTTCCAAGATAATATGACCATATTTTCACATCTTTAAAACTTTCTAAAATTCTTTGTAGAGTTAAAGTGGGTAGCGAAAACACTCTACATTCAGTATTTAGGTTATAAAAAATTTGTAAATGGTGGATAGCAAAAAAAAATATCGCTCAAACTTTGAGAGTATGCTCGGGAACTCGATGTTATATACCAAAAAAATTTTTAGTGCGATTGGGTCCGCCGTTTCGGAGTTACAACTGATTCAATAATGAAAAAAAAAACGCGATTTTTCAAAAATCACATATTTCTCATTTATTTATAGCTCTCGACAAACGCTGACTTTTGGGATGGCCATATAGATTTTTGTAGGAAATTTTCCGTCCTTTCAGATCAAATTACGCAAAAAACAATTAGTCGCATTTTTGGCCTTTTTTGGCCAAAATTTGAAAAAAAACGGAAATCGGTATTTTTAAATTTTTTTTCATGTCACCAATCGATTTTCTGACTCAAAAACTACGCGCCACCATGTTTTCAGAGTGGTTCTCTCAAAAATGCGAAAATGGCGGCGTTTCTTCCATTTTTGACCATTTTTCGAATATCACAAAATGTCTTATTTTTCTCCAAAAATCATGGTCTCGTGGTGTGCGCAAGACTTTGTACTATGATTTAGGGCATTTGTACCATTTTTCGGTTCACTCGTCTACAACCTTTCTTTTCGCGCTCACTTCTGTCTAGAAATTCGTTTATAACTTTAACGATTCCACTCTGGCACAACCTTTCACAGTAAGTATTTTCAACCTCATACCTAAGGAGTTCTTCGCCTTCTCCATGCATCCCCCAGACTGCCTATCGGGTCAGGAAGGTATTTTAACTAAAGGCCATATAAGAACCCACCTCCAATATCCCTTTATACAACTGCATATGTCGAAGATCTACGAATCCCTCATAACAACTTGCGCTAACCATCCAAGTGGATCATAAAGCGAGGCAATCTCGGATAAAATGGACCTTTTGTTTGGAATTGGTCTCCCTGATCTTGTTTTGAGAACAATTGAATCAATAGTGTCTTGACGGATTCGAACTCACCAATTGCTAACGCCTCTCTTAATTCGCAGTACTCTGGGGGCAGATGTATTAATAGATTTAGATCGTAGATGGGCGATTTACGGAGATTAAGTTCACCTGCGTTCATCATCTCTATTATTTCTTGTTGGAGGGGCCTGGCGATTGTTACATCATCGGATTCTGTTAAGATATCGTCAACTTAGACGTCCTTGAACGCTACTCGGGATGCCAATGACCAATTTTCCCTTTCATCTTCGGCCAATTGCTGTAGCATTTTTATGTCAAGCTATGAAGCTGAGTTGGAAGTCTTGTACCTTACCATTGGTCGGAAGGTTCCAAATGACGCGCTGGATCGAACTTTGTTCGGCATGGGTGAGAACCAACCAGTACATTTTCTCAATATCACCTGTTATGGCTACTCTGTATTTCCGTCAATTCACCAAAATGGAAGATAGCATTGGTTGCAACGTTGGACCTTTTAGAAAGTGCCTATTTAGTGACGTTCCATCCATTGGTTGTTTTGCAAAATGCATCAAATACCACTTGAAACGGCATAGTTGTGTTATCCCTGTTAATCGCTTAATGCGGAATGTAATAATGTGGCTGATTGCGGGTGAGAGAAGGTTATCCTTCTATGGGACTAAGCTGTAAACTAAACATTCATCTAGGCAATTGCTTTAGTCCTTGAATTGACTGGGCCTCTTACTATAAGGCTGCCAACTTTCCTAAATCGAAATGGGGGACGGAACGAGGTTTTTCTATGCGATCATGAAAAAATAAAATAAAATAAAATATTCCGGGAAATTAGCAAAAAAACCCACGACAGGAGACAAAATTCCAAAATGGCTGAAAATTGGTACTTGAGACTTTTTAAAATATGACTTATATGTTTTTGATTGGCAGTTCAAAACAAAATTTCAAAAAAACCAGTTTTTGAGTGTTTTTTTTGCCAAAAAGTGATATCTCCGGCGGCCATGTTTTTTTTGTGGTTCCGAAATTGTTTTCTTAAAATGTCCCAAGGAAGCTGTGGACCAATTTTCAACCATTTTGGAATTTTGTCTCCTTAAAATGTTAATTTCCCCGGACTAATAGTCCAGTCAAATTAGGGTTTCACCTCGGAATCAGGGGTAATAAGCTGATAATTTGTATGAACCTTTGTTTTGGCATTCTAAATGATGCGTCAAAAGTCTCATATAATCTCGTGTCCGCGCCTTGAGATATTAGAGGTCAAAGGTCACAAAAATCAGTTTTTCTCAAATATCGTAAATTATCGGCTTTACGTAAATTTTGGTTAAGTAAAGTTTGTTCATTAGATAAATTTACGTGGAACCAATAGTTTTCGAGATATAGAGCTGAAAAGTCTTGGTATCGTGCTGTTTTCGTTTCCGCACCACCTCTGCTGGAGAATGGAAGGGCGTTTTTTACATGGTGTCCCCCGTAGGCCTAGTCGTTGGGTTAGAAGTTATGATAAAATTCTGTTGATTTTCTCTCTCTCTTCTATTTCCACTTCTTCCATATTGCCATCTTCATCTACAATCAACTCAGAAGAAAATAATGAAAAGTGATCGGCATCATCATCGTTGAACTCATATTCAACTGTTGTATCCTCGGACATACTATTGAGACACGACTGGCTCTGACAAGAGCCATACGCTACGGAACATGGCAATCTTACTTTTCTACATTCACTCATGGAGCTTTATAGTAGTTGCGCACCCCCGAATTACAGTCTAATTTCTCTCTTTGAGGGCCTTTAGGCTTAATACGCAAAGGGAATACGAAGAGAACGTACTACCTAGACGGAAAAACAGTGCATTTACATATGCAATCATGTGTATAAAAAAAACGTTTGTTCATATGTATTAATATTTTTCCGTCTCCTTAATCCTTTCCACCTGATGCACAATACCTATACTATTTGCACAAAAACTAAATGCGGGACTTGTGGGACGAATTTGACGTTTGGGGGACAATGTGGGACGCTTTTAATAACGGGGAACATTACAAGCAAATGCGGGACTGTCCCCCCTAATGCGGGACGGTTGGCAGCCTTATCTTACTAAATTACTTAAAGAAGAATTTTTCCTTGTTCACAACCTCTTATACTATTTGCAAGATTGAAAGAAAGCAAATCCAGGGAAGACTTACTAGCATCTATATTTGCCTCAAATTGTTCTTTGCCCGACTTTGCTATCCCACCCAATGCTTACAAGTGTTCTATACACTCAATGGACAGGGTCTCCTTCAGGACTCGCCGAGTTGTAAAGGTGCCTCAAAGAGCCTGATGTCAACAACTTCACTGAACCCGATATTATTTCCTCTATCATCATAAAAAACGCCACAATACATTTGAAAGAAATAATCTTTAAAAGATTAATGTAAAGAATGGTTCTTTTGTATTTTGTATGATAATAAAGATTACCCGTTCAAATTTAATTTTTTTTATTTTTTTTTTATTTTTGAAAGAAGTATTTCTAAATGGATCACCCATTATTTCAATTATGACTTACCAACATTCAAAGAGATAGTTAAAAATCTTAGGGATATTCCTATTCCCTAACACAAGTGTTACCTACCTGTCATAGGCAAGGGTTTCCAGATAAATTGTATGGTAGCATGTAGTGAAATTAAATTGTGAGAATGTTCAAGACGAGCTCTCATACTGGCATTAGCTTTAGCCGGGACTAGTCTACGATGCTTTTAGCATCCCCTATAACATATCGGATATCATATCCAAGGCCAAGTACTATTCCGACTATATCTAACACGATCTTAAACATTTAATACCAACTGCCTTTTTGAAACTTGATTTCTGCGAAAGAATTTTAAGAAAATAAAACAGCAATAAATAAAACCAACAAATTTTTTTTGTGTTCTTAAAAATTAAAATCAGTCTTTTTTATTAATTTGGCTTTCTACTTCATGCATAACTCTAATTACTTCGTTTTGTACCATTTCTCTGCTATTCATTGCAATTAAAAAATCTAAGTGATTAAACTTCGGCGAAGGTACTAAATATTGTTTAATGACATTTGGTAATCTATCTTCTAATTTACTAACATCCTTCAAGTTGGCCAACCAATCGTTCATTGAAAAATGCAAGGCAACTGGCGCTGTAACCTTGGAGAAGTCATACGATGGCGGACTGAACGATCCGTACTTTTGCAGATTCTGAAATAGACCATAGTCGTACATTCGAAATCTGCCAGACCTGACTAATTGCCCGTAGTGTATGAATTGTTTTGTTGAACTGCCAGCCGGGACATGGCCCAGAATTGCTGGGAGCATTGTCTGAAAGGAGTAATATAGTGATTTAATAAAATGCTGGGGGTTGAAAATTGGGGGTGGGGTTGTTCACCTTATTCAGTTGCTCGGAATTGTAGCCTGTCACTAAAAATATCGCATTTAAGCAAATTGCTTGTGTTAGGGTTTCTTCTCTGCATAGGAATTGGCCGGCTATTTTGAAGAAGTCGTTGTTCGGAAGGAACTCGTATTCGCCTAGGAGTTTGAAGATTATCTGGAATTTAAATAAAAATTTTAGAATTCAAATTGAGTTTTGGTTTTTTTGTAATTGGAAAAATAGAATACTAGAAATTGTTTTTCAGGATCAACTTTGGTGTCTTGTAGGAACATAAACGACAAATCTAGGCTCGGGAGACACCCCTTTGTGTCACCAGTCCGCCATATAATTGGTCATGTAATTTTCCATGATTAAACTTAGTTTCAACATGTAGATAGAAGAGAGATTAAGTTAACTGGTGTCCTTGAGCCCAGAATGGAATTATTTCACAATTGTATTGTTTGGTTATTAAATGAAGTTTTTGAGCAAAATAGATTTGTAAGCAAGCACTGAGACTACCCCGATCAAGGTAGTTTTGTTTTAAAGAAATACTAGACGAGCTTTGATGGTGTAGTAACAGTACCAAGCTTCAAAGTTTCATACCGAAAACAAACAAGGCTGCCTTTCTACCACCAGGATTAATCGAACTTCGCCGACTGAAGCATGGAAGACACATTCGTATCGCTCCTCTTTCACATAGAGAAATCCGCCATAACGCTGAAGCTGACCACGGATGACCACATGGTGTTCAACAGAAACATTTTTCACTCTTCGGCATCATTGAAAAGATTTCTGAAGCCGAAATGCTATTGGATTGTATGATCATAAGGATCTCCATGCGTACAGCCCTCTCCGTGAACATACGAGATAGACGATCTCGGAATCTTCTAAAATACCGAAGGATGAATTGGTATAGTACACGGATGAATGACACCAAGAAAAATCCAGATGTGGGTACCAGTCTGTAAAGAAAGCCAGAGGGGTATGCTGAATTGGTATGCACCCTTTTAAGTTCCCAGTTTGTAAGGAAGTTATGCTGATGGAGCCGAAAATCAAAATCGTAGTTTTCAACATATTTTGAAATTTGTTGGTCACAGTATTCAATAGCATTTCAACATAATTTGGAGAAAAAATATGTTTGTGTACGACCGTATGTTTGTGGTAATTTTTTCCTGCACGATATCTCGCGAACAAAAAATTATATCAAATTCGTGCTGATCGAAGCGTATTAACGACTTTATGACTACTATAGGGGAAACCGTTTTTTTGTTTAACACTATTTCTACCACGATTTTGTGTACATATATACCTTAACAAACGGTTTTTGATCAGTTCTGATATCCAAACGGCTATCAAAGTAATAGGATCCCGTAGGACTAAGTCCATATTAGTTGCTTAGTTCCCGGATCATCGAAGGTACAAGAGCAATGTAAAGACGGACACCCTCAGCAGAAATGGCACCAATTTGTATTCATTTGTACGGCTTTTGGGCTTCTAGACGATCGAATCCAAATATAATTGGAGGCTTAGCCCTGGCAAAGTCAACTTCAAACTGTCTCTACCTGTGCCGTAATAGCGGCGTGTAACTGGGCTTCAAATTAACACCTACACTGTAAACCCCAGAATATTTTTGCCGTGTGATTTTAACACACTACACACTTCATAAGCTTGTAAATTCGGCTAATCGTGTTAAAATAAAGCGTTTTAGGAATAAACCGTGTTAAAATAATACGGATAAAAAGACTTACGTGTAAAAATCACACACGTTCAGCGTATAATATTTTTTACACGCTAAAGAAATTGTAACGTTTTATCGTTTTACGTCTTAAACGTGTGAAAATCACACATTAGGTCTGTTCCAATAGAAAACCTGTCCTGTCGTAGCCTGCGAAAAGTTACTTGATTGGTGGGGGAAAATTTAGTCAAAATCCCGAAAAGTGAAGGAACGCTTTCTGGGATGTTTCATGCAAATCAAGAAGACCATAACCTAAAAATCACTTGTGTCTTCAAAATAATGACATAAAACTATTGAAATTAATAAATTATTTATGAAATTATTCAAAATCTTGTAGTAAGGCACCAATCAAAGAAATTATTTTCAACACATCGCAATCATTTTGGTTTGACATGACAAGTAACAGCTGTTTTGACATGTTGAAAACGTCGTAAGATTTCACTCCACCTAAAAATCTCCTGCGGTTTCTTGGTCGAGGGGAAGTAAAAATTTCCCCGCTTTTCCGAGCATGAGATTCTATTGGAACAGAAATTGGGTGATTTCTTGGTTCCGCGGGATCCCGCATTCTCTATTGGAACAGACTTATTATGTGTCATTTCACACACTTCACTAAATTAACACACATGAGAGGATAAGTTGCAATGAGAGGACAGTTGTAATTCTTTATTTAAATACTCAATGACCAGAGAGCTCCACGACCTCTCCTTACAGTTAGTCGGTAACAGAAGGGCATCGAGACAAGTCGTTGCAGCTTACATCAAAAATTTTAAGCTTACTGTGACGATTTTTCTACGTTTTCTCTCCGCAAAGCGATGCTGAAAAAGCTTCACTCAAAAGCTTCAAAGCAATACATATTTGGTGTGTTTTAAACACGCGCTTTATGTGTTAAATTTATATACTTTTCGCGTATTAAAAAAAACACATTTTAAACGCGGCGTAAAAAGTGACTACATGATTTTACACGCGAAATGCGTTTTAATATCACACACTTGGGTTTGCAGTGTAGACAAGTCGTTGTAGTTTACATCAAAAATTGTAAGCTTACGGTGACGATTTTTCCAAGTTTACTCCCCGCAAAACGACGCTAAAAAAGCTTCACTCAAAAGCTCCAAAGTTGTACATATTTAGTGTGTTAAAAACACACGCATTAAGTGTTTTAAATTTACACACTTTTTGCGTATCAAAAATTAACACATTTTAAACTCGTCAAAAGTGACTACATGATTTTACACGCGAAGTGCGTTTTAAAATCACACACTTGAATTTGCAGTGTACAGATAATCGGAAGGGCAGAGAAGCCCACGTAAAGCTGTTCAGTTCCTTGGAACTTTCTAGCGATAGAGAGGAGCAGGGTGTCGTATTTTAAGCTAGCTTGGTTCGAACAGGAAAAATTGAGCTTCCTGATCGGACTTCCCTTGAAGATAAACCATGGACCAAGACATTTATTCACGGCTCCAAAGGACTTTCGAACTGGATGAGAATGTTGAAAAAATCCCTAATGCCATCATGATCATTGCTGAGCAATCGATGAATTGAAAAGATTGACTAGGAAATCCTGCGGTTCAGGCCAGATGATTTTGACTGAAGACTTGAAGTGGAAATGTCTGGCAGTGAATTCGTTATTATATGTTGTTAAAAATCAACATAGAAGATTAAACGTGATGTTAAAAGTTCCAGCTATAAACTAAACAGCAATTAAAAAAGTGGAAGACAGCTTCATCACTACGACTAAAAAAAGGCAGGTAAGAATAAATTGTATATAATGAAAATTTTGGTTTGTTTGCGATCGTCAACCATTAATTTGTTCCTCTTGCACCAATTAACCTTGTATTGGACAATATTGTGAGGCAATGAGGAAAAAACGGTCTGAATTGTGACTATTGTGTGTTTGGCTGATCCAGTACGGCAACGCTACTGCATAAACTTGATTTGAATGTCAAGCAGTTTTTGTCCCAAATCCAATTCACAATGTTTTCGTTCCCAATTTACTCGCCGTATTTGGCTCCTTTTAAATGTACTTTCGTTCTAGATAATAGGTCACAGTCATTTTCTCTACAATAAAAATAAGTCTAAGTTTTAAGAACGTATATGAGATAAATCAAAGAGAACTTTCATGAATTGTTAAATGGCGAACTAACTGAGGAATTGGAAGCTTATAATCCTACGTAGCCGCCACCAGGGTTAGAGCAATAAATCAGTTCAAAACCAACAAAGCCTCGGGTGCAGATGTCATCCCTCGGAACTACTTAGATATGGAGGCCGTACACTACACCCAAGCGATTCATGAATTAATTGTGCAAGTATGGGAGCAGCAGCTGATACCAGAAGACTTGAAAAAAGGCATTCTGTGCCATGTACATAAAAAAGGAGATAAGACAGAGTGCACCAATCATGGCAAACCAAGAACTGCTCAGGTTTTTACCCTGAGGCTGGCAATGGAAAAATTTCTATAGAGTTTCAAAACTCAATCTCACATCTCTTCGTAGACCTTAAAGCCGCCTATGGCCGCATAGTCAGAATAGAACTCTGCAAAGCCCTGGTATGGTCGCTCCATCGCCGATACTCGATCTAAGTAGCGTATTCTATTTCGTGAAATAGCTATAGCTTTTAGTTCATCCATTGAAACAAATAAGAGATTGGTGGAACTTTTCACATCAGAGATCAGACCCCTAATTCAACCCTTATCAAAAATTAGTTCGATAATTCATTTTATTAATTTGGAAATAAATTGACATTGATTAAGGCAAACTGTGCCCCAACATCCTTTATCAACCTAATACAACAGAATTATTGAAGACTGCCATGATTGGCCCTACAGATTGTCCACTGCGGATTTAAGATTTTAGATATTTTTCACGACCAAATTTCTTTTTTGGAAAGACACAATGGTCGATCTATAAATAAACAGAATGAATGTTTTTATATTTGTCATCAGTGGTTATTTGCCATCAACTTTTTAGTGATTCATTATAGAAACCTCTCGCCATACTAATTTAATATTTAAATTTGATTTATTTTCTGTTAAATTTATACGAAATTCATTGAAAATCGAACACTTAAAAATTTTACGAAAAATCTTCAAGGTTTTTGGCAATAAAATAAAATAAACACATTTAGAAAAATTTATACTCACATTTAGTTGATCCAAGAAAGGAACTATAGCTCTAATAAGAGGACTTTTCACATGCTTCATAAACGCAATCGGTGCCATAGCTTGCATCGAAAGCACCTTATCACAATATTTAGGTCGTTGCGAGCACATTACCCAAAATGCTGTAGTTCCCTATAGGCGAAATTAAAAATTAATTTGAATCATTTTTTTTACTATATTTATCCTACCTGAGAGTGCCCAATGTAATGTGCCTTTTCGAACCCAGTAGTTTTAAGCACATAGTCCAGCATAGCAGGTACATCGTAAGTTCCAATTTCGTGGAAGGAGAAATCCCAGAAGTCTTTACTTTCTGGACTTAAGTAAGTGTGATTCCTTGAGTATCGATTGCCTCTTATATTGCCAAGCCAAACATCATATCCAAGATTGGCCAATCTGTATGCTGTGAGATAGAAGTTTTAGTAAGAAATTTTTTTGGGTTTCTTGATAGTAAATATAATTACCAAATGCTGTACTTGGACCCATGATAACCCAACCAGCAGACGAGTCCATAATTCCATGCTGCATATAAACTGGGGTTCCGCCTGGCTTAGGTATTCTATGCATTTCCAGAATATATCCATCTGGTGTCTGAACGTGATGGATTTCAACTTTGTAGCCATATTTCTTAAGAAGTTCAGGCTGAAGGAGAATAAAATTTTTTGAGATTAGAAAAAATGTTCTTCTAGAAAGACTAAACAATTTGTTTGCATACCGTTGTCAGAAATGCATCAGCAATAATTCCAGAATCAAATTTGTTAACTTCAAATCCATATTGTTGTAGATCGTTAAGGTTTAAGGCTGCGCCCAAAGGTTTTAGCACTGCATCACTCCAAGGCTTCTCAACTGGTAAAGCATGCGCCAAACTGATAACAGCAGCAGCAACAATAACAAGAAATGCCCAAGTTTTCATTATTTGTTATTCAAAACCAGTTCGATACTAGTAACAAACGATGGGAAACATCACGTTTTATACACATAGCAAAAAAAAAATCAAAGCTGTCTTCGTTATAGTAGATACAATCGATCTATATCTATTCAACTAAAAACATGTGCGTGGGGGATCTGATAACTGAAGGTAAAAAAACCACACGCCAAGAATAGTATTCTCGACTTGAGACCTTCCTTTATCGATCGTGTCTAATCAGATCAAAAATTTTTTTTTAAAAAAAAAATACTAAAGTAATTTTTTCGTTTTTTATTACAATTGTAAAGATAAATCCATTCCGGTAGTAAAAATTGGTGATTTTTCTCTCTTACGGAGCGCTACTGCAATAATTTTTGGCACCTTTCTTTTAATCTAAATGCGATATTTTTATGATCTTGAGCACGATTAGATTAAGGTAAAACAAAAAGTGTAGATCAAAGGTAAATATGCGGAACATCATGGCTCGTCTCCGATATCTAGATCAACATGATTGAAACGTTTTTTGGGTTTTTATCATTATATTAAAATACCATGAAAAAAAATGAAATGATAATAAAAATATTTTTGCACGTCTGAACTTTGGAAATAGGTTCAGTGACCTTGACAGAGAACTCAATACAACCAGTCGCACAATAATGAGATTATAAAGATACTAAATAACAAAAAAAAAGATGAATTAATGTCTGGCAAGAAAATGTTTAACACGAAAAATTAAGCCGATCTGTTTTTTATGATAACGTCAACATAAACATTGATCGTAGACGACAAGACGATTATGAAGTGATGCAAAGATCCTTATCTTTTAAGCTCCGAGTTGTGATTGTGTAAAATGGCTTAAAATATTTTTTGGGTATGTCACACTATTGTGAAGTTATCGATTTTTAGTTGAATGGTTAATTGATAAGCAAAATATTTAATCAATAGGGTGGGTGATGCATTCTACGATATCGTCTAAGAGATTCAATATTATAAATGTATTTCTTGGGGGTTTTTCTTGAGCATTGAAAACTCTGAACAGTTTGGCGACTCTTTATTACTATTATGTAAGTATGGGGCAACTCATATGGTGGACACCGTGGCCAAGTTAGGTCTATTGTATACATGTCCCACTAACAGAAAAGACCGTTGCCTCTCCGGACGAAGGCGAGAAGGTCTTTAGTTGAAAAAGGCCAGACCTAAGCGGTGCTCAGAAGTTCTCTGATAAACATTATACTTCTAAGCTAGATCAGAGGGGGACATTCACAAAGAACATGTGTGGAAGTCTCCTCTACTTCCATGTAGAGTTGGCATTCTGTCTCCTGAGACAGTCCTAGGTTGTGGAGATGGTACCCCAGCCCCATATGACTAATGAATTATCTCACAACAGCCTAAGACTTGGGGCTGATTCCCAATAGGCTAGGTCCAGGTTCCCTTAACCAGTTCTCTATCAAGGAATTGGATGTAGACCAAGAAATGCCACAGAAGGGTTTTGGGTCATAGACCAGAGTCCCAGGACTCAGCAAAGTCAGACCTTATTTTTCCTGACAAGGCTCTAGAGTGCTCTGTTGGAGGAAAACTTGCACTATTAAAATGCCTTGATGGCAGCTTGACTGTCCCAAACAATTATAATGTTGGTACCTTCAAAACTTTCTCAAGGTTGAGCCTCGTACAGATATGTCTCAATGGCATGCATTTCAGAGTGGGAAACAGAGGGCCATGGCCGCTTTATAACATGGTGACTTTACTTGAGAGAAAGTCAAGTATTCACATTCGCAGATAATAAATTAACTAATATGTTAATGCTACGAAATTCTTATAGTAATTCATATATTTTGTAGTTCACCAAAGACTAGAAGACGAGTGATCAACTCTTTTTATGTGTGAAACCTAAGCTCAAACACCTTTTCGAGTAAAGAGTTTCATTTTAAATTTCCCGCCATTTTTTGGCAGTCAGCATGCAACTGTCATTATGATGTATTTTGAAGAGTAAAGCTCAGGAGATTTTCAGATATAGATCGATACACACTCGGAAGATAATGGGAACTAAGCGCGATCACCTTTCTAGTAGAGAATATTTCAACAAGAAGTGTCATTTTAAATTTCACGCAATTTTTGAACTGTCAGCAGGCAACTGTCATTATGATGAATTTTGAAGAGTAAAGCTCAGGAGATTTTCAGATATAGATCGATACACACTCGCAAGATTATGGGAACTAAGCGCGATCACTTTTGTAGTAGAGAATCTTTCAGCAAGAGTGTCATTTTAAATTTCATGCCATTTTTGAACTGTCAACATACAACTGTCATTATGATGTATTTTGAAGAGTAAAGCTCAGGGGATTTTCAGATATAGATCGATACACACTCGCAAGATTATGGGAACTAAGCGCGATCGCCTTTCTAGTAGAGAATCATTCAGCAAGAAGTGTCATTTTAAATTTGCGCCATTTTTGAACTGTCAACATGCAACTGTCATTATGATGTATTTTGAAGAGTAAAGACCAGGAGATTTTCATATATAGAACGATACACACTCGCAAGATTATGGGAACTAAGCGCGATCGCTTTTCTAGTAGAGAATCTTTCAGCAAGAAGTGTCATTTTAAATTTAGCGCTGTCAACATACAGCTGTCATCGCGATGTCATTTGACAAGTAAAAACTAGGAGGTTGGAGAAAATACCGCGGAAACTGTTGGCAAGGTTTATACTACTCGTGGTCAGCTGACTAGTCCGTCAAATCGGACATTTAATGGTGCAATATCTAGTAGTGAGCTAAGATCGAACAATTATTCCAACTAGACTAAAAAGATTTTGGGAGGGCTGCTGAAGGAGGAGGAAATAAACCCATCGTTTGGACTTTCTACTAGTTCGGAACTACTGATTGCTGTAGATTGTTCAATATCCAAGTTGTTCTATTTTTAAATGAATTCCACGAAAAGTGGGGTGCAAACAGTGGAATATGGTTGTCGAAAGCCGAGCGGGCTAGTCTATAGTTGATGGAGAAAAATTGCCGTACACGAAAGAGAGTGTATATTTCGTTGTCAGAAATTTTTTAGGGCTGCTACATTTCTGGTGGAGCAAATGGCTTTATCAAAAATGATTTTAATAGCAGGGTTCTACAACTTATCCTTCTCGTCAAACTCAGATAAACGAGTTGGCTCCAGGCAGGGTTGAATGTAGGATTGATAGATTACATACCAGAATCTGACTGCGTTAGAATTTTTCATTTGCAAAGAGATCTCTGCGGGAAGGTCTATGGGGGGCGACAGCGAGGGAGACCGAGGCTCCGCTGGAGGAATCGCGAAGACCAGGATGCCCAGAGCTTAGGAATGCCAAACTAGATGACATCGGCCCGATTTTTGCGTCTACAATCGAAAATGAGTTCAATGCCCCTCTTGATTGAATTGGACAAAAATTGACGATCATGAAGATAAAGTTGGGTCCGCACTAATCCGGAGGGTTCATCAAGTTGCTCCTGCCTGGCTATGGAACAGACTGAATACGGCGGATATAGAGAGGGCATACTTAATAAAACCCGTAGTCTCGAGGTGTTAATAATCGTACTGTGAATCTACTGCCAAAGTTGGACTCCGAATACCAGGCGACCTCCGATTTAATTTTGCCTTCCGATGGTAATGCGTAGGGCGTAGCTCTGTTCTTTCTCGCGCAAATCGTTGGTGGCTAGGGTGGTCTGTATACCCTAAGGGTGGAGATCATACAAGTAAGCAAAATTATATCGACCCATCAGCTTCTTTTCTTTTCTGCTAAAATGGATGAGTTTCACAGCGAACCCACTCAACTGCTTGCAATTTTTGCCTACTGGGCGGGCAGATCTATAGAGACTGTCATATCGAAGGAGAAAAAGGTTGGCAGTTGATTTTAGCTCCCAGCTCTGCGGGTCAGCTCCCGCAACATCGGAGCACTTGCTGGGCAATTGTGAGGCTACAGCGAGGAGGAGATTGAGTCTCCTATATCGTGGCTTCCTTGTCCCCATCCCAGGGAGATTTAGGATATGAATAATTAATTAATTTTAGGCTATATCAAAAGCTTTAACCTCGACGGATTTTAATTACGGGGTTGGCAAATTAGACATAATAGGTCAAAGTGTCAAAAGTCACCCCTTCAAAGAAAGAAGAGGAACGTAGAATGTAATGGGTGAAATTGTGTAATAGGTTGTAGGAGATTCAGAGCACATAATTCATTTAGAGATTTATTTAGAGTGAGCGATAAAACTGAACCCTGAGGAACATTGACAGAGATGCGGGACTTACATTCGACGGCTTTCAGTACTACCTTAATTGAAGGATCGCCGAAAGAAACTCTCAATTTTTTATAAGGCCAGCAGCAGATCTTTATGCCTAGAGCTGGAGGGAATAGGGCAATATTTGGAAGGGTTGTGGACACCGTTTTTGGGTATGGGCTGAACATGAGCCCGCATGAGTTTCCATGAGTTTGGATAAACTTCGGACAACGTCAAAGACAATTTGCAACTCCTGAAGTTATCACCTCTCATTGATTATTAAGTCCAGTAAAGACATTTTCGGCAGCACTCAAGATGCTAGTAAATCGACCGTTGATTTGCTTTCTTCGACTTGGAAAAGAAGAAATTGAAGTTATGGATTAGAGCATCACGAGATATCGACAAACTCGAGAGTCTCGTCTTGGTCTCGACTCGAGAATCGAGACGAGAGTAAAGTTCGGTCTCGACAAACATATTCTCGTCGAGACGAGATTATTCGCTCGAGATCTTGTCGGCAAATTAATAGCAAACAAGTCTGGTAAAAAAAGTATCTGATGAAGCGGGCACGCTATTTTCAAAGTTGGGATATGGTTCTCATTCACGTATAAACACATTTTTGCCTCTTGTTTTCTTGGAGGACAGAGATAGCGGAATATTTGGAAGTACCCGTTGTGCACGGAAATGTGGACATTCTAAAATGGTGGCAGGCTCATCAAGATTCGTATCCTCTCTTATCGAAAATGGCGAGAGGTTTGCTCGCTATCATGGCGACATCTATTCCGGTAGAGTAACTCTTTTCAGGTGCCGGTCTAATAATAACCGAAAAGAGGTGCTGTTTGAAAGACGCCACATTCGATGCCCTGCGATGTGCATTAATTCTTGGTCAAAAATGTTGTTCGAAAAAATATCTGCGAGTATATATTTAGCTTATATTTGTACTTATATGAAATTATGAATTAAAAAATATTTTTAAAATATTAAATACCTCTTCTGTTCATTTTTATAATAATATATTAATTTTCAGCAACTAAAGTAAACAACTGAATAATTTCAATTAATTATCTCTCCAATTTCCTTTAGAATTTTGGTCGAGACTCTCGAGACGAGATTAGGATGGGCGAGATCCGCCGAGAGTCGAGACGAGACTCAAAATGATCGAGACTTATCGATGTCGAGACGAGAGTCTTAAAAATATCGTCTCGTCTCGGTCTCGTGATGCTCTATTATGGATGTAGAGGGATTCTTCTTGATTGAAGTCACCAAGGACCAGACAATCTTTTGCCGGCAGTAACCCTCAAGATAAATTTGATATTGGCAAACGATTTGAATTAAATGATGGTTGACTTGAATGATGGGTTGACAGGAATTTCTCAACTTCGGAGAACATTTGTATACTCTAATCCCCTAGAAGGTCATCAGTGCAACTTTTTGGTCTGAAGCCGTAGCTACTCTTTATCATTTAGGATTTAATTAGACTCTAAGTACTGAAAGACCCTGTCCATTGAGTATCTATGTTTAATACTGGGCCTCAGGGTTGGCATAGCAGTGGCGGCAAAGTTAAATTTGAGACGAACAGAAACTTTAGTTAATACACCTATGATTTGGCTATCTGTTATCACCTCGTCATTGTAAAGGACGGGGCAAGCCAAATTTGGTTTTGATGGAACAGCAAGCTAAACTCTCAATGTCTATTTATGGTTGTTCCGCTTTTGTTTGACTAGTAACCTGTAGGTATTACGAGTACCCTCTTGAATCGGTTGAAAGTGATTATTGCAAAATCAGATTTAAAGATAGAGCTTCTCTCTTTCGTTCACGATTTCAGATATTGGCTAAACCAAAAAAAACATTTCGCTGTTTCAATATCGCATTCTCTGCACTTACGTTAAATTTTTTGTTATCAAAGAGGTGCGTTAGTGAAAAAATTTTTATATGTTATCTTCAAAAAAATATCACAGTAAGTCAGCTAAAGAACCCCGTTCCCAAGGCCATTAACGACAAAAAATGAATTGACTTTGTTTGGAGTATCTAGTATCTAATAACAATTGATAGCAATGCATCTCTAATAATTCATGTTAAAACTCATATATTTTTGTGATATTTAAAATTTTGACGTTTCCAAGCCAAGCCAATAATGGTAAAATTATTTGTATTTCCAAATTGAAATCGAAAACGTGATTACAAATTAAAAGACCTTGCAGCTTTTTTCGTAATCAATTAAACTTATACGATTGGATTACATGCAACTATTGAATAAATTACGACTAGAGATGATAAGTATACTGATAACTTTTCAAGGGCGTCGTAGAATAACCAACAACTTTAAAATATACTCTTATTTGGAAACTAATTACAACATAAACTTTTAATTTAAATTCATACAAAACAATACTAAAATATTTTAATTTTTTTTTTGAAAATACCAAAAAAAAACTTTTTGAATTGTTTCTTATTAAGAACTGTAATTCAAATACAATCAAATACGGAAAAAAATTACTATCTAAAGTCTCGTGGACTTATGTAATTTGTAATTACAGCGTTACAATTTTAAAACTTGCAACATTTTCAGAAAAAAAAACAGTGACTATCGATGGTTTTGCTTTATACGTAAAATCTTTAATATTTTAAACAAATTTTAAATAAATTTTTTGAGCACATTTAGTATGTTATTGCACAAATTTTCAACTAAGTGTAGTTTATGTTGTAATTAGTTTATGTTTTTATTTTACAAGTTTATTTCTCAACTCTATTGCATGAAACATACTAAAAAAAAATAAATTTAAACTTGATTCAACTTTCTAGAAACATTCGAAGCGAGAATAATATTTTTTTTAATATTTTCAGTACTTCACTTTTTAAGTCGAGCCGTGTGTATTTTTATCAAAAAAACCTACGTTTACACCATACAAAATCTTAAAACCAAAGTACAGTTAGCCACTTTAACAATATTTTTATACTCAGAAACGACAAAATCTGATATGATATAATATAATCAGCACTTGAAATTACATTTAAATTCTTTGAGTATTTGCAGCTTAATAATGCACCAAGAAACGAACTAATCTAATATATATTTTGGCACTCAAGATCAGGATGTACACTCGAAACTTAATCTTTCACAGCTCTTACTTGGTAATCTTTTAAAAACCAATAGAAGATGTCTATATTTACTAATCACACAAATTAATACTGATCACAAAATTTAATCGATAAATCAATCTACAAAAGAAGTCACTTTAAAACAAAATTTTTGAAAAATTGCAATTTGCCAGTAAATATTGAACATAAATACCACATATAAATATCACATAAAAAATAATATTCAAAACTACCCCCGACTTAAGAAGATCAACCACGATCAAAAAATCAAATCAAAATCAAAGCCGTTAATAAAAATGCATCTTAATCGGCGCGCGCACATTGAATACTAGACAGCCGAGATGCGTGCCATGGTTCGTTATACTAGCTTAGAGATTCATTAATATGTAACTCGTATATAACGAATCCAATTACAATTATGTAATTTAAGCCCAAGTTCAGCCTTAAAAAGCAGAAATTTCTTCAGAAAAAGCTATGCCTAAGCAATTTTTACCACCACATTACATATTGCCACATATTTTCGTATTGATCACCCATTGATCATTGCGTAATTGAAAAAAAAGATTTTTGTTGTGATTTTAAGGTGCGCGCGTTGAAAATGAAATAAGAAAAAAGTATATATAAGAAAAATAAGAAGAAGAAGAAGAAGAAAACGGCTGAAAAGCGTCTAGAAAAATCCTGTCTTTTATATTCGAAGACAGGAATTCCTTGAATTCTTCGATGGCTACTGATATACACTTTGACTCTGGCTAGGGTGTTTTTTGTTATTGGTTTTGAAAATATAAAGCAAAGGCTGAGCGGATGGATGGATAACTTACACTTAACGAAATCTGAATGTCGGAGACTTTTGCCGCTGGTGTCCAGTCCACGGCGCGGTTATTAAAGAGAGAAATGTAAACACTTTTCAGCATCCAACCTGAACTTTCAAAAGTATGTTGCATAACACACCTGAGCTAAGCCGCGCAGCAGCAGCAGGCACAACGGCAATAACATTCGCGGCTCAGTAAACAGGTTTCTTTTTTTCAATTATCCACACTTGTACTTTTGTGATCGACTTGCATTTCTCCCAGATTCTTCAGCTCTTTTTACAAAACTAGAGTTTTCCCCATTTTCCCCCAGTCACAAGCTCGCAGCTTTCTTCCGCATTGGCATGTGGCTCTAAAATACCAAAGCGCGAATTTCTTTGCAAGGCAAGACGATGGCAGCACAGAAGAGCACCAACAAAACTTTGAGGAAAAATTGCATAACCAAGGAGTGGACTTTGGAATGGTAGAGGATTGTCTTCTTGTCCAAAAAAATTCACACCTACTTAGTAATTGCTGGTATAAGGTTACCTCAATTACACCATTACAACAGGGCTAAGTAAAATATAAAGTTTTGGGTCTTATAACGAAGGTTAACAAAAAGTTTTTCGTTAAGGTTGATAGGATTTTGAATTAAAACTGAATTCACAGCTGAGAGCTAGACCAAAAAAAACTGTTGTGATTTAATTGACACGAAACTAATTGGATATGCTGATTACTGGTTTTTAACTGGCGGTACACAATGAAGTATTTTTTTCTATATTAGGAATGATGGTGATTGTTATTGCTTTCAGTTACTCTAAAATGGTAGTGTTGTCGAGTTAAATAATTATTCTTATTACCACTTCAAATTGGTGCGATTTTTTTTTTGAATTTTGGCGATGATAGATGAATGAGTAATTGTTTATAATGATTCAATGGCTAAGCAAATTGTTACTGCGATTTATATATTATTTTCACTACATCTTTACAGCTCTCACACGTTCGAATTTGATTATGTCAAACCAATTTAGAATTTATCACATTCAAAATAGTTAATACAGTAATTTAGTAATTATAGTTTAATTGTGTATATCCCCACAAAATGGGAAATAAAAACACAGTGGTTTCAGTTGAGGTGAGGCCAAGAACATTTATACCCAAGCCAGGACGTTCGGATTATACCTTGGCTAAATCTTTCATTTCAGACCGATAAGTCTCTCGTCTTTTGCCAAATAGTGGAGTCGGAAAAGCATCAAAATTGAGTGAAAAAGGAATTGTTTCCAGTCTCAAATTTTTTTTTTGAATATGTTAGTTACATCGAATACTATACGAAATGGAAATTTTCTGCCTCTCGCAACCGCCGCTACGTAAATTATGGGCCATTTTATGAAAAACTACCATTTTGGTCGTTCTTTCTAAATATAGATAAGAATTTCTCGGAATGTGTAGGTCCAAAAACAGCGAAAAAAATTGAGGCTATTTGTTATGATATTGGCTCTCAGCGGTTACAATATGAAATTTTTATATGCACACATAACCTCAAAAAAAATTAAAAACTGCGGTAACTGCTAAATTTTGGTTTTTTAGTTCTAACTTCGGATGTTTAAAGTAAAATTTGATGAAATTTTTAGAACTTATACTTTAGAACGTGAAGAATGCCTGGTTAAAATTTCAAGTCAAAATATCTAATACAAGACTCAAAAATAAACCTCAAATTTTAAAATTGATTGGCCAATAACTTTTGTGCATCACTTCGAATGAGTTTCCTTTTTATTTGAAATGTAGGTTTTTTTAAGCAGTTTATGATGGTGAACAAGAAAAAATTTTAAACTTGAAAAAAAAGTGAAAAAAATCGAATCGAAAATCGGGAATTTTTGTATTTTTTCGTCAATTTTCTAGAAAAATTCCAGTTTTTTTTGATAAGACTCTTTTTTTTTGTATTAGTAATTCATCTTTGATATATGACAAAAAAAATTTAGTTTTATCAAAAAAAAGTGGAATTTTTCTAGCAAAATTGACGAAAAAATACAAAAATTCACGATTTTCGATTCGATTTTTTCCACTTTTTTCAAGTTTAAAATTTTTTTTTTGTTCACCATCATAAAGTGCATAAAAAAACCTACATTTGAAATAAAAAGGAATCTCATACGATGCAATGCACAAAAGTTATTGGCCAATCAATTTTAAAATTTGAGGTTAATTTTTGAGTCTTGTATTAGATATTTTGACTTGAAATATTAACCAGGCATTCTTCACGTTCTAAAGTATAAGTTCTAAAAATTTCATGAAATTTTACTTAAAACATCCGAAGTTATTACTAAAAAAACCAAAATTTAGCAGTTTCTCCAGTTTTTAATTTTTTTTTGAGGTTATGTGTGCAGATTAAAATTGAATTTTGTAAGCGCTGATAGGTAATATCATAATGAACACCCTTAATTTTTTTCGCTTTCTTTGGACCTACACATACCGAGAAATTCTCATATATATTTAGAAAGAACGACCAAAATGGTAGTTTTTTTTACAAAGTGTCCCATAATTTACGTAGCGGCGGTTGCGAGAGGCAGAAAATTTCCATTTCGTATAGTATTCGATGTCACTAACATATTAAAAAAAATTTGAGACTGGAAACAATACCTGACGTTTTGCTTGTCCGACTCCACTAAAATAGTCAGGGGAAATTAGCATTTTAAGGAGACAAAATTCCAAAATGGCTGAAAATTGGACCACAGCTTCCTTGGGACTATTTAAGAAAACAATTTCGGAATCACAAAAAAACTAGTTGGGATGTGGCTTTTGATCCTTTCGGTCCACCAGATTAACTTCCCAGTATTCGTTCAAACAAAAAAACGACTCGAACGATTTTTATGAAAATCTTTTCAGATCATACTTCCTTTAACACGCTTTGAACGGCATCTTAACGAAGTCGAAATCTTTTTTGGTTCTCGCGAAATCGTGACGGTACAAAAATCACTTAAGTCGTTCAAACAAAAAAACGGCTCGACCGATTTTTATGAAAATCTTTTCAATTCATATGTCCTTTAATACGCTTCGAACGGCACCTTAACGAAGTCGATACCTTTTTTGGTTCGCGCGAAATCGTGCTGGTACAAAAATCACTTAAGTCGTTCAAACAAAAAACGGCTCGACCAATTTTTATGAAAATCTTTTCAGATCATATTTCCTTGAACACGCTTCGAACGGCACCTGAACGAAGTCGATATCTTTTTCGGTTCGCGCGAAATCGTGCAGGAAAAAATGACCACAAACGTACGCACACACACATACACATATTTCTTCTCAAATTTTTGCTTAAAATGCTATTGGGACCTTGAAACGTGTAAATACATTGAAAATTTCGAATCCGATTTTCGGACCGATTACAATAACTTCCTACTGGGAAGTTAAAAACATGGAGATATCACTTTTTGGGCAAAAAATCACTAAAAAACTGGTTTTTTCGAAAGAAAATTTTAATCAGCCAATACGAAACACAATTGCCTACAAAACAGCCCTTTTGTAGTTTTTTCGAAAACCTAACCCTTTCAAAGTTATTCAAGGTCAAAGTTTCCAAAAATCACTTTTCGGCCAAAAAAATGCCTTGAATAATTTGGAAAGGACAAGGTTTTCGAAAAAATTACAAAAGGGCTGTTTTGTAGGCAATTGTGTTTCGTATTGGCTGATTAAAAAAAAATTTCGAAAAAACCAGTTTTTGAGTGATTTTTTGCCCAAAAAGTGATATGTCCGGCAGCCATGTTTTTTTTCTGTGATTCCGAAATTGTTTTCTTAAATAGTCCCAAGGAAGCTGTGGTCCAATTTTCAGCCATTTTGGAATTTTGTCTCCTTTCGTGCGTTTTTTTTGCTAATTTCCCCGGACTAAAAGACAATGGGGAAAACTGTCGAATGCTGATAAAGGGTCTTCAGGGTCAACCTCTAATCTGCTAAAAGCTAACAGCATGTGTACCTAGAAATACCGAAAATCGCCTTCCAAGAGCTTTAGTAAAGCCTCACCAGGCAAATCCGGTTTGGCTCCTCCTAAAACCGGTTTGACTCCTCAAAATTTGATTGAGAAAGATTTAATGCATGACAGGCTGAACTGTGACTAATTGAAAACGGGGGAATGAAAATGGATCCTCCTCAATAACAAAGGGGACTGCACGGTGTGAGGATGAGCTAAACGAGCTATTGCCCTGCAGGAAGGATGGCGATAATTTCAGTGGAACAATCGATATGGTAATAGCGATACAATTTTGTCAAGGATGCTACATTCAATAGTTATATGGAGACACAAAAGTTGCCATCTCCGATAAGTGTGATGGCGCAGTTTTGCACCTTGTCCAGCCACGCTAAGGCGATTTCCGAGTGCCACCAGCTAAGATAAATGAGTTCTAATCATGGCGGGGTAGAATAAAGGACTTGTAAGATTGTATCCCTGGATAATGGTGGAAGAAGAAATTTGCATCTCTTAAGAAATCCTAGGTGTGATTATTCCATCGCAGATCATTAAAGATAAATTTATGCGAAGATGTTAAGAGATGAGTCAGCCGTTAGTTTCGCCCTGTCCACAGAGATATAGGGAAGATCGGTGCAGGTTTTATTAGTGACCAGACAGTACTTGGATTTTGAGGCGTTGAATCGTGTTGAATGCCGGACCAGTTAAAAATGAGTTCAATTCCCCCACTGATAAAGGTGAAAATGAGTTCCCGATCAAAAAGACAAGGTCTGGCACGTGCTAATCTACTTTCCTATTTTTCTTTATACAGTCCTTCTGCAAAATTCTCTTAGAGAGAAGAACATCATCATTTTTTTAAACGAAAAAAGAGAGCACTTTGTAATACCGATTACCGGTTGCAAAGTTGTAGAAAGGTTGATTCTTCCTATTGTATGAAAGATAGACGCATTAAAATACCACCTTAAAATCAGAAAAAAAGGACTTTCCGTATAAGCCAATAATGGGGCCTATTCTGTCAGTAAAATTTTATCATTTTATGTTATGTTATGCCATAACATAAAATAATTCCCTAAAATCCTATTCTGTCCGACAAATTTTATTTTATTTTATCGATCATAACATAAAATATTTCCTGTTACGCTTCATAACATAAAATAATATAAGCACCACATTTTACAGGTATTTTAACCCATTTTATGAAAATAACAGACGGGAATTGACATTTGCGAGAAAATAGTTTTCATTGAATTTTGAATTAAATTAAAAATTAATATGACAAACGCATTAAAAAAATTGTATATTGTCGGATACTGAAACAAGGCGCGCTTTGATTTTGTTTGTTTTCATTCATAATTTTATTTGTTTTCATCTTCAACCGATCAGCTGTTCAAAACATAATAGAAGAACCCTTAGCGGAATGTACTAAATATTTTATGTTATGTGTTCATAAAAGACTTCATAAAATAATTTTAGAAAAGCATGACAGAATACGAATTTTTAAAATATTTTATTTTTATTTTATGAAGTAGACATTTTATCATCATAACATAACACAAAATATTATTTTATGGAAAATTACAGAATAGGGTCTAATATCTATATTAAAAATAAGAGTTGTTTTTCGCTATAATATTGTTGCTTTGAAAAAACACGCAATTCTGGAAATATAGAATCTTTCGAGTACCTACTCCTAAAAATTTCGGAGTAAAATTTGGTGATCCTTTAAGGTGAGATTAATAAGGTAAATAAATTTTAAAATCGCCTTCAAAGTGTTGAAATCCAATCTTTTTTTATTTATAGGCCTTGATTTTTTATTTATAGGCCTTGATTTTATCAGATTCAGAAGAAATATGCAGTCCTCGCTAGCCTTGGGCTTAAGACGACCGACTACCATCACAGAGGTCCGGATTTCGATTCTCCGCCCCGGGATGATTTATCATCTTTTCGCTTTTACCACATAGATAATATATGCACATCCTTTCTTGTCTTCTCTTTTTACACGCAATTTTCTCACCTCTCTGTTGCCATCGCATATACTAAAGCACAACAAGCGAGGAAGAAATCTACCTACTCTTCGATTGCCGACGCCTGTACCTAGTTCTAGTTCAGCCGTCGTAGTATTGAATGGGAGCCAGTGGAGTAAGAGCCCGTTTCTACATTGGCAGCTCTTTCATCGTTTGGAGTTAAGGCTGTTTCAGAACCTAATTTTCGAGCAGCAGCAGCAGCAACAGCACTACAGGCAGCAATTAGCAGCAGCACCAGCCTTTTTATTTGACAGTTGCCTAAACAGTTGCCAGACTTTGAAATGTCAAAAAATGCTGCCGCCTGACCAAAGCAGCAAAATTAGAATTAGAGATGATTGTGTACTCTACCTAGAAGGTGGCGTGGTAGGGGTGCACGTTTCATGAGAAACATGAAATTTAAAACTCTGTAAATCAAAATATCTCAAAAACGGTTAGTTTTACAAAAAAAATATAAAATTTTGCGATTAATATTTGCGAAAAATTGCTTTTGGTGACCTTTAACCCCGCGTAAAATTGTGTCCGGGTTTCAAATCGATGGGAGCTTTTGACATTTTCTTTAGAATAATAATATCAATGTCCATACTAAAATTCAGCTTTCCCGGAATTTTTCCTAAGTAAAATGTCAAATTTCCCTGGATTATAGAATATACCTATAGTCCGGGGAAATTAGCATTTTAACTAGAAAAAATTCCAAAATGTCTGAAAATTGGTTCACAGCTTCCTTGGGACTTTTTAAGAAAACAATTTCGGAATCACAAAAAAAACATGGCCGCCGGAGATATCACTTTTTGGCAAAAAAAACACTCAAAAACTGATTTTTTCGAAATTTAAAATTTAAATTCGAAATTTAAATTCGAATACGAAACGTTATCGCCTACAAAAAGCCCTCTTGTTATTTTTTCGAAAACCTAACCCTTTCGAAGTTATTCAAGGTCAAAGTTTCCGAAAATCACTTTTCGACCAAAAAAATACCTGGAATAACTTCGAAAGGGTTAGGTTTTCGAAAAAATGACAAGAGAGATTTTTGTAGGCAATAACGTTTCGTATTGACTGATCAAAAAATTTTTTTCGAAAAAATCAGTTTTTGAGTGTTTTGTTTTGCCAAAAAGTGATATCTCCGGCGGCCATGTTTTCGAACCAAACATTTAACAACAAGATATATAGTTACCCTTCTAGCCCAGAAGGTGCACTTCTCAGCTATGCTGAGAAACATTTATCACTGCTCAGTGGCTCAGCTAAGACATGCAGACAGAAAACACAATGCAACATTTAAGAGCACAAGACGTCAAACAGAGAAGCGAGCAAAAACAATACAAAAGTGGGACACACAGGGAGTCACGCTACATTAAAAAGAGTCCTTTTAAGGACATCTTCACTAGTTTCCATGCTAAAAACACTCCTATTTTTGTTATTTATAAGCATGCGGTTAACCAGTTCAAATGTATGGATTTTCTATAGATATATTGACAGTTCCGAAAATTCTTCTGTTAAAATACTGAATATGTCCAATTTTATTTTTAAACTTCAAATGAAAAGTTCTGATTTTTGGGTATTTTATAATTTGTGTGAAAATATGTATGCCAAGTAACTGACAATATCGAACTGATCTTGCTTTTACATTTTTAAAGTTAAAGAAAATTTTTAAATCATTAAATTATTCATCAATATTCAAAAATTTTAAATCATCAATAATAAACTGAGTATGTGAAAAACTAGATAAAAGTTGTGAAAGTTATTTCATACAAAATTTGTACAAGATGAAGAACACTCCGAAAAAGAATTCCGAAAAAAATCTCTTGTTTATACGATTTGTTTTAAATTTATACTACAATAAAAAAATTACACTAAATCCAGTTTATGTAAAAGTACTGACAAAACCAATTTATGACTAAATAAAAATGTAATGAATAACAACGTCCTTACCAAAAAAAATACCGCCTTACGGACTCCGAAAACTTCGTACTTTTGCTTGGTTTTAAACCTTTTACAATTCAATTTTTTTGATGGTCATCTTAACTTAACTCAACAACCTGTTAGTGAATACCAGCTGCAAAAGTGGCTGCACTTTCAAGATCTCCCTTTATAGGCAAAACAATGTAGCAATCAGGTTTGCGAAAAGTACATGCACTTTAGAGACATGCAGGTACTCGAAGGTCATGTCTTTCATTTCGCGATAAAAGTACGAAATTTTAATATTAAGGTCGAAATTTTGCAAATTAATACTAGAGGCTAAATTTTTGTTGGTTTTACTGTAAACCGGTAATTCTGGTGGGGGTGATAGTCCAAAAAGTTTTACTAGGGCTGAGATAATAGGCTTTAAGAGGGGATTATAAAATATCAAGGAAATTGGAGATTTATGGTGCTGTTACACGAATGACACACCTGCCATTTTTTCTGTCATAATTTGTCATTATCGTCATACACGGTCATAATTTGTGTCATTATTTCTGTCATAAAAAATAAACAACAACAATGCCATTAATTATGACAAGAGATTATGACAATTGTCATTTTTGTCATTCGTGTAACTGGGGCATAAAATTTCAAATGGCTTCGTAGAAATACCGGAAATTTCTACCCGATATTTTATTAGTGGGTAACTATAGTAGGTGAGCTTTGGTGATAGAAATAAAGAGAGATGTGCATGGAAACTAATATGCTGTTCAGTTATGACTCCATTTTCAAAATTTGTGTAGTGATCTATATCTATAAAAAATTCTTTAAAATTCACATTTTTGTGTAAAATTACTAGTAGGTTATCAAAAACGACGTTTTTATTTAAAAAAATCCATCGGAAATACGTTATTCTGAGTAAAAATTGATAAATGACCATATTTCCAATTAACTTTGCCCAATTTCATAACAAGTGTAAATTACTCCCGAAATGAACGTGACTATCTTCAAACAAAGTATTTAGTCACGTAAATCTGGAAAAATTATAAATTTAAACTTAATTACTTTATCAGAAAAATTGTAAATTTTATAATCTGATAAGCAACTGAAAAAAATCGCGATCACATGACCGTGAAATGTTTTGTTCTTTACTTTACTTGATACAAATCAAAAGGAAACTAATAAGCATTGTTTTGTCTACCGAAAAGATATCGAAAAAGAGTACTTTTACCTCTTTTAAACGAAATTTCCAAACTGATAAATGGTAGTACTATGATTGGCATGTGCCACAATTATACTACGTTTATTCCGAAGACATAATTGAAACTAGAAAAAACTTAATTAAACCAATTGAACTTTACCACTTTTCTAATAATTATCGTAATTAAGAAAGCTGTGCTCTTAAAGATAATTTGCGATATTCTAGTGAAAAAAAACTTTTTATCAAAGAGATTTATCAAAACACACTTGACAATAGCAAAAAAAAATCAAATAATTAAAATTAAGATTAAAAAAATCGTACGATATTTTTTGTAACACTATTTTTGATTTTCCTACTAACACCTATGAACATAATTTTATTATTTCCTTCCTCTACAATTAATTTTTTTTTTCTTACAAAGTCTATAAAACTTTTTGAAATTAGACACTTGAAATCATTACCAAGTGTCAGTTACCTGAGGCGCATATAACTGGAATAAGTAACTTTCTAGTTCCTGAGAGTGTGAGTTTACTAACTGGATTTTAAATAACTTTTAGTTACATGCAAATTATACGTAAATGATATGACATCATAAATTTTCTAGTTAAGTTGAATACAAGCAGAAATGAAAATAGGAATTTGTATAATTGTGTGAAATATACACAGGTAAATTCCATATTAGTAAATTGCACATATTTTTGTGTGCTGCAAGACTGACTGTGAGTGGTTGGAAGTTAATAAAATTATTGGCAATAAATTTTTTTTGCATTGTAAATGTGTGGGGGTTGACTGCTTTATGGGGAATCTGCTACCATCATCGACATGAAAAATTTATATACCTGATCTACTGGTGTTTTTTTATGGCACTGAATTTTTTACCTGTTGAATTTGTTTTTGCATGGATTCCTTAAAATTTTTAGATGTAAAACCATCAGGCCTATTCTGAACTCGGTTGGAATTTTTATACATCCATCGGTATAATAAAATGTAAGAAAATTCCAGCGGAATCAATTCCAACGGAATTAAGAATAGGATAAGTACTTTGATTTGAAGATTTAAGCAATATTACCCAGTGGCGGACTAAGGGTGGGGCGGAAGGGGCGGTCCGCCCCGGGCCTCTGGTTCCTGGGGCCTCCAAATGTCTACAAGTTCCCTTGATCAAATCCTAAACAAGGCTTTTAAAATATGGTCAGTGCCTACCTAAGTGGTACTTTGGAGTCGGAGGTCCCGTACAATGTTCCCGTAGACACAAATAAGTACACATGTAATTATTAAAATGGGACTTTATTGAATCGTTATCCTGTACATCGCTTATTCTTCAATACTTCTTGACCATTTTCATCTCGGTTGCAACATGCAAGATGAGTTATTCTAAACTTAAGCCCGGGGCCCGATTCTGCAACGGTGAGTTTTACGGTGTTCACCGATTTCAGTATACACTGCTTATTTTCGCGTCCGCAAGAGTGAGAATGAGTTTTTTTTGACATTTGCCGGGAACACCGCCGTGAAAAATTTCTCACTGAGAAAAAGGCTGTGATTTACGGTGAGTTTGAATTTTGACGAGTAAAGTTGTTTTTGTAATTTCGTGCGATTATTTTTGAATAAGTTTTTTATTTTTTTTTAAAAATAATTTTTTTGAGAGATTTGTTTGGTATGTAAAAATAAAATGTTGTTTTAGTTTATTGTTCTAAAAGCTTTTATTTAATTAGAATTTTTAAAAGGGAAAGGTCAAGACAGTACCAACTCAGCGCATCATTCAGCCACTTTAAAAATCATTCAGCACTTTAAAACTCACTGGCTCTTACGGAATCTCATTTTAAAGAAAAGTGAACACCGTGGTTGTTAGTGAGTTTTTCCTTCGGTGTTCACTGGCGAAAAACTTACCGTTGCGGAATCGGGCCCCTGGTGTCCACTATAGAGATTTTTGCATAGAGCTAGAGAAAACTCTCGCGTAGATGCACATGCGCTCTAAACCCACTGTACGCGAAAGTTTTCTCTGCTAAAAAACTCTATAGTGTATAAGCAATTCTTCTGCTCTACGCTCTATCAAGCATGTTTGATAGAGTTTTTCTTTCTACAGTATTCATTCTTATTTGCATTTCGACTGCGCTTTGAATTGTTGTACATCGGCCTGTTAAATAACAACGAAATTCGAATACGACATACGCAGAAAATGTGTCTTCTTCCGTGAGCTCAATCAATAATTCTCGATACATTCCAGCGTTTTATTTTCTTTTCGCAATCCAATCTCGCGCCCAACATTTCCTTTCCTTCTTTTTCTCTTCTTCGAGCTAAAATAAAACGGCAGCAGCTTGTTTTTGGCGAGAACTCATTTTATTATTTTTTTGTTTTCTATTAATTTCCTTTAAATTTTTTACACAATATGTGTCACGCACGCATCTATGAATAACTGAGAAATTAAATGACATGCAAAAGTTGATGGCCGACTCTACAGTAGAGAAAACACATCTGCAGTGTACAGTCTGTGGAACACGTGGTAGAGCTCTACACAAAATTTCTCTAGAGCAATTCTACGGGCGGTGGGGTGGTAGAGTGGTGGAGACGCGCTGTAGTGTACACACTACAGGTAGAGCTTTACACTCTACACTCTACCAAAAAAACTCTATAGTGGACACTTGGCTTTAGAACTACTTTCGGAATCGATGGGTAATTAAATGCTTTCCCTACTGGGAAATAAACATACACACACACTTTTACATACAAATGAAAACTGAATAAAAGGCTTCTAAAATTACATCAACTTCTTAGACTGAGGGCCTCATTCAACTTTGCCGCCCCGGGACTCTGACGGGCTTAGTCCGCCACTGATATTACCTAAACACTTTCGAAATCGTCAAAAAGTCGTGTTACTGTAAAAGAAATACCTGAGATAACAGAATGGAACATGGTGACAAAATTGAAATTGTTGGTTACCTTAGTTTTGCTTGTATACAAAACAAGCTCATATTTTGGACATAACCAGTTCAATGTAAACCCAGTAATTTGCCATGTGTTAATAGTTTACACTCTTGTATAGACCATACAATTCGTCATTAAAACCCCTTTTTCATAAATTGTTTTTATTGACTGAACCTTATATCCCGACCACTGTTTAGTACTGTTGGGTAGGACACGATTATAAAATGAGTTTGTAAGACATGCCTCTTTTTTCTTTTGAGCCAGTACAATGTCATACTTCAAATGAGGCGAGGTGCTATTGTAATGCCAAAATGACAAAAACAAGTAAATTAAAAAAAGAAAGAAAATAAATACCAATGAAGAGCTTTTTAACAAGTTTAATTCTAATATGCATTTAACTGCCTTAGAGTAAGTTAGAAATCTATGCCTCCACAATGTATATTTATATTTTTCAATCCCACCTCGCCTAATTTCAAGTTGGAAATTTTGCTACCGCAAAAAAAGTAAGAAGTGTCTCTGCAGTACAAAATTTCACTCCATCGAAAAATGTAAAAATCTCTTCAGTACAAAATTTCACTCCCTCGAAAAATGTAAAAATCTCTTCAGTACAAAATTTCACTCCCTCGAAAAATGTAAGAAATGTCCCTCCAGTTCGTATTTACAATATCATCATCACGGCTCAGTTTAAATTGGATATTTCACTGCAGCAAAAGAAGTAATAAATGTCTCTCCACTACGTATTTTACCATCACACCTCGCTTCATTTATTTCGATATACGCTCATATACCAATAGGCCACTATTTTTGAACCGGGACATTTAAAAAAATTGAGGTCTCAGTACAATTTAACATAGTGTAAGAGACAAATGTATTGCCTCGTGTAAGTCCGGCTCAACTCTACAGTTTAGGGTCCATGGCAGCGTATGAAGCATTGGTGTAACGGCATAGAACCCAGATAGCCAAAGACAGCGCTGGAGACTCTACCACTAGTACCGCTCAATGTTTAAGTAGAGAAAATGTTGCACTAATAAACGTTGTACTGAGGCTGAGATCGAATGGCCACCGGGGCGACGGTCTTCAGCGGAGACACTCTGCAATTGCCAGCGTTATGAAAGAAAAGCGGGTATGCCATCAGACTGTATGCCTGCAAGAAGCCCTTTTAAATTTAATTAAACATCAATCTGTGTACATACACAGGGTTTCAACTGGGTTTCCATATGATATCACAAGGTGGTCTGGTATGGTACACGGATGTCTCCAAGCAGAAACAATCGTGGGTGCAGGGATTTTGTGGCGAAAGCCCCGGGTTTAGTAGAACTTTGGATCCTTAGCTGCTATCTTACAAGCAGAGGTATACTCTATATTGAAATGGCCTATGAAAACACAATGGTCTATGCAAATGTTTATGTTATTTTACAGCCAAGCGGCAATCAAAGCATTAAGGTCCGGTATTATCAAACCTAAATTAGTTTGGAACAGGGAACGTGACTTTGATGAGCTGGATACTCTCAATCGTGGTATATTCGTGGGCTAAAAGAAAGCAAATGTATGAACTCTGTCATTGTTTTTAGGAGTTCGGAACCGGATACTGGGAAGCCCACCAGTTTGGTGAAATGGGTCCTAGACGATCGGACTCTAATGAAGCATAGCGCACAATGAAGGTTAACATCTGCTCTGATAAATTTGAAGCAGTTTATTCTTGGGAGTATTGCAACACCAGAATTACTGGGGCGGATTAGAAAAGATGTCAGGAAATTGCTTGCTTTGATTTCCGAAGCATGGGCACTAAATTTCCACATATGAAGAATCAGAAGGACGAAGGACCACGCTTGGAGGCTTTGTTAAGTCAGAAAACCAGTCTGTCCTTTACATTCTCTGTCCCTGACCTGTTATGGCTAGAAGTAGAGTTGCAGTCGTTATTCGACGCGATATTTTGCTTGCCTATACCTATCATAGTGACAACTATTTAGGAACGCTGCTAAACCTGAACAACAAATGTAAGATATGGGGGATGTAATGGGCCTTATATGGTTAAAAGTGCAATAGTTTCCAAATGTGTCAACAAGCAGCAAATTCTACAACGCGCTCTTTTCTTAATCTTCACAAACGACCCGCTCGCGATTCCTTTCAACATTATACACAGTTTCACGGAAGACGGATTACTTCAATTCCCACAAGCCTGCACAAGACTTTGCCTTCATTCTTATAAACTTATGCCCAACTCGAGCAACAGGGACACCGAACTTGGTACCACAAGAACCGAGTTTAATTCAACACCCCCAAAACCAAATAGTTATCCGCAATAAAGCTTGCACCAATTTGCCTTCAGTCTGAGTGAACGGTGCATAACTAATGGCTGATCCATCTCCTAACATCTGATCTTAAGAGATCCCTCAACTCTCTCAACTCGACTCTCCCTGAATATATATATAATTTATAGGTCCTACATACGACTTCGCCTGAATGTGATCCCTAGATCTGGGCTGAGACTTGAAAATCTGCCTTTTCAGGACTGCAAAGTTGATGCAAAACTACATTATCAAACACCTTGGCGATGACATCATTCTATCCTCCATAGATAAATTGAGCCACCTTTGGAATATAGCAGCCTTGGTAAAATTTTATCGATATTACCACCATGACTGTTTCACTAAAATTAAAACTCTCTGAAGTCCTCTGAAACTCTAAGCTTATGAGTCACTCTTTGTACCACCAGTCCGTTATTATTATTATTATATTTCTATAAAACGTACTACGATAATATTATTATGACTTTCGTTAAAATTACAAACGAACTAAAACAATAGTCATAATTATAAATTACTACATTCCATCATACTCCCAAAACGACCATCAAAATGTTGACTTCTTCACATTTCACAATTCTTGCACTTAAGACTTTTCCAATTCTTCTTGAATACAAATTTGTAATCCACCAGTCTCCAATTTTCGAGTGTTTTGTCACAGGTATAATTATGCAAATCTCACGCTGGTTGCACCGATTGAACATCTGAATCTACTGTCACCTCTCGTAAAGTAATTAAATTTTTGTTGTATACAATTTGACAAAATAAGGTCACCATGAGTATTGAATCTGGTGTTTTTTTGTTCACAAGTACATAATTATTTGTTAATGCTGTCTTTTTATTTCAAGATATACAATGGCTGTTTTGCTACTTTGGTATTATGTAATTAAAATACTTATTAAAAAATATGGATACACGGGTTTGCACATTTTTGACACGTCAATAATAAATTGAAGTCATTTGTCATTTTGTTAGCATATCACAATTTTTCTTTTTTAATAAATTTATTTTTGCTTCTACTAATAAATTAATTTATTATTTAAGTTTTTAGTGATGTTTACCATATCGACCATATTAATCTTTGCTTGAAATTGATGAGTTCTTTCAATAATACGTCACATAATAATTTTTCATTTTACTACTAGAAACCTGTTTGCCATGGTGCATCGTGTGATAAATTTTCTACTCTTTCAAAATTTTGATGATTCGTTGTAAAAAGAATTAAAATTTGGCATTTAACATTCGTTCCATTAATTTTATTTATAACTTTTTAAGGTTGCATTTTGCTATGCAATGCAGTTCGATTTTGTACTTTAAATTTATCATTAGATTAGTTTTTAGGAAGGCTACACTGGTAACATATTTATAATGGGGCCTCGGTAGTCTAGGGAGTAAGGCGCCTGGCTACTATCCCAGAGGTCCCGGGTTCGAGTCCCGGCAGAGCCCCACGGTCCTTCGCCTTTCCTACCTTCCCTCCTGTCATAGCCTTCCGCTAGCACTACCCCGCTTCACCAAGCGCATGTCATCGGTTGGTTGATGGGATTCAACTTGTTTCAGGAGGCATAACACTCCAGCTTCTCATTGCCCCCCGATGCCAGAGTAGCGATAGAAACGGTTGGGGTTAGGTGGTTGTGGCAGTTCCTTCCTACTTCTCTCTTCCCCTTCACTATCTATCGACTAGAGCTTGCTGTTCGACATTGCACTCTATACGAAGAAAATAGATTGAAGGGCTTTTCCTGAGCTCTAGTCTTCCACATAAAAAAAAAATGGTGAGAACCTCATTCTTCATCGATTAACAAAATCAAGTAGCATTGAACGAGGAAGATATTTATAATCGCATGTAACTTCTGGCAATCTTTCATTCTAATCTCATTTACTATATGGTTTTATTATTATGTTAAATTCCGTCGATTGTTACACTTATTTTTGTAAAAGTCAATAATACATGAACTTTTGTACATACAAGGAAGTGATAGATAGAACTGAATTATCATAAACCAAATTGACCAAATCATCTTGCCAAAATTAAGTCATCATAAAAATCGTCGCGATGTACGTTGTGCTTATGAGCCGCAGAGCCAATTAGATGCATCACTTGAATAAACGAACGTTGTTGAGAACTGGCTGTGTTTTAACAAAGAAATTTCTATGTAAGATATATGGTTATTTGCCACTTAGACTCCCTAGATTTATTCCCGTTCTTATTATCATCAATTTTCGAATGGCCAAACAATCCATTGGCATTTTCCATAGTAGGCTTTTAAATGGCGCAATATACAAAGCAACGCGATGCGATAATGCGAGACGAGAAAATTTCGAAAAATTGAAGTTTTCACGCAGCGAGATGCTGTGACAGACCATATGTGTTTATTTTCATATTTAGACGAACAGCATGCAGAGAATTAGTGGAGAAAACATAGGCAAATTAATAGATTTAGCACAAATTACTTTTAAAAAAATAAAAGTAAAAAAAATTTAAAATTTGATTTAATTTGACGTATGTATATCTAACGACTCGCACTGGCACTATTGTACATTGAAACTCGAGTTATGAACGAGACGCGAGTATTGAGCGAGACTCGTCTCTTTCTCGCATCGCGCTCTCGCAACATTGTAAATGCGCCTTAAGTTAAAGGAAATGGAAATGGAAACTAATCTGAGCATGATATGGAACTCGATAAAAAAATACAGAAACAAAAAACAATAGCCGTGTACCTTTTCTGCTATTTTTTACTCGTATTTACTTGGAACTGCTCCTGCTCTCACGGAGGAGTATATACGTTTTACTCTATTCGACAAATTTTGCGTTCCTTTAATTTTTTACTCCAGAGTACTTAAAAGTAGAAAAGGAACACAGCTAATGTAGTAGGTACACATAAAAACAAAAGAACTAGTTTGATGATCCAAATAATGGAAGCAGTGATCAAAACTGACAAGAAGGAATTACGAAAATTACATAGCAGCCCGAACGGATACGCAAACGTTATTAAGGAGGGATTACTTGAGAAAATGCAATTAAATAGCTGCAGTAATAAAGATGCTAGGAGTTTCTACAAAGAAGTAAATATGAAAAAGAAAGGATACTAACCCACATATGAAGAGAGGATGGTACCACCCGAGGTAGAAGTATTGATGACATACTTAAGGTATGGAATAAATACTTTAGAAGAGACTTCTTTAAAGAGAATATAAACTTAACACAGGGAGGAGTTGACAACCCAAGTACAGATTACCTAGAAAACGATAAGTCACAGTACAACAGAAGAAGTTGTAAATGCCATAGCGAAACTCAAAAATTATATGGGTCCAGGCCCATATGGTATACCGAAAGGAATCTTAAAAATTGGTGGGCAGAAGTTGTACCAATATAGTCTCATTTGCAAAGTATAGAGAAGCTGAAAGATACTGGAAGAATGGCTTTTAGGCCCAATTTTCCTTGCGCACAAAAAGGTGAATTAATGAACTGCAAAAACTGCACACCAGTCACGTTGTTGAATATAGCTTACAAAGTACTTTCACATACTTTGTTAAAGGGACTAAAACGATATATGGAAGACAAAGTAAGAGATTACGAACCAGGATTTAGAAAGCACAGATTGACAACAGACCAGAATTTCATAATGAGACAAATACTACAAAAATACGACAAGGTGATGCGATCTCACCAATACTTGGTAACATTGCTCTGGAAATAATAATGAGAGAAGCAGAACTTAATGGAACAAGTAGCATCTTGAAATAGCTATAATTGGAAGCAAACTACAAAATGTAAAGGAAACTTTTTAAAGAATTCTAGAAAGTTCCGCAAAGTTTAATCTATGAGCAAATGGCACGGAGACAAAAAACATGATGATTAGGACGAAGCATCAGCCTTGACCATTATAGCATGGAAATTGTAGACAACTTTATATATTTAGGTACAATGCTTACCGCAGAAAATAAGATAAAAGACGACATTCAGAGGAAGCATTGCAGCCGCAAATAGAACCTATTTCTTCTAGAAATGCGTGACGAAATAAATATAACGCGTGATCTTTTTGGAGATATTTTTTCAGTAGGTATTTTATGACGGATCAGGCTTGCCATGGTATTTTTTGGTATTGGTTAGTATTGTTTGATATATCATCATGGAAAGACTTAGCCCATCATAGCGTCTACAAATTATTCAGTTGTATTACGAAAATCTTGGTTCTACGAGGAATGTGTTTCGTGCGTTTAGAAGAACTTATGGTCCTGAACTACTACTGAACTACTGAACGCACAATTCGCTATACCATCGAAAAATTTGAAACACAATTTGTATTTTTGGATAATGCGCGACCAAATAAACCAAATCCAGCACGCATTCAAGAAAATATAGCGGCGGTAGCTGAGATGAGACTGTACGCGATGAACGTAATGAATCGATTCGGCACCGTTCTCTTGAAACGAACAACTTGGATATTTTACGTAAAGAGGTTTAAAGCAGACAAAATTTAACTCGTGCAGGAATTAAAGCCGGCCGATCTTCCGAATTCTCACCGTTTCAGTGCTTGGGCTCTTGAAAAACTTGAAGAAGATCCACTATTTTCGTCCAAAATTTAGTTCAGCTGTAACGCCCATTTTTGGCTTAATGGCCATGTTATTAGCCGCAATTGCGGCCAACATTTGAAAGAAATAATCTTTAAAAAATAAATGTAAATAATTATTATTTTGTATGATTAGTAGAGATTGCCCGATAAAATTTTATTTTTTATAAATAAATAAAATTTTTGAAAAAAGTAGATATAGCCCAGTCGTCAGAGACAAAATTAGACCGAAGCTCGCACAAATTGTGATCTCGCTGAAAATTGGGAATTAGGTACTTTTTTGGATGTAGAAAACGATAAGAAAATCTTTGCTGCGCTAAAATGTATGCTAAGTTCACATAAAATTGCATGGACTACGATCGCTCGGACACTTTGTACGAGCTTCGTAAGAAGAATGCTAGTTAGGATATTTAATGGTAGACCATCAGGAAGAAGTAGGGTAGAACGAACAAGAAATAGAATGATGGATGACGTGCAAGAAGATATACGGAAACTTCGTGAAACAAACTGAACAGAACTAGCAAGACGTAGACGATGACTGGAAGAGCAGACTTCAAGAGACCCGAGTCCTGTAGCGCCATTTAAGATGAAGTAAACCTCCACTTTTTTGAATATTTCTGCAATCCATCAATTTTAAGTGCCACTTACTAAAACATATTTTCGAAAAGTTTTCCTCAAAACGAAATTTTATTATGGGCTTCATACAAGGAGCCACAGATAGTAATCTGTTAAATTCTCATTCTGTTACCATGCATTTACGCAATCGATGTTCATTACTTATACCCATATATGGAGTTTTTCGATCTATTAATCATCGCGAATTTACAAGAGATGTACGATACCACAGGTCAGTGTCTAGATTTAAAGATGATAGCCTTTATTTTTTTTACGAGTTCTTCAACCTTAAACATAAAATCATTAAACGTGAAATTTTCTGATGCGATTTTATTTATTTAACTAAACCATGAAAATTTTTCCATAAACAACATTGTATTTTGATTTATTATCGGAAATATCTTATATGAACTTTGTTTTATTCTAATTTCAATCAAACTGCCACGAATGGGTTTAAATTTAAAAAAAAAATGTTTTCTAAGGTTGCAGATTTGCGGATTTAATGAAATCTTTCTAGACCTATTTCAAGTCTATCATTAACTACTAAAAATCAGCATAAACTTTTCCACAAAAAACATAACTCAACCAATTTTAGATTAGTTAAAAAAATATCGTAGAAGAAAATTTATTGAGAATATGTTAATGGAAGGCAATGCACCCATCTCGTATATTACATATAATTAATAAATCAGTGAAGCATAGAAAAGGTGTAGATGAAGAGAAATTAGAAAAAAGTGAAAGGATAGGAAACATTATTTAGAGACACGTTTGTTAAAAATTCTTTAATAAATTTAAATATAATAAAAATCAAGAAGAAGAGACGTTTCCTATATTTGGATTTGAAGAAAAATAGTATTAAAAGGAAATAATAATAAGGAGGAAAGAGCGTTGATTTTGAAGGATATTATGAGATCATGAAAAGAATTAAATAAGAATTGTGAAAGACACGATAATGAGTGTCATTGGTCGAAAAGTTTTCATAACTCTTATAATCCTACCTAATCATGACAACACTCAACTATCTTATTGCAGTATGTACACACTATTTCCAAATTTAACCTAAATTCTCACAAAGAAGAATCAATTGACATACATACTTTGTCCAAAAGTAATAAAACCCTAGTCACGAACTATTTGGACGTTTCTGTGCTTGTTTAATGGTAAATAAAAACACATAAATATTTAAACATAATATTTAAATTTCTTAACAATAAATGCAGCGAATATTAAATTAACTAAAATTTCGTAATATTTCTAGATATATTCGCCAATATATAAATTTTTCGCAATTTCTCATAATGACATTGCCACCGAAAAAAGACCTGGTATTTCAGGGACATGCGCCTCGGACTTAGCACCATTGCTCGGTCGGACTAATGTGCAAAAAAATTATTTTTAGAGAGAGATATTGAGGCAAACGAAAAAAAAAAAACTTAACAATATCAAGGTCAAGTTTAATGACGATTATTTGCACCTGGATTTTTAGGGCGGTATAATTTGTGTTTTTTTTTTTGGGTTGCATGAAAAAAAATTAGTTTGAAAATAACTTTGATAAAAAAAAACAAAATATTCCAGGTGAGATATATTGCATTTAAAGAAAGCTCCGGCATGAACAGATTGTAAAAAAAAATAAAATTATTGCATTAATACGCGAATATACCTGAATCTTTCATATAAATTGCAAGGTAACAACCCGTGAAATTAAATTCAATTTAATTATTAAAAAGACGGAATCAATAATCATTTTGTTCCGGTGAATGTAGGATACTTATTTTTTTTTGGTACTAGCCACGGTTCCACATGTGTTTCTTCCATACAATTTTGTTTTGTTTTTTTTTTTAATTTTTTTTTTATAGGAAAAGTGCTTACCATAATAATCCGGTAATAAGTGACGGAATTATTTCCGCTGTTGCAGTTGCCGCCTGGGTGCTTATGTTGTAAATTGATTTCGCCTTTGATATGATAACATCAGTTATTGTAATGGCTGTTGTTGTTGCTGGCTTTGTAGTTGGATTTGCTGCTGTTATTGCCGCTACCGTAGTTGTAATCCTCACCATTGCGGCCACAGCCATTACCAATAATCTTGGTGTATTCCTAGTTAAGTTATCCAGTTTTTTGTTTTTACCTTCAAATTATTTACTATGTAATATTATTGTAATATCCTTTATAACAGGAATAATAACGATAATAATAATTATTATTATCAATTGCAAAACTATTCAAGTTTAACAAGTATTTTGTTGTTGTTGTTGTTGTTGTTGTCGTTTGTGCTCGACTAGAGCACATGTACATCTTTCACTTTTGTCTCAAATATGTTTAGCACTTTTTGTGTTTTACTTTCTCTCTTTCTTTATGTGTGCATATAATTTACACTTAATCGGACAAAACTTGCACTTTTCTTTATTGTATGCATTTGTTACATATACATAAGTTCACATATCGCGATGACGATCGGCACTGGTTGTGTACTCTTCCTGTACTCTATCTCTAGAGCACAGTTCGTCAAATCGCGTAAAATCACAATTATACAATTATACAATTTTGTAAAAAAAAACAAATTTACCAAAAACCGGATAAACAACTTTGAAAAAAAAAAAATATATACAATATATTTTCTTGTAACTCTTTAACCAGCTTTTAAGACCGTGCTTTTGTTTTCGAGGATCGATTTCTACTCGGCTGGGTCGAGGTCTATTGATCGCAAGAAACCTCGCGAACCCATTCGCGCTTATATTTCCCACCCTTTCAATAAATTCAGCAAAATTTTTGTAGTGAGGTAATGGTGTCGACGTCGTCGTCATCGTCGTGTAATGGGGGGTTTTTTGGATAATATAGATGCGCGCGCACGTCAGCCATGTTCAAAAATCATATTCGTTGATCGTGCAACAACACAATACTGTCGTACTGATCGTACGAACACCTGATCTATTACTATTGGTATACCCACTCTACTATATCCAAACCACCTGTACGCAGGTGTGCATCTCAGGTTAAATAAGAGACAAGAAATAACAGTTAATCAGTATTTTGCACTTTTAATTATTTTGACCGTCTTTATTACATCAGATCGGCGACCGATTGTTTTTGTTTCCTTCGATTGAACCAGGTCATGTCTACATTATGCAACCTAACTCTATCTGCCCTCGCTCCATCGTCGCGCATATACCTATATATATATATTTATTTTCTGTTTATATTTTGTGCACGTTACGCGGGCATTCATCGACATTAAAGTTACCTGATGAAGAAGAAGACGAAGATGGCAAGAAATACCTGTAGAAGAAACAGAAGAAGCCGGTTTATGATATTGCAAAGAAGCGCAAAGCTTTTGACAAATTATGAAAACTTAATGAAAATGAAAAATACGAACGACATAGGACAAACTTTTATTTTATTTGGACGTTCGTCTTATATTATATATTTATACATATATTTATTTATTTTGTTTTATATTCGTTATTATTCTTTATGCTTTCTCTCGTTAGTAAATTTTAGTTTTTACATTATGTATTGTTTGGTGTGATGTTAACAAGATATTTTACCACGGATTACGTCAAGTGATTAAGCCGACATTCATCTTTTGCATATATCTCGCGTGTGCGCGTGTGCGAAAGACTTTCGTAGAAAGCATTTTAGGGTTAATTTTTTTTATTTTTTTCTTTTCTGTGTCTTTCGTCTTTCGCTCTCTGTTGAACGTTATGTCTTCGTTTGATATTTTATAAAGTTCAGAATGTGGAATGGAAATGAAATTGAAATTAGGTTTTTTTTTGTATTGTGTCGTTAAGTTGGAAACTAGATAACCAAAAATTAAATCACAGTTGAGAGATGGAAATTGTGTTAAATAATAGGAAAGGAATTAATTAATGTGACATATAATATTTTGGAAAAGATCAATCAACTTTGTTTAGTGTTTTTTTTTGTTTAATTAAGGTTTTTATTGGATAAGAATAGTTTAGACTAGGAATATGGATTGTACTATACATAAAACGATGTTAGATATTAGAAAGTTCTGTTGTGTTAATAGACTTACATACAAGGAATTATGTCAATGAAGCAAATTATTATATTGAATTGCCAATTTTTTTTATCTACGTGTAGTGATGTAATTTTCGAGCTCTTGATTTATTTGTTAAGCTATTGTATTTCTTGGTTTAATCAATTGGGATTAAGTTCGTTTTTTATTTTTATAACCTGCTCGACGGGACTTGTCCATTGTAACTTTGATTGTTGCTTGTTTTGATTATGTTTTGTCTTTTTATAAATTTTATCTTTTTTTTTTTAATTTGTATATGGATTTTCATGATATCGTTGATTCTAGCCTTCGTTTTTTGCATGGTCCTAAAATTCTTCTTACTGTCCCATTTTTTTCTTCAAACATTGTTATTGATACGGATTTTCTTTATCTCTAACTCTATTTTTGGGAAGTATATCTTCATTTATTCATAGAGAAAATTAGATTGTGGACGGGTTAAATTTGGTGACAAATGTGCATTGAAGAGTTTATCTCCATAGATAATTAAAGCTGCACTCAAGCCTGGTTTAAAAAAAGGAAAGAAAAAATGTCCATCAACACCACGGGTTAGCAGTGTTAGCCTCATTGTAGATACAAAACCTTTAGATGAGAAGATTCAAGAACCAGTCCAGGTGACGTATAGGAAGCAGCTCGTCTAGTGAAATAAAGACCGATCACGGTTGCCAGATGAAACTTCGTTAAATCCGTTCGTCAAGCTTTCGAGAGGGAGCGAAAAACCCGTAAAAATCCGTTCTCTTTTTTTGAAGAGCCATCTGTATGGCTATTTCGGAAGCTAGTAAGAATCTGAGCGCGGCATTTAAATTCAATAGAAAGAATTATTATAAAGCCTCGGCCACGATACGAGCGGAAAGCGTTGAGCGTTAGAGCAGCAATCCTAAAGGGCCGCTCTACTGCCGCTCGCCGATAATCCAAAACATTAAATTTTTCTGGTGCCGCTCGCCGCTAGTATCTTGGCCGAGGCTTAACGCTTAAGAAAAAATACATTTCATTATTTTATTGAATCTTATATTGTATTTAAAAAAATATTTGGTAGTGTAAACACATCAATTAACACGTCTTGAACTAGGATTGTAAATCATTATCAGTTTACTCGTGACATTTATTTATTTACATACTAGCTGGGACCCGGCGCGCCTATGCTGCACCCATAAGCCAATAGGAGTAATCAGTTGATATGAATTTTAATAAACAGTAGGAGATTTTGCAAAATAGGCAATTTTTTGGTATTTTTGATTCCAAATAACAAAATGGGAAACTATTAGGCAAATTCGTCGGCCATATTGGCGCGGCCATTTTGAATTTATAAGTTCTGATCATAAATTCGTTATTTGCTAGCTTAAAAAACCCCAGATATCCATTTTCATTGGAATCGGAACACAATTGGCAAATTCGTCGGCCATATTGGCGCGGCCATTTTGAATTTATAAGTTCTGATCATAAATTCGTTATTTGCAACTTTAAGAACTGTTTGTTTTGCGAGGGCGCGTTTCGCTTCTTTTTTTTTCTTTTGTACCAAAAATTTTTTCTGCAATTACCTTTTTTCTATTTTCCTTGGGCGCCATCTACCGGAGCGTATTTGCGCCATGCGGTTTACCGAGATTTAGTCAAAACGCACATTCTGTGAAAGTTTCAGCTCAATCGGCCGTCTAGTTTTTGAGTTTTAGTGTCGCATTACAAACCAACAGACATTCATTTTTATATATATGTATGTATAGATAATATAAAATTCATTAAAAAATTATTACGAATGTATTTTTTGATGGCATGCTGGGCCAGATAAAAATGAGCTGTTCCGATTTTTGAGGATGATTGGTGGTATTAGCCTGAGACATTGCCAATAATATTTAGAAATAATGCGTATGGGCCAAGTTACACTATCCATCATTTCGTTTATTACCGAAATACACAAACAGTTTTTTTAGGCAAGGGGTCGCAGGGAAGTATTATGTCATGCGTCATATGTCTCCTCACTTCTCAGTGAGAACAGGGTGTTTACGAAAAAAAATTTATTTTTTTACAATTTACTTAAACATCAATTACTCCTAGACTAATTATCGTAAAGCAACAAAATTAAGCTCATATTTTAGGTAAATGTGTATTCTTTTATTTGATATAAAGATCAATAAGTTGAGTGATTCCTTTTAGAAGATATGTAGGTTTAAAGTATGGGCGAAATGCTGAAACAGCCTGTATGTATTTTAGTGGATAGTGGGGATAGCCCCCATCTCTGGAACAATTTTTTTCTTCAAATACATCCAGGAACCACCCCTGAAAAAATTGGCCACGTAGTCCAACAAAGGATTTATTGAACGTCTGATGACCTATACGAGTCGGAAATAAGTATTTTAAATCTTTAAAACGGCGATATCTCATGAATGGCAATTCGTACGGGAAAATGTGTAATATCTTTTTTTGTAGATAATCGCAAAATCTACAAACTCTGCAAATACCAATTTATGATAACGCTTACCGTTTAATAGGTATTAGTCAAAAACGATTTTTTCTAAAAATCACGCTTTTTTTTTAAATTTCAAAATCTCGGAAGAAGCTCGAGAAACGATTTGAAAAAAATAAGGGCACATTTCTTATGAGTCAAATATCAACTTTTCGTCAAAAAATTGGAAGTGCGAGACATCAACATAATAATTGGTTTAAAACGGGGCGTGAATTGTGAAAGAGGTAAGTTGAACGAAAAGTTGAACGTGTAGAACCGGTCTAGGGTTGTTTTGTAAAGACCGAAAACAAAATAGAAGTAAACGTATCTATGTAGATAGGAAAACGGAAAAACGAAGGAACATGCCACGGAGCGAATACGAACCACGGACCTCTGGGATGGTAGTTGGGCGCCTTAACCCCTTGGCTACCAGTGCTCATAATTTGCGAAAGTACTTTTCGCCACTTTGTTGTTGGGTGTGTGAGGTATGTAAAGGCCTCGTAAATTAAAATATGCAGCCTAATAATGGTTGTATAACCAGAACCTAGCTTTCAGTTGTAGACGCCTTTTAGCTCCACAGGCTCTGTGGACACCCCTAAGTATTTCGCTTGTGAAAACCCTAAAGCTCTGCTTGCAAAGACCATTTCTGTCAATCTTGGCAATTCTCGTTTTCTGGTAAGTATGTGGTACCAAAACGTTTTTTCACAGTTCCCAAAACAAGCAGCATGCCCCTTGGCATACAACCACGCGCTTCGCCTGCTATGACGATGCCAGCATTATTTACGTAGCCCTGAGTAAAGAGGGGTTTACCATTTAAAAGCATCACCGATAAGTTTGATGGCGCAGCTTTATACCTTGTCCAGCGACAGAAAAAGTCCCAGCCCAGATAAACGATTTGTATTCGAAGCTGAACCGAATGTAGGAGTTGTAAGTTGTAGCAGGAGCTGGTGGCTGAAGTTATGCCTAAGATTTTAAGAGATGGGTCAGCCGTTAGATTAACACCGTCCACTGCTACAGATGACACAGTACTTCGTTTTGGAGGCGTTAAATTCAATACGATTCTTTCGGCCCCAATCAACAATGAGTTCAAATCTCTGTTTTTTAGTTCGACATTAAGTCCGCTATTATCAAAAAAAGAAGTGGTGCATGCTTGTCTTGCATTAGCGAAGGCGTATCTATGAGTAACGCAGAATATCGTCATCAGCGGAATTGAGAAGTGGGTTAGAAGGGATTGATAGAAGGTCATTCGGTAGTAGGTCTGCTTCAATTGGAACACATGAAACTATCATTGCAAAAGGAAGACTACAGAAATATTTTGTGTTGTGTCTTTACATTAGAGGTTATTTTTTTAACGTGTGTTTGCAGGGATTTGGTATGCAAGCTTAAGGATCCAGCGTCAAGGAAATGTCCTCATTTAGCTTTTCTGCTTAAACATGTGAAACTAGAGCACAAGAACTTAGAATATGTTTATCAAATGTTTTTTTTCTGTAAACACATAAATTCCTTTAGTCACGTCAATAACATAAAATGTTTAAACAAAGCCTCATATTTCTGCATACGAATTCCTAAAAGGCTGTCCTTGAAATATCTTAAAGCTTTTAGTTTCATCAAAATGCAAAAGGAAAAAAAAAATGGCAGAGCAGAGAGAAAATATTCTCGGCAATGTTGAACTAAATGGCAATAGCATGTAAAACTTCAAATGGACTTTGATGTAGTCTTTAAGTAGTTTCTCTCTTTTCAAGGACCTTTCCATGAATGAACCTCTACAACAATTCCCGATCTCTATGGAAATTCAACATGTGAGGGAGCCTCTAAGTGGATATCCTGGCAAACGAATAAAAAATAATATGGAAAAATGCCAGATAAAAAGGGAAATTGCTCTGGCATATCTCGACGACGCCTCGGGCATTATGATAAAAATTCTTGCTTCCTCGTTCTATGATAAAAATGGCTCTCTGTGCGCACGGAGGTGCTGGTAATGCTACTTCCAAAAGTTTTTTTTTTATAAATTTTTCTTTTTGTTTTTTGTCTTTTTTTTCATTTTTTTTTTCGTTGAGTTGTTTGACACCTAATACATGGCCCGACTCTGGGTGGAATAATAGCTGCTTTTTTCCTGTGTTAAGTTTTTTTTTAAATATTCGGTAGAATGGCGGACCATGCACAGCCCTGATATCGCCGTCTGCAAAGTGTAATTTCAATGCAGCCCAAGGCTAATACTGGTTTTAATTAAAATTCGTCTGCAATGGTTCTACTATGTCGTGATTTTCTTGTTTTTGTTTTTAAACATATTAAAAAAAAATATCAGAGAAATCTGTGAGAATTTTTGATCCTTTGGTTATGAATAGGTTATGCATAAATTTGATCCTGCGGGAATTGTCGGATTTAGAGGATTTTTGTTGTTGTTTTATTTTTAATGTGCATTGTCCGAGCTCCGAGGATGTGCATTTCTAGGACTGTATTTAGCCCAACATAATTAAAAAAGATGTTGTTTTTAGAACACTAAACTTTTTCAATCGCTGGGGTCTATTGTAATTCTTTTAGGTTTAGGTTTCAAATCCGATGTGGGATCTTTTTATAATTAGACAACAGAATGAACCAAAAAAGGCATAGAGGAGAGTTGTGCGTCGGCTGCTGAAGTCACGTTCAGCATAGACATTTTGGGATCCCAATCCCCAACATTGCCCAAGAAAACTAGCAGAAATGTTGAAAATTTGACTGCCGTCGGTATGGCCGTGTAATGCCGGGTTTTCACTAGTAGAATTAGTGGTAGAGTAACTGGCCTACTTTTAAGCGGTAGAGTAACTTTACCACGGTGCTATCCCACTCTACTCTACTATAACCGAGTTTTCATTAGGTGACTTCACAGGATAGTTAGTACTCGACCAGTATACTCTACCACTAATTCTACTAGTGAAAACCCGGCATATGAGCTGTTACTTAATGAAAGAGAGCTAAGGCAAGGATACGCGAAAAGTAATCGGGTAACTCGACCAGGCAAACCTGTGGCATAATATTGCCGCCTCTTTCTCAACTAATCAAAGTGAGAAACCCGAGAAGCTCCAAAGCACAGATGACGTCTTCTACCGACCCACCCAAGATTTCCAGACCTCCTGAAATCAGAAATTTCGGGAAATAGACCAATAGGCAGACCCAGGAGGAAATGGATAGACTCTGTGACAGCTGACGCAGAGGCAATGCTTAACATCAGGATTTGGAGACATGCTGCAAAGGACCGTCAAACTTGGAGAAATGCTCTAGGGGCGGGCAAGGCTTGATTTGGGCAGAAACGCCATTGGATGGATGGATGGAGATTGACAGAATTGGTCTTTGCTGGCAGAGCTTTAGGTTCTTCACAAGCAAAATACTTAGGGGTCCCACATATCCTATGGGACATGGTTAAACTACATATACTACGTATACATGATGAGTTGAATAGTTGAGTTGAAGTTGAGTTGAATTTCCGACGATCGGCAAAATTCGACAAAAATCACAAACAAAACACAGAGATGCTGCTGTCAACTAAATCCAACCACTCAACTACTGAACTTTCGTCTATATACATAATTTCAGCTCAACCCAGCTAGCAGAGCTGAGTCGAGTTCAGTCGACCTTATCTCAACTCGACTCGCGTCTACATGCATTTGAACTTGGGTTCAACCTGGGTTCAACTCATCATGTATACGTAGTAATAATCGTGCCAGCTTATTGGGGATGCCGAATTCTATCATGGCTTTGTAGAGTTCTACTGTGGCTATGCTGTCATAGTCTATGAAGAGGTGTTGGATTGAGTTTTGAAACTATAGACATTTTTCCATCGCCTGCCTCACGGTGAAAACCCGATCAGTTGTAGATTTTCCTGGGGTGTTATTTTTTTGCAGTATGTGTAGCGTAGTGTGAATTGCGTCATAACACGGACTCTTCCATAGAACTCCTGCGCCTCTTGCAAGTTTCGGCCTCTGTACAGTCAAGGCCGTCTTAGGCCATGGCGGGGCCCTTGGGTACACAAGAATTTGGGGCCCTTTTGGAAAGTAAAGAAATTTCCATATGCTCAAAGTCTATTTTTTGAAAGATATCACTTTCTATGCACATAATTGACAAATTGGTTAGTCGTTTTTGTAACATTGTTGTTCGCAATTCGTTTTATATTCTCTACAGGCAAAGGAATATTCTTGTAGCAGCTTCAACATTTGGAAAAATCTCTTCTAATTTATCAGACTTTATTAGCTTATGTAAGGTTGAGATACTTAAATCCGCTGATTCCTTTGCTATGTTTTTTAAATACTGCCTTATTTTTATTTTGGAAAAACTCTGGTCCTTTTCGAATCCAAATATCGCGTATTTCTTCTGTTAAAATTTCATCACAGTACGTACCAGAATCAGAATATACATTCCCCAGCTTGCAGTTATTAACTCACAGTAGCCTGAACTGGAGGGTTCAGCATCTTATGTGTGTCGCTCTTTTTCCTGTTGATATTCAGAAGTATTTTGATCTTGAGGTGATGAGGATGAAGAATCTGTGAGCCTATTTGTTTCTTCAACCGTAAAAATTTAGGTAAGCTTAGGTAGTTTTTCGATTATTTCTTTTTGAGCTACAACTTTTTTTCTTTTTTGTGAACCATTTAAATATGTTCATTTCGACATAATGAAATGATCATCTATAAACCAACACATCAGAATTTTATATTGGGTCCCCCTTTAGTACAACCCGACAAAAAGTTTAGACGGTGGCGAAATGCGGAATTACATATTTCCTACATGGCAATGCCACGTTCTCTGTCAAACTAGGCAATGTCATTGGCTTATCACAGCTCAGTGTTGCCAGAAAGTCGCTAACAACGCTCTCATATACTCTCAAACCCTTTTTTGAGCTACATCTACCTAAAATAGAATAAAATTGTGTATATAGTAAACGAATATATCGGCCTTTCGGGGCCCCCGTGAGGATGGGGGCCCTGGGCACGGGCCCCGAGTGCCCTTATGGTAAAGACGGTATTGTGTACAGTTCTAATTCACAAACGAGATTTTTCTCCCAAGCTTCCATGTTCCGCCTGTGAACTTTGTTTTCTTCTTTTCTGATCTCTCTCTGTATTTCTCTTCACGTGCCCATATTCTCTGAAACTGCTCCATTGCTCGGCACGCATTCTTACATCCAATCGCCAGCTGCATTCATCATCAAACCAGTCGTTCCGATTCTACGACTTCTTCCTAAGATGGGGTCTGGCTGCAGTACTACACTGCAAACCCAAATGTGTGATTTTAAAACGCATTTCGCGTGTAAAATCATGTAGTCACTTTTTACGCGTTTAAAATGTGTTATTTTTAATACGCGAAAAGTGTGTAAATTTAACACACTTACTGGGTGTGTTCAAAACACACCAAATATGTATTGCTTTGAAGCTTTTGAGTGAAGCTTTTTTAGCGTCGTTTTGCGGGGAGTAAACTTAGAAAAATCTCTACCGTAAGCTTAAAATTTTTGATGTTAACTGCAACGACTTGTCTCGATGCCCTTCTGTTATCGACTGACTGTAAAGAGAGGTCGTAGAGCTATCTGGTCATTGAGTATTTAAATAAAGAATTACAACTGTCTAACTTTCCTTTAAGTTATCCTCTCATGCGTGTTAATTTAGTAAAGTGTGTGAAATGACACATAATGTGTGATTTTCACACGTTAAAGACGTAAAACGATAAAACGTTACAATTTCTCTAACGTGTAAAAAATATTATACGCTGAACGTGTGTGATATTTACACGTATGTCTTTTTATCCGCATTATTTTAACACGGTTTATTCCTAAAACGCTTTATTTTAACACGATTATCCGAATTTACACGCTTATGAAGTGTGTAGTGTGTTAAATTCACACGGAAAAAATATTCTGGGGTTTGCAGTGTAATGACAGCATTTTTAAGGGTCTGCTCAGGTCGTATTCAGGACTTAAGGCCGTATCAGATCAAAATTTTCTTGTATCAGGTTAGTTTTAGCAGCAGCAATCAGCAAACTTGCAAACGTACAAACAAAAAGCGTCTCAAAGAAGAAACTTTACTGGAATGTCAAAAAATTCTGCCTTGCTGAGCAGCAAAATTAGGATTAGAAACAAAAAATAAGTGCTACTTCTGTGGTCATGTGACCCGCGTTGACCAATAGAAACAGTTTGCTGCTGATATTTTGCTGCGCTGCTTTGAATCTGATAGAGCCTTAACTCTTCGTTCACTGAGCGCGATTTCTAATGCATGGCCGTAGTAGTAGAGGGAAATTGTCATATGATGTGATGTAGTTGGGAAGTTGGATTTTTTTGTTTTTTTTTCTTTACGTATGTTAAGATAAAGCGAAAAAAAAATTTCTGCAAAATGGGTCCTATGCTCGTGAATGAATAGACTATCGAAAACCAAAAAATTTCAATTTTCAATTTTTTGCCTTTTGCCACGATGATTTGGCGGCAATTTTAAAATTTTTTGAAAACTGCCAATTGTTGTCGTAACCACGTATTTATAACATCAAAATACATATTTTCTCCAATTTTTAATAAAATACGACTATTTTCATGTTATTTATTGCATTTTTAGTAAAATAAAACAAAATTTCATACATTTTGGTTTTTTGAGGTTAGGATTCATTTTTAAAGTATTTATACCGAATCAGTTCGAGAATTCACCAGTATTATTAAATTTTTTTATTTTTCTACGACCAACAGAACTGGAGAAATTAAGAAAATAGCGTTGCAATACACTCAAAATGCATCAAAAATGGACATTTATGCAATTTCCTCGTGCAGCATAGGACCGATTTTGCAGAAATTTTCTTTTTCGTTTTATATTAACATATGTAAAGAAAAAAACAAAAATATACAACTTCCCAACTATATCATAACTTCGCTTTTTTTGTTTAATTTCCCTCTACTATAGTTGTTTCTGGCCATTGCATTGCGTACACAGCTGTTTTGATTCGAGCCTGATACGCGAATACAAAGCTTTTCTGCGTTGTAATGCTCCGCGGAGCACCATCCCAGACAGTAATCCGAGTCAAAGTTGCCCACAAGATTTTTCTAAAGAATTTGTTTTTTAGTTAGTAGTTTTGTTAGTTCAAAATGAATTAATTCTCGAAGTACTTCAAAATGAATTAGTTCTCGAAGTAGTTCAAAATGAATTAGTTCTCCAAGAACTTCAAAATGAATTGGTTCTCGAAGTATTTCAAAATGAATTAGTCCTCCAAGAAATTGAAACTGAATAGTTCCCGAAGTACTTCAAAAAGAATTAGTTCTCCAAGTAGTTCAAAATGAATTAGTTCTCCAAGAAATTCAATATGAATTAGTTCTCGAAGCACTTCAAAATAAAATAGTTCTCCAAGAACTTCAAAATGAATTAGATCTTGAAGACTTCAAAATGAATTAGTTCTCGGAGAACTTCAAAATGAACTAGTTCTCGAAGTATTTCGAAGTAATGCAGCGGGGGGCAATTGACTCCATGGTAGGACAACACTGTACAAAAGTAGTAGGTTGTTTTCATATAAAAGGTATCCAACTGAGAACTACTATTCTCTCCCTAGAAAGTTGTTATTCTACTAGTCTTAGAACTAGTTCACTTTCCTACTGGGTGGCTTCTCAGTAAGTTTTTACCGTAATCCGGCCGAGAAGTGGCAGCGGTCTATTAACACATATAGTCTATTTAGTTGCTAGCGGCTCCATCAGAAGATATCCAGGTGGATTTATGGATATCTGTAATAAAAAGCTTACAGACTAAAAGCTTAGGTTTCTCTCAGACTCTCTGCTTCAAGTTAGCCCGATTATTTCTGAACTCGAAAAATACTTTGAAAAATACTGCAAAGCTGACAGAGCGTCAATTTAGTAGTTGCTATAATAAAGAGAGCAATGCTGCCCATCTATCTAAACATTAAAACCATCTTCCGCAACTTTTCAACTCCTTTAAAAAAATGTAACATCATGGATAAACATTTATATGCTTCCCGTCACTAAAGTGCAAATTCATATTCTTAGAATGCTTTTCCTTCATATGCAAGAAGAAATTTTTTGATTGTTAGAAAATTGTGCATTCTCCGCCAGAGAAATTTTTACAAAGCGAAGAAACTTCTTAAAGTCTGCTTTTAGAGCACTTTGGAAACGTCTTCAGAGTACTTTTTCGATAGAAATGGTCTGTAATCATGAAGCCGAATTTTGGGATGTTTCTTATCTATTTCGAGTTATATTCTAACACATCTTCAAGCTCGTAGTTTTTTGTACAACATACCCAGTTTTAAAAACAGACAATTAACAGCATTGTTTTTCTTAAATTTGAAGTTAATTTTCAAACTTCGGTTTCCAATACTCTTTAACCACAAACTGATAAATCACCAAACAAAAACAAAAACCCCTTGACAACAAATATCTGAAATTTCAATAATTATCGAGTATTGGTTCATCAGTTCATTAAGCATCATTTCAAAAACTAATTGAAATCGCTGAATTGTAACCAAAAAGGACTCTGTGTGCGGACAGGACTCGCCACTGCTCCTGGAAGGTCCTGTTTCATTTGCACAATGGCGCTGCTATTTACCAATTTTAATTTCGATCAGTACGCGTTGTTCCCACCAGTCCAAGTCCAGTCCGTCCATTCTCTCACGTTGATTCGGCATCCCCATAGCATTTCGCCATTTTAATATGCACTTTATGATGCGGGGGTAATGAACATTAAATAGAATCAGGGGCGGTTTCGTCAGTTATAGACCTGTGCACAGCGGATTTCAGGTGATACTAACCGCAGCATAGCGACTGAACGTGTGAAATGCTCGCTTCCTGATAAGGACTCAATGGCTGATTGCTGGATCCAGGGTCAAGGGTATGGTGAGGTGCTTAGGAGTGTAATGGCCTCGTATATCGGAGGCTTTTATGGGATTTGATAAATTGGATTTCAAAGTATCAAACTGGAATAGAATTCGGCGTTATTATTTATTACCGCAGGATTTTATTTTCACGCAGAGTGGGTAATAATTTTTTTTATTATTGTGGCAGTTTTACAGCCGCGGGATTAATAAAATTTGAACAATGTAAGCATAAATATTTTTTCAATTGAAGTTGAATGCATGCCTGTCTCTTGGCATTTTTATCTCGATGTGAATATGAAGAATCGAGCAAGTGTTGCTGATGAGTTTCTATATTCATAATACTTCTTCGCTATCTATATTTATAATTGTCGGATCCGCCTTTTACCGCCTTTTTATCTCAATCAACTTATCTAGATCTAGTTGCACCAACCCAGTACGGCCGCCCCACTTGAATTTACCGTGTTCATTTTCGATTGCCTACTAATGGGCTGTATATGTTCATGCAGATAGCGCCTCATTGTAATCTCCTATTGCATATTTTCAGGCTACGCGCATGCGATTGTGAGTTATTCACGATAGTCACAAAAACATGCGCAAACATTTTTTTGGAGCCAAAATGATTCTGATTTTGTTTTGTTTTGATGAAAATAAAGCGATCAACTTATGAAAATAAATTTAAAAGTATGTGAATTCTATGTTTAACATGGTATCGTGTACAGAGCTACGAACTGCGCCTAGTATTGATGGTGATCGCAAGCAATATTAAGAATGTGAGACGGAGATGCTGGAAGTCTAGATCATCGATCCATGACCTAGGAGCCATTCTTTTTTATCGTTCTGATCGTGTGATATTTTTTTTGCAGCTGTTTGCGTAAATATGTAAATTAAGTTTGTACTGATAGTACAAAGAGTGATTCCTAAACTAAAAAAAACACAGCGACATTTTGTAAGACTATGGTATTGTAAATAATTTTAATTTAATTTTTGTAGTTCATTAATAGGTATATCTTTCTTGTGGACTGGGACAATTGCAGGTGCGTTTTCCGTGTGTCGTACCATTTAAAGATTTTTGTCCAGATCCGGATGGTAATCTGGAACTTTATGATAATTGAGTTTTCCTACGGCAATTATAGCTTCTTCTAGTATATGTTCTGAAACTACATAGAAGCGGGGCTAAGGTAGTATAGCACACACAGATGACTTAGTGACAATAGCTGCGTCCCATTTCTGGTTTTGAGTACTCATGAGTAAATCAGAAAAGGAACGCGAAATTTGGGCTTATGAGTAAAACCTAACCACAAATTTTTGATGATATTTTATTTGTATACCAATAAAAGGTTGGACTAATTCACAATATAATTTAAATCAATGGGGTAAATTTATTATTTATATTTTTATTTATTTTATTTTGGACCCCGCACCATTTGTTTGGGAAAATGTCTTTTTCTACGCCTGTGTTAGAATACAGGCATTCTGATATTACTTTTAGTTACGGAATTAGCAGCATTCCACACCCGGGTGGAATATTCATTCCATCACTTGTTATGGAATGACTACTATTGGCGGCATCTGTTCGTCGTAATCCAAGAATATGATTTATTAATTAAAGAAAAATAAAATTTATTAATTAAAGAAAGAAAAGGATTGTTTCAATAATAAACAATCAATGATGTTCCGCTCGAAAATTTTTGCTTTAAATAAACTATTCAATTGTTAAATTGCAGAAAAAAATAGCATTTTTTTAATAAATTTTGCGGCGGCCATCTGTTAACGAATTATTAAATTACAAAATTGTTATGAATGAACACTCCCTACTAATATGTTATTTAGCGTTAAAATATCTTGCTGTGCCTTGTACATTATATTTTTGACATTAGCTTTACAAAAGGTACGTTTTTCTTTACAAAATATTAATAAAAACTAATTAGAGGCGTAGGAAAAGTATAGTCTGCAACACGTTTTGAATGGCATATTCCGCCAAACTTCCACTTGTGTGGAATATGCATCATTCCAAACTTGTTAAAGAATATACTATTCCGTGAGTTTTCTTGAAATTTCGAAGGTTGAGAGTTCTCAACAAGTAGATCAAAAGTCTCAATGGGCAAAAAGCCCCAACCCCCCCCCCGCGCAAAGCCATCCCAAGGGGCTAGGGGGAGAGATGGGCCTGTTTAGACGGATCGCTTTCAGGAACGCTCCTCTCGAACTTTGTTGATGAAGAGGAAGTAGGGATGATGAGAGGTACCACCCCACTTCTCCCCTCATCTTTAAAGTTTGTAAGGAACGCTCCTGGGGGCGAAGCGTCTAAACAGGTCCTAACGGATTTCGGAATGTAAAACAATTCATTCTTGTAGTCCACCGAATGGCTACCCCAAACAACCACCTCTTTGACCCTTCAAGCACCGACCATCCAACTCTTCCACTCCGTGCACCACCCATCCTACGAATTTTTCTGATTACTGAATTACCACGTAAGCAAACATTGACACTTCAACCTCTGCCCATCTAACCCTCATGTAGATCAAAAGTCCACCCACTCTTTTCCCACTCATCCCCCACCCCCACCATCCCCACCTTGAAACCCCTTCCCCAATACACTGCCCCGAAGAACTGTGAGGATGGATTTAACTGATCATGGGTATTGGCCAACCAACATCTTTTTACTCTCAGACAACCGTTACCCTGGCCCTCAACCCCGACATTTACCACCTTTCATACCCCCCCCCCCCCGCCAATATTCATTGTGTCATTGGTTACTTACAAAATAATTCACAATAGAATAATTCAAAATTGACTTTTCCTCTAGCGGATTTCAATTGCGTAACTACTTTCGATTGCTACTCGGGTGTTAGAGCAAGAGTAGCTATGAGTACTTGCGAGTAAGAAATAGTAAAAATGAGCAGAAAAGGAACTCGGCTAATGATGTCAGGAACATTTCCAACCATGATCAGTGAAAAAGTGAAATAGCAGTCAACCGAGGCTAAACTGAGTTAATCGAAAAGTGAAATTCCCCGCCTTTAACCTCACCAGATTTTATGGAAATATCTTTATTCTATCCGCCAGTGTGATATTTCTGATTTCAATAGTGGACCCAAAACTCTACTTGAAGTCGAACGTCGAGAAAAGGCTAAAGAAAACCTGCCTAGCTTTCTATGCCTGTAAAAAGACCTTCGGAAAGAAATGGGTTCTTAAGATAGAGAATAAAAATACAGCTGTGGTATGTCCAATCCTCACATACCTCCCGCTGGTGCGGTGCGTAGAGCTGAATAGCATCTTTAATATCACTAAGATAGGAATGGTCCAGACGAAGCAAAAAATAAGAGCAACACAGGTCATGATAACAGGCCTCACGAACGCCCTTGAAGTTCTGTGTACCTGCTTCCTTCAGGCTTTCACATCAAAGTCTGGCATCGCCCTGTCCTCTTAGGCTGAGGGAATCCGCGGAATGGACCTCAAAATCCTTTGGCCATAGAAACCATTTGGCCATTTGATACCCGAGCGTAAAGTGGCCGCAACCACAAACTAACCTCCCCTAGTTGGACCCTCAGGAAGGAATTCGCCGTCGAAATACTCTCAATAAAAGAGTGGAGAAACGAAGACCTCCTCGAGAAGTTTGATCTCCGCATATTCACTGTTGGCTTCAAAACATCCGAGAGCAGGGGTTTATTTAGAGATCAGCAACAGTTCATTGGCCTGGTACCTTCTGACAGAGATTCTCTCACCCAACCCACCCATAGTAGGAGTACGTGACTATTTCTGTGCCTTAAGATGGTTGGTCTAGTTATAATACTTATAGATACTAGACCAGGAGGATATCCTAACAGAGTTAGATCACTGTTATATTTATAATTCGTCTAGCAGGGCTTTTAGTCTGGTCTGTTGATAGATTGCCCTTAGATTAGATTAAATGGTTTTGTATAGTCATGAAAACCTTAGGCCAAGCTATCGCTTAGTACCTGGCATGAGCACATTAAGTATATATACTCAAAAGGTTGGTCTACAAACCTCCAAAGTAACCTCAATTTATTTCCTCATACATAAACACCACCGAAATTCCAGACCCATGACTCACAAGTCTCTCCCTCCACAAATCCTTTATCGCCAATCCTGTGTAACGACCAAGAAATTTATCAATTTGCAGCTGAGTTAATGAATTTCTGCTGCATGTGAATGGATACCGCTAACAGATTTGCAATTATCAACAAACCGCCAAATCCGGACAATGTTTAATAAACAAACGGAAGTCTCCAGATCAGCAAACATGCGGCAGTCAACTGGGGGCTCTTCCTACTGTACCGTCTCGTCCCCAGGAGCACCCCACCACCATCGGATACAATGCAAGATGTGCATCGCCTCCTCATTAAAACCAGCCGGGAAGAAAGCGAGCCTCGCATAAATATCCCGGCTGCTCCGTCACCTTATTTATCTTCCAGATGCCGTCCGGGCCGAACCCATTGATCTTGAAGAGGGGGGCGCGGAGCCGATCAGATACAAATAAAAACTTGCCAATTTGCTGATCCCCGCTACGCCGCTGGGCATTGTTTACACTGCGAAAAACTTTAATCTTTGATAGCAATAAACAAGCGGCGCCTGCATCAGAAAGTCATTAGCCTGCACCTCTGCTGCACTGATTCGGATCCAGATGGCTCTGATCTGAGCCTGGGACCACGGCTGGACATTGGGAGCATCAGTTCTTGACACCGGCCCTAGTCAGGACATGAAGGATGGCTAATGAGTTTGTGTGGGGCTAAGCGGGGGCAATCGATACCCAGGATCAGGATTCGGAGTGGTGCAATCTGTAGGTCGGCTGGGGGCGGGTAGAGATTTATTGCCACCGCACGAGTTAATCCAGAAGTGATGCTGCAGGCCCGGGGAAGATTCATGTTCTTGGATGTCGGTTCATTTTTTGGATACAATACAACCAGATGCTGGATGGTCGCCCTCCGGGTGCTTCGCCCTGTGCGCTACCGACGTGCCATGCCCCTTTTTCTCATCTCGGGCGTGTGCTTAACAGCTATTTTCGGCATTTTTTCTTAATGGTCTGATTGAAGTCGGGGACTTATTGTTAATTACACGGAGTATTCTGCTCCTGTCAAGCACGGGCGGATCTGCTATTCTCGAGCTTAAGCTAATTGCGGCCCCACTCGCATTGGTAGACCGTCCGTCTGATTTCCCTTTTCTTATCTGGCATCTCCCTAATTTTTCTGTATTTTTTTCTCTTGTGGGAAAGACAGCGGATGTCTACTGTTGTTTGGGAAGCAAATGATTTGTGGCGGATACTAATTCAGGATTGAGGTAGGGAACCGAGTTGGTGGGTCTCTTATTTTGACAGTTGGATATCATCAGCTCTTATTTGTTGAGCTGGTTGGGGATCCTGAGCGGCTTTTAATAGGGAAATTACACAACTGAAATAATCGAATGTGAAAACATTTAATGGGCATCGATTTCGGTTGAAATTATTTCTGTCTTTTGGGATTACATTTTTTTGGGTTAGGGTTGGGATGATAATCACTGAAAAGAATCATCGAAGAAGAAAAATTATTTGTGAACATTTTGTGAACATTTCCGTAGAATAATATTTTTACTAAGATTTCAGATTTTCTTACCAGGTTTTTCATAATTGAAAATATTCTTGTACAATTAAGTGTTTTGTAAAATTATTGTAGTAGAAGTAATAATCCGAGTTTTGACATTTAAGCTCCATTTACATCCCAAAGACAAAATTGGAAGTTCAGCTCCGGAGCTCTTTTTCTCACAGAAATTTATATTATCTCAGTGTCAGTGCCGACAGTAACTCATGTGTAGTATTAGATGATAAACAGTGTCGAACAATTTGGTACGCGTCAGCTACTTCTATAATACAAGAATACCCCGATTTACGTCGTTTCGATTTAGGTCGTCGAAATATTTGATTTAACCCTTTGACACATCGTGTAAACCACAAGTAACATAATTTTCTGTTACTTACAAGTTACACTTTTATTTATATTATTTTACCGAAGACGCATAATGTAACTTAGAAGTAACATACAAAATTTTCAGTTTTCAAAATTTAGCAGTTTCTTCAGTTTTTAATTTTTTTTTGAGGTTATGTGTGCAGATTAAAATTGAATTTTGTAACCGCTGAGAGCCAATATCATAACGAATAGCCTCAATTTTTTTCGCTCTCTTTGGACCTACACATTCCGAGAAATTCTTATATATATTTAGAAAGAACGACCAAAATGGTAGTTTTTTCACAAAATGGCCCATAATTTACGTAGCGGCGGTTGCGAGAGGCAGAAAATTTCCATTTCGTATAGTATTCGATGTAACTAACATATTAAAAAAAAAATTTGAGACTGGAAACAATTCCTTTTTCACTCAATTTTGATGCTTGTCCGACTCCACTATAATATAAATATATACTTTTTTTCAAGTAAAAACAAAAGATCATGTGTCAAAGGGTTAACTCGATTTACGTCGCCCTTTCTTCGATTCTTCAAAGTCTAGATCGATTTTATTATAAAAAAATGGGAAAAGCGCTCACTGCATGGATAAGTGACATAATATACAAAAAATATACCTATTGTAACGACACAAATAACTCAAGAGAAAGCAGAAAGTTTATTCAACGATTTGAAGAATAAGGCTGGTGAAGAAAGTAAAGATGAGACTTTCAATGTAAGTCGCGGATGGTTCGACAGATTCGAAACAAGGGCCCAACTACTCAGCATAAAAATGGTCGGGAAATTGCAAGTGAGGACTTGGAAGCAGCAAAAGATTTTCCTGCAAAGTTAAGAAATAATTGTTAACGGAGGATATACCCCGCAACAAGTGTTTAAAGTTGATAAGATGGGGCTTTTTTGGAACCGTTTACCCTCTACAACTTTTACACCAAAAGAAGAAAGAAGGGCGTCGAGCTTTAAAGTAGCAAAGGATAGGCTAACAATAGTTATAGTAGGAAATGCCTCGAGACATTTCCAGCTTAAGCCAATGCTGGTTTATAAGTCGGAAACACCAACGGAAATTAAAAATGTGCGTAAGGGGCAATTCAAGTATTACGTAAGCATCAAAGGGGCGGGGGGTGTCTTTGCTTTGCTTATTTTTGATGACATGGGGGACCGGGGGTCTGGATGGTGATTACGTCAGCAATCTTTATTTACTTACTTTTTCTGATTTTTTTGCAAAAATTTATTGGATTTTGATTTGAACAACCCTACTTGTCTATCCTCGAAAGCAAAAAGTATATTCAGGCATTCCCCGAAATTATTGATATTGCTAACTGCGGTGTTTTATTGTTAAAGCTAAGTATGCTGTTGTTAAGTACGGCGGTCAAGAAAAATGCTCTTATTATTTCTCGACCCCGGTACAGAAAATTTTGACAAGTGAATGCGAAAACTTTTTTTCTTGACTAAAATTGGCATTCGACATTTATGTGTAGGAAAATAATATCTGGCTGCGGGAAATGTTTTTTAGAGTCCTTCCGCACAATAAAAAAAAAGGAATTTTCTCAGAAACGTATTTTAAAACAACACAAAAATAATGAATAATCACTTAAATTGTCCTTTAATTATATTAAGCTCTATAAAAACTATTAAAAAATAATGAAAACACTACCTGCGCCAAATCTATTTTCCGTCACAAACGAAATGCCAATTTCGGTCAAGAAAAAATTGTCTTCCCAATTTTTTCTTTACCGCATCAGGAAAAGGCTCCATCTACGTGTCAGAATAGTACTAGCACTTTTCTTGAGCGAACAGCATACTAGGTACAGAAATTTCTTGAGCAAAAATTCTTAGAGCATTTCTTGACCGATTACTTAAGCGTTTTTTTACATAAAGTTTATACGGGGAAATTTTTCTTGACCGCCGTACTTAGGAACAGCATACTTACCTTAAGTTAGAAAGAACCGAAGTAGGGAAATTAAATCGCGCGCTGTTCACTTGTCTAAATTTGTTCGGTCTCATTTTGGTTTGGTTCGTTAGATATCATTGGATATATGCATACGATATGACTCATAACTCCAAAAGTTGGCAAGATAGAACCATCGTTTTTACCATCATAGAGAGGTGGAGGAATTCTGCGTTCATTGGAACCTAATTAATGGAAATAGGTTATACTGTTATTAAAATACAGGGTGATATGTAAAACTTGTACAGTTCTGACCGTATTAGTCAGAACGGACAAAGATTTCGAACTAGGCGCCATAGTAACTTCAACTCAAAAAAACCTATCCAATGACGTATTACACATAGCTATTGGAAGTGGGTAGCAAAATTTGAATTCTCCTTTTTTTATAGTCTATAAATTCCTTATTTCTAGACTCATGAAAAACAATAAAAAAAAACCTGAACAGACTTAAAAAAAATATATACCAATGTTTACGTAAGCATAGGAGGGGGAGTAAGAGCTTTGCTTACTTTTGCTGACAAGGGGGAGGGGGGCTTAAAAATTACTAAAATTCTGCTTACGTAATACTTGAATGGCCCCTAAGGAAACTCTCCCAGTGATATGGAAAGCCAACAAAAAACCCTGGGTAACAACCACTATTATCGCCGATGGGTTTAGAAAGAATTTTTGCAATGGAGTAAAAAATGGTTGTGAAAGTCAAAATATAACATATAAAGCCTCGTTAATAATTGATAATGCTCCAGGACATCCTTTTAATTTGGATGAATCCAACGAACATATTAGAGTTATCTTCTTGCCGCCTAATACCACATCCCTTCTTCAACACCAAGTGTTATTGCTACTTTCAAATCATACTTCTTGCGTCGAATATTCAATCAGCTTATTGAAGCTGTTGAATCAAAAGAAGAAAATAGAAATGACTATTGAAAGCTTTAGAAAATATAAAAAAATCGTGGGATGAGGTTGCAATTTCTACTATGAATGGAGGGTGGAAAAAACTAATGGCCCGAATGCACTTCTGATGAAGTGAAAAGTGGTTTTCCATATTTTTTTTACAAACAAGATCCTTTATTTTTGTTTTTTCCCATCGTACACCATTGTTTTAAGTAATCAAATGAAAGCCGCATTCCTTACGATAAAAAAGATACCTGGAAATAGACCGTTGTTTCATTAAATAAAAATTCTAACATATTAAACAAATCTTTTTTCCCCAACAACAAAATTGAAAACGCTCTATCTCGGAAACGGGCAGAGATAGACCACCCTTTTTGTGTTTTTTGTCGATCATATTTTGTGTACTATCTACAACATTAACTGTTGTACAAGCTGTGGCGGGACTCCCTGTATAGGTACGTAGAAGAACAAATGGTTATTTTCAGTTTGTAAGTATACTAACTTTTGACTTCATCTTTTTGGACCTTTCTTCTTTTCCAATGCACCATACTTGAACGACTAAATTTTTTAATTTTATTATAATTAAGTAATTAAAGGTTTACTTTCGCTTTAATATTTCCGTTATTATTTGCTACTTAGGGGTTCTCACCTTAGAAGTAGGAAATGTTCGGTGTATATTAACTTTTGACACTGACTGTATATTATGTTAGTATCCGATGATTGTTCAGATGATAGAAAGTATGTTCTGCTCATGCAAAAAAGATGTTATAATAGATGTAAATTTTATATTTTAAGTTTATATTTGAATTTTAATATATTTAATTATATTTCTGAAAAAAAGCCTTTTAAAATACATATAAGCACTATGTTGGTGTTATATGTACAATAATCCAAATAAGATGACTGGGGCACGCTAGTCGAAGTCTTCCTGTATCAATAGATTTCTCCTGTTTAGATATTCTCTCTTCTTTTTTCTGCAAAGCTTGTCTGCAGTTCTTCTTTTTAGCTTGAAGACTTGCATCCTTGCTCTTGTGGGCCTTGCAATGTACTCCCGATGGCTCTCGTTTCTTTTTTCAGGCCGATGTTATAATTGGGGCTTTGACTTTACTTTGACTTAACTTCGGGCTTTGATTACATGAAATGTCATTAAAGCTGATTAAATAAAAGTTTCGACTGAACTTTTTATGCGACTGTATTTCGATTGCAGTCCGGCTTTTTCGTCCGCCTGCAGCCAACTTCATGTGAAAGAACTGAAAACCACTTTTTTTAAGCGAAAGCAACGGTTTTGAATTCCGAGTTTTTTTTATAGACTGCGAACAACATTAAAAAAAATCCAATTCCTCTTCAGACATTTTAAAATTTTGTTATATTAATATTTCTTCTATGATTCTACTTTGAAAGGAAACAGCTGATTGCAGTCAAAGTTTCAATTTAATTTTAAAGTTGAAGTCCCTGGGGCCTTTCTTTACAGTCGGAGTTGAAGTCGAAGCCAAAGTCCCCAATTGTAACAAGGCCCTCAATCGCGAATCTACAGTCCCGATTGAACCAGTCAATTCTAGTCTGTCTGGAAGCGTAGAGCATCTTCTGCTGACTCCTTATGCTGTTTTTCCTCTACTTCTGTCAAGTTTTTTAATGGCAGGATTCTGGTAGGCAAGGCATCTCTTCTTTCTTCAAGTTTTTGATTATCTACATACATATGTCGTATTTTGGTTGTTAATCGGGCTTTAAATTTCACTTTGACTAGATAGTGGTCCGGACACCACCTCGCTCCTCTCATTATTTTTCTTATATCCAGTAGACCGTGGCTCCTCTTCTCTCCATTAGGTCGTGGTCAATTTCTTTATTTGTTACCACGTCTGGTGACTGCAACTTATGAATATTTTTGTGCTGGAACATTGTTGACTTTACTTCCATTGAGATCGAGCTAGCGAGATCTTTTTTTTTTTTTTTATATGTGGGAAAACCAAGCTTAGGAATCACCCTTTGTACTACCAGTCTGTCATGTCGTTTAGGTCATGGTGCAATGTCTAGTAGCAAGCTTGGTTTGAAAAATAGAAGAGAATATGATAGATTAGGGAAGGTCTGGGGGGTACAGGAGTAGGTGACGATGAACCTTACGTTTGAACTCTTGGGTGTTGTATGAGTTCGGGAAAACTGATTGTGGGAGATTATTCCACAGCCAAGTTGTTCTATTTATAAACGAACTATTAGACGTTTGTGTGCGCGAAAAAGGGGATTGCAGGGTATGGGAGTGAGCCGAGTGGGCTAGTCTTGTGTTGCGGGAGAAAGCTGATACCAAGAAGCTGAAATCCATTATGCCACTGTGAGTTCATTTGGTTTCCTGCAATGCTGCGATCATTGTGTTGTATCTTTTTAGTGATAACAGAGGAGAAAACAGAGCGCCCGTCCTGTTCCCAATTCTGACTTTCCAAATTCCTAAATCGAATTCCATATTCTGTTACTTGGGTCATTGCCGTTGAGTCCGTCCAGTCCAAGAGTCGAGACATATGTACCTTGAGGATTTATGACCGTTGGGTTTTTACACTATTAGATTGTCAGCCTGCCGCCCAACCCCTAACCTGGAGGACCAGGTCCGGTATTTGCTTCGTTTTGAGTCACGAAACAGTCGCCTTTCACCCTTCTCCTTGTGTTACTCTTATATAGACCAGAGTATCCAGGAGACATCCGATGTAAAATCAATATCTGGTCGGAGGTGGAGATAGGATTTCGGTAGCAGAGCTGTAGGTCTTAGATCTTATTAGCAGTTGGCATTGTTCAGGACTTATCTCTTTGGTGTACCTGCACCACCAAATGTCCTTGAGGCCAATACTTCTGTTTAAACCCCAGTATTAAACTGTCAGTAGAAATAAATCCCCCACTTGAATATAAACTCCGATAAAACTTAAACCAGTTTAAGTCCAAGGAAATGATAGAGGAAAATAATGTTTTTCTTAGCTTAAGCAAAAATTAACTGAAGTATTTCTGAAAAGCTGAGAATATCGTGTTGCATAAAGTCAGAAAACGTTAATTAAAAAATTATAACCGATAAAAGCCTGCACACACTGTAATAACTTTTCAGTTTAACATTAAATTTTTGCCCGACCATAGATAAATGTAATTCATGAATTTCGCAATTTTCACAGAGGTGATATCTCGAATTTTAAGTATCAGCGAAAGATTAATTATGTCAAAGGATATTTATAAATAAAATAAAAAAAATTGTGTTTTTGTATATAATAGAAATTGCCGGCTCCTGAGATAAAAATTACCCAACAGATAATCGTGATAAATTAAATTGATAAATTTTATTACCAAGATATTACCCCCCATATACCAAAACAAACTCGGCAAATATAAAAGACCCCCTCTGGGCCGTATGTAAAGTCAGTTTAAAAATTGCATTTTAACTTAATCAACCTAAAAACAAAAATGAAAAAGTTTTTATTTTTTACATTTTCGTTAATTTATTTTGTATCAGCACTTCCAGTGGAAGAATTGCTACTAACTGGTGAAGATGCTCAAGTACTAGGAAGAGCTCTTAACCTCGCTGATTACAATATTCTCGGTGTAGACACCAAAGACGTTTCACCTCTGATCATTGAAGACGGTCTTCTTAAAGTGGTAAGTAATTTCATAACTTTTAAACTTTTTGTTGTTTAATTAATAATCCTTACTTAAAACTATTAACATCATCAGCCCGAGCTGCTCAAGAAGTATGGTTATCCGGTGGAGATTCATTCTGTTCAAACACCCGATGGATACTTGCTGGAAATGCATAGAATACCAAAACCGGGTGCGATGCCCGTCCTTCTAGTTCACGGGCTTATGGATTCATCGGGTGGATGGGTTATTGCTGGACCACATAGTGCTTTGGGTAGGAGTGAAATAGTTTTGAAGTGCTTTTGAATATTCCTAACTGATGATTTTCTTTTACAGCATACTATTTATCGGATCTTGGATATGATGTGTGGATGGCGAATTGTAGAGGAAATACTTATTCTACAAAGCATGCATATTTAGATGTGGATGGAAAGGACTTTTGGGATTTCTCATTTCATGAAATTGGAGAGATTGATTTACCAGCTATGATTGATCATGTGTTGAAGAATACGAAATTTGAGAAACTTCATTATGTTGGACATTCACAGGTAATATTTTTCAAGATTTTGCACTATCGCATTTTTTAAAGTGAAGTATTTTTAAGTATATAAGTAACTATAAAAACCAATAAGGATAGGAAATAGGAGTAAAAAAATAGGGTGTAATCTCAAATTAGACTAAAAATAAGTGCAGGCGAATGTACTATAAATTTGATACAAAAGCCGCGAAACTCAAAATAAAAATATTAGGTCTGGGAGAAAGCTCTTAGTGCGTTTTGTAGTAAAGTAGAACTGGTTTTGTTATAGCGTGAAAATGAGTTTATTTAAACCAAATAAGCTCCATTATTACCAAGAATTTTTCACTATTTTTCGGGTATAGTCAGGCTACGTTCAGACGGCGACTATTCGATTCAATTTTTTTTTCACGTAAATGTAGTTTTGCCCACGGTAGCCCAGTCGTCACCATCCCACAAATTAGGCCTTTCTTCAATCAACGAAATAAATATGCTGTGTTCCAAAATTCGAGCAAAGTACTCGCAAGCAGTTGGCCTACTCGTTCCTACTTCTCAACAAAGGCATGAGTAGAGAGAGAAAGCCAGTTCGAATTTTTGAAAACAGCTATTATTCGATTGATATCTGGAAATCGTCTTCATTCTTGAAAAGATTTAACTGGCAATTAACATTCGAGGCACAAGTTCGAAGTACAGACTATAGTGCGAACCAAATTAGTTGAGACTCTCAAACCAGCATTTTCCATGCGCAGTGAATAGGGCCGTGCCTGAGTATATGGCCGCCTGCGTGCCAGGATATATGGCCGCCTCCAAGGTTACGTCATGAAAGGTTAATGTTTAGAATTGGGGCTTCAGACTAAAATGGTTCCAAAAATGTTTTCAGGTATTCAGAGTGATTTTTGACCAATGACAAATTGAATGCTTATCAATTTCGGTGTTGCGCCCAGGTCAGACGGGCCGCGAGCAAGGATCATCATTGCCACTGTTCTGCTCGATAAAATTCCGTATACAGAATATGACAAAAAATCACCTTCTGAACGTAGCCTGGATGCCCTCGGCGACTTCTGTCGTCTCTGGTTGAAAATCTGGATTTGGCGCCCTTGGACCTATAAGATTTGCCGCCACATAAATTAGGTCATACAAAAGAATAATCACCATTTAATAAATTCTTAGTATTTAGATGTCAAATGTTCTTCGCTTATCCGGGAAAGTAGGTAATTTTTTATTCTTTTTAGTACAGAAAACGAAAGTTCTACACGGCTCACACTGGTACAGATAGCAAATTTACGACGACAAAAATAATAACACCCAATTCTCTCGGAAAGTTTCGAATGAAAAAAAGCACGTGTTCAATATTTTTTGAAAATCTATCTGACAATACAGAAATTGACTGATCCCCCGCCCCACTCTAAAATTTCAACTGGCAACCCCCATTTTTTTCACGGATTCTGATTCTCCGAAGCGAAATATGAAACTTTTACCTGCAATTTTTTTCATCCGAAGCCCCCCTGGACCCCCAAAAATCATCAAAATTCAAAATTATCCCCAAAAATCATTCATTTTCATATTTCTCTTCGAAGAATCAGAATCCGTGAAAAAAATCAGGGTTGCCATTTAAAATTTTAGAGTTACCTCAACCCACACCTCCCAAAGGGGGGAGGGGTGGGCGGGTCGTCAATTTCTGTATGGTCAGATAGATTTACAAAAAATATTGAACACGTGTTTTTTTCATTCGAAACTTTCCGATAGAATTGGGTGGCACGGGTGGTTTGAAACGCCCTGTATATGTCGTATAATATGTCGATTAACATAATTATAAAATGAACCAATATTATTACTGCTGTGCTGTATTACCATCATTGCTACTACTACCATCTTCTTTTGGTTGGTCTACAACAAGACTCATTTCGTTGTAAAAGTCCTGTGCTATTTTATTTTTTCTTAGTTTTAATTTCTTTTGCGCTTCCTTGCCGCTGGACTGATTTGCGTCCAATTTATATGCGATATGCAACAGATATTCATAACATCTCAGGTAAGCGTGCAAAGCAGAAATACCGAATTTGTATGTACTTTCATCACATGTAGGGTATGTCATCTGTATGGTAGTATGGTCGCCACGACTACCTTGAAAAAAGGGTCTGTTTAACAGAGCGGGAAATATGGGGACCGCTTTATGGATTTTTTGAAATCACAAATGTTTATTGCGTCTAAAAAATTTTAATTTCAAATTTAACTATGCCGAACTTTTTTTTAGTAGCTTGAAATTACAGTATGTAGGAGTCATTTATTTAATACTTAGAAAAACGTCTTATATACTACATCAGTATTTTAATTTATTAACAAATTTTTGTAAATAGATACCTGTCGCTACTTCCTCCATGCTAAAATGCCACGACTCTTCAAAAAAATAACACAGAACAAGCATAATAAGCCCTTGATATTTCGAGCGCAATTGGTTCTCGCATCCCAGTTAGTTTTGGTCAGTTAAAATGTAAAATTTTTTTTTAATTTTTCCGTCGTAAAGGGGCAATCCGTCCCAGTGTGCGGCGGTGACAAGTCATTTTCCCAGGCTCAAGTAACCCAATACCTACTGAGATACATAATGCTATTTCTGTATATGGAAATGCTTCCTTCAAATCCTTGTGCTTAGGAGATAGGTTGACTTTTCTTAAACCCTTTTTTTAATGCAACCCCAAAAATTGTTGCAAAAGAACATATTATTCTTGCAGATCATTCACAAGATCAAGGATATGTAACTGCTATCGAATATAAAACTTTACAAAAGCAAGTTATTTTACTACTTTAAATACAATTTAAGATTCAATCTATAAAATATAAGTAATCAATTTAAACGTTATTAATATTTTTTAATTGATAAGATCCATTTTATTTTCAACATTTCAGGGTACAACAACCTTTTTCGTTATGTGCCACTTAAGACCAGATTACTGTGACAAAATTCGCACAATGAATGCATTAGCTCCAGTTGCCTACTTACGACATGCTAAAAGCCCTTTTGTCGTTGCTTTATCAAAAATTGTGGATCAACTTGAATTTCTAACAAAACTTTTGGGCATCACCAAGTTTCAACCAAACAATGACATATTCAAAATGGCCGGACAAGTCGCCTGCAAGAAGGAGGCAACAACACAAATTCTCTGCAATAATATTCTATTTTTAATAGCGGGATACAACTCACAAGAATTGAATAAGGTAAAACCTGAGGATTTATTTTGAATGATTTCTTAATATAATCAATAATTTTCACTATCCTTAGACAATGGTTCCAGCAATCCTTGGTCACATTCCTGCTGGAGCATCTACAAAACAAATGGTTCACTATGGCCAATTGGGAGGAAGAAGACATTTTCGAATGTTTGATTATGGTTTACTGAAGAATTGGTCTAAATATCACAGTATCTCGCCACCATCCTATGAACTTAAGAAGGTGACAGCACCTGTTGCCTTGTATTATGGTGGAAATGATTGGTTGGGCGATAGGAAAGATACGTTGAAGATTAAAAAGGAAATTCCAAATCTTATTTTTAAATATGAAAATGATGAATATAATCATTTAGATTTTTTGACTGGTATTAGTAGTAGAGAATACGTTTATAAAAAAATTGTAAATGTAATGAAAGATTTTGACAGTAATAATAATTAAATTTTAGTTTAGAAATAAGAATAACAAATTTAAGTACAAATTATTGAATAAAATATTTTTACGTTGTTTTTATAATTTGAAGTGTTTTAATTTCGAACTGGAGCTAATTTATATTACAAAATTCAGAAAGTAAAAAGTTTGTGACATTTTATTTTTTAAAATTCAACAATTTTATACAAAAATACATAACAAATAAGGAATATGTTTTGTATAGCTCTCAATTCACAGGGCACAAGTTTACACGATGTATCAGTTACTTATATAAATATGCCTACAGGCGGAGTTCAAAGTGACTGATGTCAACCATAGAAACTACAAGCAAATTCATATTATAAACGTTTCATCGAAACACTCGAAATTATTTACATATCTTTTAAACAAAATATCACGAAAACAAATATTCATAAATAAAGAACTTGATTTTACTACATGCGTGAGCACTGATAATATATTTCCAAAGCCATTCTAAGGCACCCTAATACCATACCAAAAGAAACCATAAATTTTTCCTACTTTCCCACTTGACCTGTTGTTCTGTTATGACGGAAGAAAATATGATTGTTGTTCACGAATTTCTTAATACTATTTAAACCTTCCGTAATATATTGCAAATAGATATTTTTTATGTCGTGTTGCAACTTCAAGATAGGCTTAGATTTTCAAGAGGTGCGTTATCGATAGAAGAGTGACTAACTAATAAATAAAATAATGTGTTTTTGTCATGTCGATCGTGGCTTAAGGAATTAGAAATAATTGGGATAAAGTAATTTGAGATAAAAGTGCTTGACTGCAGTGGCGGATTTACCAGGAAGCAAAGGAAGCAATTGCTTGGGGCCCCGCTTGGACAGGGGCCCCAAATATTGAACAATTTTGAAAACACGTTCGGAAATTTGAAAAAAAAAAATGCAAAATGAAAAAATCCATGTAAACTGTGTCAGCCGTTTCGACGAACTATGATAAAATAGCTGATACTTTACAAAAGATCGCAGATGATCGTTATCTCGACGGTGATACTCGAAACCAAGCATCAAGTTTAGTAAAGAGTATGGAGAATCTTGAATTCGTTTTCACGATGATTTTTTGGGGATCAGTCCTTCACGAATTTGAAAAAGTATCAACTACTTTACAAAATCCGTCGATTTCTCTTGAAACATGTGCGAACTTGTATACTGCGTTAATTACGTTCGTCACAATTAACGACGGGCCTGCTCCAGATGCGATTGAAAATTTGTCTCCGCGTGATAGTTTTCGGATAAAATCGTTTCTTCCGATGATCGATTCTTTGACAACCAACTTGCGACAACGTGCTACGGCATATACTGATATCGCGGCTAAATACTCTTTTCTTGTCAATTTAAATGCGTCGAAGAAGGAAATCACAGAGAGTTTAGAAAGACTGATAGAAGACTATCCAAATCTGCCGTGCAAACGGGAAAAGACCTATCGGCAAAAAGATCGTTTCGAGAAAAACGCGATCAAAGTTCTCAAAATACATGAAACCGAAGCAAATAAAGGAAATGTTCAAAGTAGTAGAGGGAAATTAAACAAAAAACAAAGCGAAGTTATGATGTAGTTGGTATGTGAAACAGGTATACGGAAACGGGCCTCGTAAAACATTCGTTGAATTGTACCAAATCATTTTCAAGGATGAATTCCCGAGTAAAAATAAAAAACGGCCTTATAAAGGGCAAACACCGGGCGCTTGGCTTTTTAAGGGGCATATGATGGACGTAGAGTTTTTAACGATTTTTAATGGGGCACATACGGCCTTACGACGGCCAAATTTGACCAAAAGATTTAAAAGGCCAAGTACTGAGCTGTAGAAACGGGCATTCGACGGGGAAATTTGAGCCAAAAAAAGAATCTGCACCAAATGTATTGTTGAATGTGTTTTATGGGATCTTCATCATTTTCGTTATGTACAGTGGTTCTTTCGATATATCCTACTTAAAGATATCGATGCACAAGAGAAACGAGCCAGTCGACGGTTTGTTGAACGTGAAATGTGTGGTGCGTGTTGATTTTTATTTTAGTGGGAAATTTTGTTATTTAACGGCTTGAAAAAAAACACAACCGAAAAAAAATCAAACATTTAATTGCAGTGAAATATATTTTCTTATAGGAGGGCGAATATCCACGTTGCTGCCCCTGTACTACCGTCGTATACCCGTAATAGCAACCATACGGCCGCCGTACTACCGTCGTATGGCCGTTATTGGAACTGTAAGGCCGTTGTTTTACCGTAAATCGCCCCCTGTACGGCCGTACTGTCCTGCAACGAGCCTTCTGTTAACCGCCAGATGGCCGAGGACTATGTTTCAATCATAGTCGGCATTTGCCCGTCCTACGGCCATCATTTATTTTTACTCGGGGTTTTCAGCGTTTCCAAATGCTGAATGCCTCATCAGGCTATTCCTTACACTACCGATAACTAATAGTACAGAGGAGAGATCGTTCAGCGCATTGAAACGCGTCAAAAATTATTTACGCTCATCGATGTGCCAAGAAAAAGTAAGTGATTTAGGCTTACTGTTTATCGAAAAAGACAAGCTTCAAAAATTTTATTCATCAATTTACGACTGAGAAAAGTAGGAAAAAGTTGTAATTTAGTTAGTAAATTATATGTAAACTGAATAATATATTGATTTTGCAAAATTAACTAGTTATTTATTATTTTAAAACTAGTGGGGCCTCTGTTTAAACACAAAACCTAAAGTAGCAAAAAAATCAAACACAAAACGAAACTCTCTTCTGTGAAAAATTCTCTCCCGATCAAACAAAACCACAGAAAAAAAATTCTCTTCTGAAAAAAATTCTCGTTCGATTTCTTGAAAAAATGTTGAAAGTGGCACAACTGGAATATTATTATAGATATTGGGGCGGGGGGAGGGGGGTTAATTTTAGAATGAGGGCCGCGAAAACCTGAGATTGCTGGGGGTCCCGTCGTAGGTAAATTCGGCACTGCTTGACTGATATATTTATGTTAAAGAAATCTGTAGAAAAATAGGATTTTTTTTAAAATATGTAAGAACCTAAATACTATGACAAAGATTTCAGATCTACTCATACCATGTCACTATTAAATTCTAACTATTTCAGTAGTTTTATTCTTCACTTGGTTCATACTCATATTACTAAGCCCAACTCCACCGTTTCCTTGTCAAGTAAATAGAATGTTCCTTTATTAAATTTCTTACTTCTTTTTATTAGTTAGCGCAGCGCGCCAGGAAATTTCTTCCTTTCCATTGAAAAATATGAACGTGTTCCAAACTCGAGTGTCGTTTTACCGAGCGGTCCCCCAACTAAGTATTAACAACTCCCAATGCTGCTTGACCTGCGTAATCGAACGAGAACCGGTCTATTGAGCATGCTAATGGCATCCTTTATGGTAACCGAGATAATTGCCCGTTTTGTTCGTCCTATACAATTTTTAAAACCCCCAATTTTGCTCCCTTTAGTCTAAAAAAAGTGTGAACGTACCCTGCTTTGCTTGGGTGCCATATAGGCGATTTCGTGGGTGCTAGTAGCGGGCGCCGTGCAGGCTAATGGGTGCCCGCTGTATGCTAGGTGCGGGCGAGTCTTATTTCTACTCAAGCGTGCATGCTAGGTGCGGCGAGTTATATTTTTACTCGGGTTTTATCGATCTGCTGTCAATCCCGTTCAACCCTCTTTACTGCTTCACTCATGACGTTACCCTCCGTTACTTATGTGTCTTCGATAATATAACGCAAGCATATACCAGACGTTGTCTTCTTCGTTATCGTTATATTCGATCATCGGGAACATATTATTGAAGTGAAACTTCCTTGCTCCCGTTCCGGCGATTTTGAAGTGATTCGAGCAAGTACGAGTGAATTCAGAAAACAGAAACGAAAACAAGGACAGGTGTACGAAACGGAAGTTGCCTTCTCACTCATTTACAACTGTCACAATTCAGAATCGGCAACAAAAACAAGGACTGCCGTATGAAACGGAAGTTGCCTTCTCACTCGTTTACAAAATAACGAGAAAAAAACAAAAATCTTGAAACAAATTAAATATGTACAACAAAACACAAACACAATGAATGCACAAGTATACTTACTAAATTTTTAGTTTCCACTGTATTTCGCTAAACATTTTGGATTTAAACAACCAAGCTGATAAATTTCGCGAATATCACCGCCAAAAGAGCAGCAAACAACAAAACACAAACAAATTTCACAATCCAATGAACGCACAACTAAACTAACAATTTTGTTTTCACTCTATCTCGTTTAACATTTTGGTTTTTAATAACTTAAACTGATGAATTTCGCGAAGATCACCAAGTAGGTGACAGCGACAGCCATGATAGCAATTAAGTGATGCCATATAAACAAATTCTACCAAACCAGCAGGAAAATATTTACAATTTATTTAAATTCGTACATAGATTGCGCTGGCATCGGTAAAGTAAAAATGAGGAGTCGGTTATTTAAAAAATTAAGATTGTTTATTAAAGATAAAGTTTTTGTAAAAGCAGCGAAATGTTTTTGATTTTATACACTGTACTGCATTACTTTCAAAATATTCATTATACTATGATTTATCAATTGAGTTAAAATATTATGGTTCTTACTTGTACTTCCTATTCTCTGCTTCATTCATATTTTAGATTATAAAGCTAAGTATGCTGTTCTTAAGTACGGCGGTCAAGAAAAATGCTCTTATTATTTCTCGACCCCGGTACAGAAAATTTTGACAAGTGAATGCGAAGACTTTTTTTCTTGACTAAAATTGGCATTTGTGTAGGAAATTAATATCTGGCTGCGGGAAATGTTTTTTAGAGTCCTTCCGCATAATAAAAAAAAGGAATTTTCTCAGAAACTTATTTTAAAACAACACTAAAATAATGAATAATCACTTAAATTGTCCTTTAATTATATTAAGCTCTATAAAAACTATTAAAAAAATAATGAAAACACTTCCCGCGGCCAAATCTATTTTCCGCCACAAACGAAATGCCAATTTCGGTCAAGAAAAAATTGTCTTCCCAATTTTTTCTTTACCGCATCAGGAAAAGGCTCCATCTACTTGTCAGAATAGTACTAGCACTTTTCTTGAGCGAACAGCGTACTAGGTACAGAAATTTCTTGAGCAAAAATTCTTAGAGCATTTCTTGACCGATTACTTAAGCGTTTTTTTACATAAAGCTTATATGGGGAAATTTTTCTTGACCGTCGTACTTAGGAACAGCATACTTACCTTAACACAAGACACGAGCAAATGAAGAAAAAAATACAATAATAAAGGTCATATAGACATAAATACGTACGCGAAGTTTCACTTCTGCTTTGTGTTCTTTAATACACAATTATTTTTTTATACTCTAATGTGGTCGTAAGAATCATGTCAAATTCGTTATCAGTCTTACATACAATGTGTAAGAAGCACCTAGAATTTCACACTTGAAAGACTCGCATAACAGAAATTGCTAATTTCTTTCTATAAGCTAGTAGCGCTATTCAAAATTATCACGCAGTATTTTAGCACCATCTGCCACTCAGTGCATTCACAGCAGTTGGTTATGTCAATTTTACTCTCAAGTACCTACTAAAAAAATTTGATAGGAGGATCTAAAGATTGAGTTTCCTGAGCTTCTATGGACCTTAGCTTCATTATTCGCATCGTAACTGGCGAACAGACGTGGATCTATGAGTACGACAAGCAAACAATCCAATAGTATTCGGAATGGTGCCCCGAAAACTTGTCAAAATCCAAAAAAGCTGCGTAAAACTCGCTTCAAAATCAAGGCAATATTAACAATTTTCTTTAATTACTTTGTGAGTGTGGTGAAAAAATATTACTTCCAAAGCGACAAACGTCGAAAGCATTCGCGTGAGAGTATCCCAACAAAACGTGACGATAATGCACCATCGCACAAAGTCATAGTTGTGCAAGAGGTTATGGCCAAAAACTTGACGATTGTTACCGACTAAGTATCGATATGGCCTCGCATTAATTTTTCAGTTCTCAAAACTAAAATTACCAATTTGAATAGGTAAGGCGTTTCAAAAACATTAAAGCCATTAAAGAAAATTCGCTGAAGAAGCTGATGGTCTTACTTACTGCATCACACGATAGCCAAGTTGTATTGCACTCGATTGGATCTACTTTAAAGACGACAAAACGAATTTCGACGAAAAAATTAATTATGTTTTGTTAAACAATTGCGGTTATTTTTTTACACAGCAGAAGGTCGTGATTTATTAGTAACATTTTAAATATCAATCAATTTTTGCACAAACCAATCTCCACTCTTAATTATCGTGTGCTTACATTCAACAAATTCTCAATCCTACGTTATAATTATTGCCACCTGCTCTCTGACGACAAAACAAAACGTGATCAACATATGCATACATTGAGTAAACATATTCTCGTTTGCCGGCATCCATTGGAAATTCAGACCACCAAACAATTCACACGCCCGCGGCTCGCCTTAAGCAAATTGGTCACAATTCATCCACAGTCCGAAAGCGCAAACAAAACCACCTTTGTAGATATTTGCACAGCAAAAGATCACTTTTCTCCTCAAGTTATTGTTGTGCTTTGTTTACTTTAAGGTAAATATTGCTTTTAATTTTGCGATAAGATCAGTAATAACCGGAAAATGTTATTTATTAGGTTTTTTGTAAAGTGGTAGATTCTGGAGTGAAGATGGAGGTGGAAGATATTTGAAATGATCGGATAGGGAATGATCGGTTATAAGACTAAGGAAAACATGATCGAGAAATTAATAGATCTTCAATGAAATGTTACTATCAATGATTTTATTGTTAATATTGCATAAAACATATTTTTTCCTTAACCTAATCAGCCTTCTTTAATTTTTCATCAATTTCCTGTATGACTTTTACTACTGGCTTATAGACCTGCTCTCTGCTGTTTATGGCAAATAAGAAGTCCAAGTGATTAAACTTCGGATTTGGGACTTTGTACAGTCCAATTACGTTTGAGAGCTCAGATCCAAGCCTTTGCACATCATCACTGCTAGACAACCAGTCGTTGAGGGAATAGTGCAAAGCAACAGGAGCTGTTGTCTTGGACAAGTCATAAGACGGCGGAACTTTGCTTCCATATCTCAACAAATTCTTGAACCATCCATGATCATATTGCCGGAAATGCTCTGTTCTTGTCAACTGGCCGAAATGAACCAGTTGTTTGACGGACGCACCAGCTGGGACGTGTCCAAGTAATGCTGGGACCATTGTCTAACGAAAGAAAAAATGTGATTGGTACAAGTATTTATATAAAATTGCAAATCAAACTCACCTTGTTCAATTCTTCAGAATTATAACCAGTTATCAGGAAAAGTATATTATTGCAGATAGCTTGAGTGCTTGCTTCCTTCTTGCATAGCAATTGTCCTGCAAGTTTGAAAATGAAATTGTTCGGATTGAATTCATGCATTCCCAAGGCCTTGGCAATGGACTGTAGTTGATCTAGCAACAAAGACAGTCCGATTAGCAAAGGGCTCTTTAGATGCTTTAAGTATGCGATTGGTGCTAAAGCGTTCATGGAACGAATTTTTTTATTGTACTCGGGTTTCTCGTTGCACATAACAAAGAATGTCATAGTTCCCTGGAATTTTAGAAATAGAATTAAAATATGTTTGGTGAAGGTTGTTTTGTGGAATATGTTCGGTGTAAATGTTTCGTGTAAAGGTGAAGGTGTATGATGGTGATAGTTGGACTGGAAATTTTATGCGGGAGCAATTTATAAACGAAGTCGAAAAGTTATCGATAAAATTAGATACAAATAAAAAATTACGAATTCTGGAATTGTTGTGCACTTTTTGGTAAAGAAGATGTGCTTCAAGTTAATAAGTCTTTAAATCTAAAAAAACCGGTAGTCAGAAACACAGGCATTAAGGGAAGAGTTTAGTAATGTTACAATGCAGATCATTAGCTTTAGACCGTCCACTGAAACTATAGGAAAAGTTGTGCAGATTTTATTAGAAATGAAACACAGTAGTTCGTTTTTGTTGCGTTGAATATAACACGATTTTTGTGGCTTCAATGAAGAATTAGTTCGGTGTCCCTATTGATTGAATTTGAAATGACTTTACGTTCTTAAAAACAAGGTCTGGCCCATGATGTTTTACGTTTTCAAATCCATAGAGATAACGCAGAGTATAGAGTATAGCCATCAGTAAGGCTATGCCCAAAGTACAATGAGAGCAGGTCATTTGTAAAAACCATGACAAAAGTGGGTGATCAAATTGAGCCTCTGTGGTCTGTGGTTTAGATTCGACACCATCTAATCCTTGCATTCGACCAGAACGAAAACTCTCTTTAGAACTATTAACACTCTCTAAAAAAGAACCAGTGAAAATTTTACTGGTTCAACCAGTAAACAATAATTTCACTTGAAAACCAGTTAATTCGAGTCTGTTTACTGATTGAACCAGTAAAAAGTTTTTTCTAAAAATGAATTAGTAAAAATTTCACTGGTTCAACCAGTGAATTTTAATTTCACTAGTTTAACCAGTGAAAAAATATATGTGACTCATATTTTAGGCAATTATCTTCATGACTTGCGCTAGAAAAAAGCTTTTTTTACGTGAGTTAAATAAACTTTTTTTTACGTGAATTTTACTGGTTCAACCTGTGAAATTTCACTGTTCCCTATTGGTTAACTAAGTAATGGTTCAACCAGTGAATTTTAACTGGGAGCCAGTGAATAGTTACTGGTTCGTTTTTAGAGAGCAGAACAAATACCATAGGCTTGGGATATATCTAGAGCAACGAGACTCACTACTAAAGGATGTATAATTTCGTTTAAGTGCCTTTCGAGGAGCGAAAGAGGATCAGGAAAAAAAGGTCTGATGGGATACCCAATAAGAGCAGTTTTTCCTGATCCTCTTTCTCGAAACAGTATATTATTACTGTAACATAAGTGCAAGGACTGGATCGATGTTTAACTGTTGCTCGAGCTGGAGCATTTTCTGGTGTAGGTACTGTTGGATTCCTTTATCTTTAATCCCCTGTGGATTACTCTAATAATTTCTTCCACCTTATTCCATACTTCATATGACAAGAGTATGTGCTGCACTATCTTCTCTAGTGCTACACTTCAAATCTCAGCTTTTGGAAGTTACAAACGCTTAAAGTGAAATGATAGAAAATGTATAAAAAGCATGGTCTGCTTCAAATACAATAGCTTAAAGATTCAATTTACCTGCGAGTGTCCAATATAGTGAAGACTTTCAAATCCAGTTTTATCCAAAACAAAATCAATCATTGTAGGAAGATCGATTTTACCAATTTCATGAAATGTGAAATCCCAAAACTTCTTCTTAGTTGGTTTTACGGATACATGTCTCCTCGAATAACGTGTACCTCTGCAATTTCCCATCCAAACATCATATCCAAGATCAGATAAGTAATAAGCTGCAAAAAAAATATAATTGACATTTTTTCCTCCAATGAAATTATCACTAGTAGACATACCAAAAGAACTATGTGGTCCCGAAACAACCCAACCACCTGAAGAATCTAAAAGGCCGTGCATCAGGAGTACGGGAGTTGCACCAGGTTTCGGTATTCTATGCAATTCTAAAAGGTATCCATCAGATGTTTGTGCTGTGTGAACTTCAACGGAATAGTTGTATTTCTCAAGAAGTTGTGGCTGTTAAAAATAGTAATTTTTAAAATTATGAATTTTTTAATAATAATATTAAAATTATACTTACGACTGTAAGCCACCCATCTTCAACACTAATTGGTAAAATACTTTTTTCATTTAATCCAAACTTTTCATAATCCTCAGGTTTAAGGTTTCTTGCAATTCCCTGAAGAATTTCACCACTATTCAGTAAATCATCTACAGAAAGAGAAGCCCTTACGCATATTAGCGACACAACCAGAACGAACACTCTTAACATCTTATAGTTTTCTAAAGTAAAAACCAAACACAACTGATTCCAAATTTGGTTCGGAAGTCTTTTATATACTTGTTCCGATTTATCAGTCCTGTTTCTAGGTTGGTATCGAATCGGAACTTAATCTTATTGGATTAATACTAGACGGATTTCTATGAATATATGGATTTTGCTGTATATTTTGTAAAGATTAGTTTAATCTTTTATTGATATGAAATTATGTCATTATAATATTTAAATCGTTTCTGTTCGACAACTTTTGGACTGGCAACCACCTGATATTCACATGTACGCCATTTTTGCGTAGTAAATTTTAGTTCTAAAATTATTTATGTAGAAAAAATAATGTTTACGTATAGAAGTTTATTTTTATAGTTATTTCAACTACGTCAAATCTTCACTTAGTTAATACGAATTTACCAACGATCTGTATTTTTTATCTGGAAGACTACGAGTACATATCATATTCAGGCCCCTTTGAACTGGCAACACAAAGTGTAAGCAAGAACTCTGTATTTAAGTATACAAATTAGAGCTTCATAATATAGTCAAAATCGTGGTCCTAATAAACCAGTTTGAGGTTTTTACAATATAATTTTACATAATGTACATAGCTTGCTCTATAGAGGATCAGTTTCCGAATTTTAGACTTTATATGAATTTTGTGACTAAACAAGAAAATAAAGTTTGCAAAATAACTTATTTCAAACAAATTTCTACATTCCTTGGAAAGAAATCTTTTTTTCTACCGAAAAGACGTGTTCTAAATAACATTTTCACTGAATGTTTAAATTTTCGCTGATACCTAGTCTGGAATGCACGAAAATGTAGATTAGTAACTTTAGGTATCAAAACTGAATACAAAAAGACTAAAGACGAGAAGCATAGAAAACTGGCAATTGAAGACGGTGCATGTTTAATGAAATACCCCAGAAGTTATAATGAAAACATCGCATCGATGCTAAATCTAGAATTGTCAATACTCATATCGTTGGCAGATAGCACAGCTTGGATTTTGGTAAACTAGATGGCGACATCCAGCGCTTGATTTCTTGCGTCAGGCGCGTCAAGGGACCTCTTCACAACATTGTTGGGCATTCCAATATCCAATTACCACCAAGGCAATTCCAATAGCCGTACGCACCAAGCCAAATGCCAAAGTTGTATCCGGTCACGGCGCGGCGTCAGTATTAACTTCCCAGTAGGAAGTTATTGTAATCGGTCCGAAAATCGGATTCGAAATTTTCAATGTATTTACACGTTTCAAGGTCCCAATAGCATTTTAAGCAAAAATTTGAGAAGAAATATGTGTGTGTGTGTGCGTACGTATGTGGTCATTTTTTCCTGCACGATTTCGCGCGAACCGAAAAAGATATCGACTTCGTTCAGGTGCCGTTCGAAGCGTGTTCAAGGAAATATGATCTGAAAAGATTTTCATAAAAATTGGTCGAGCCGTTTTTTTGTTTGAACGACTTAAGTGATTTTTGTACCGGCACGATTTCGCGAGAACCAAAAAAGATACCGACTTCGTTAAGATGCCGTTCAAAGCGTGCTAAAGGAAGTATGATCTGAAAAGATTTTCATAAAAATCGTTCGAGTCGTTTTTTTTGTTTGAACGAATACTGGGAAGTTAATCTTGTGGACCGAAAGGGTCAAAAGTCACATCCCAACTAGTTTTGTATTGGCATTGAGGCGCACGTCAGGTTTACTAGATTGAAAAGCCCATATCAACAAGGTTATGCTAGCAGTTCCAGAGACCTGATCCTACAGCATAAGTCGTTGTTAAGCTTTCGTATTTGATTGCCAATCTAGCGTACAGTTCTACTTGAAAGACAGTAGCTATCCTCTAAAAATGAAGCAGTGAAAATTTTACTGGTTCATCCAGTAAACAATAATTTCACTGGAGAACCAGTGCATTCGTTCCTGTTTAGTGATTGAGCCAGTAAAAAGGTCTCTCTAAAAATAAGTTAGTAAAAATTTCACTGGTTCAAACAATGAATTATAATTTCACTGGTTGAACTAGTGAAAAAACATATGTTTTGCGCCTTTTTTTAAGATTTTGAGCCAAAATTATGCTTTTGTATGAAAAATTAAATGAGATCAAAGTAGTAGGTAGTTGCAGTTTTTAACGCATTTTCTTTGTACGCTTTGATTATCAACAGAATCTGAAAAAACGCCTTCAGCGGCGAAACTATACGGAATTAAAAAAAAACAGTGAAAACAAAATTTGTAGGTAATTTTATGCCCTACAACTTTGCTCTATTGATATTTTCACCAAAATGCATAGTTTCTCCTCAAAATAGAAAAAAGGCGAAAACCATCATATACATCCTAACTAATATTATAAATGCGAAAGTAACTCTGTCTGTATGTCTGTTACGCTTTCACGTTTAAACCCCTGAACCGATTTTGATGAGTTTTGGTACAGAGATAAATTAGACCTTGGAGAAGGACACAGGCTACTTTTTGTCGCGAAACAAAAGGCTTGAAGGGGTTGAAATAGGGGATGAAAGTTTGTATGGGAGTCCGTTATCCTTATTAATATTATAAATGCTAAAGCATATGTATGTATGTGTGTGTATGTAGACAAATCTTACAATTTGATTTTGACCCACTTCCATATAACCGATCAACTTCAATCGTGCACATGTGTATAGTTCACGTGACAATATAATCTGACCATTTTGTAAAGAAATCAAGATGACGGTTCCAAGATGGCGGCCGAATGTTGCAATTGTGTTCCCGACCCCCGACATGAATATCAAATGAAAGGATACGACAAGTAGAATGCAATTAGCTATCTGGCGTCATTCAAAATTCAAAATGGCGGCCAACACAAAATGGCGGACTACTTTTTTCTTTACAACGCCTTCAGTATGTATATCAAATGAAAGCGTGTAACGAGTATAGTACAGCAAGCGGTGTGCCGTCATTTAAAATCTAATATGGCGGTCACTACAAAATGGCGGAAGACATATAATAGACAAAAAAGTAGAAATTAAGAAATATAGTTTAAAAATACTAATAACAATGCTTTTATTTTAAAATTGACTAAAAAGTAAAAAATAATTTTGAATGTAAAGTTTTTATTGCTCCAGCCAGTATATAGAAACAACCTACCTTTTGAAATGTAAAAAAGCGTGTTTGTCCGGGCTAATCTTGGAAACGGCTAATCCGATTGCGATGGAAGATTCAGCATTTTCTTGGGCATGTTTTAGGCTTCCGATTATTGGTTCGGTTCCGACTATTGGTTCAGATGGAAAAACGTGATTCTATAGTCGGAGAAAAGCGAGTGGAAACTTTTTTTTATCATTCTAATTGTAAACCTCAAAGCTCGGAACGGTTAATCCGATTTGAGAACTTTTACGGGATGATTCAGTATCTTCTTAGGCGTTTAGCCTACTTTTCACTCTGATCCGACTATCGGGTCAGACCGAAAACATGACGCGATAATCGAAGGAACGCAAATGAAAGTCTGTCACGGCGAGAAATTGTTCTTTCAATTTGCGGAAATACTCGGAAGATTATGGCTTAAGGCCACCTCCACCAATGATCGATGGGTCTGATGATAATTAAAACAGAGAATGCATCGAACACAATGAACAAGGGGGAACAAAATGCTGAGAACGACATGGGGCAAGTTCTGCACAGGGCGAGAGACGTATAGAACAAAATTTTCCCAATAGGTGGCGCTAAACATGGAATTTTAAAAAAGTTGTAACTCATTTTATTATAAGTAACTCTAATTTTTTTTAATTTTTTTTATGTGGCAGTGCTAAGCTCAGGAATCACCCTTTGCACTACCAGTCCGTTATGTCTTATGGTGCAATGTCCAGCAGCAGTGAGCTTAGTAAGGGGAGAATAGGTTAAGGGTTATGGGGGTGTTGAAGAAGGTGGCAATGAGCCCTGCGTTTGAATTCTTGGATGTTTTAGGGGTTCGGAAATACTGACTGCGAGAGATCATTCTACAGTCGAGTTATGTGCCCAAAATTATGTTTTGCAGATTTGTTATTTTTTTCATTATACGTTTTCCCTATCCCGGACTGTGCACACATAAGTTTTTTTTTATTAAAAGGCGATGCAACGCACGCGGCTTTTTGCTAGTATATGTATATTTCTCAAAAACAACCCTTTTTTCGAACTGAGGGTTGTGAAAATCAGGTTTCGACAACCCAAATCCTTCAATTGGCACCGGTCTCATAGCTGTGGGAAATTTCTTTAATTTTTCCTAATTTAAGCGGACTATAGAGTGCAATGTCGAACAGCAAGCTATTGATGCGAAACTTTTGTAAAGCCCACTCTGGTGTAGCTTAGGGGTTAAGGTGCTCGACTACCATCCCAGAGGACCGTGGTTGGAATCCACTCCTCGGCATGGTCGGTTTTCCTTTCTTCTGTTCCCTCATTACAGAGAGGAATTATCTCTGAACGGTTGTTTTAAATATACAGAAAAATCTGTTTCCTGTTATCCTGACGAAGAACATATAATAATACTGCATCCAAATACCCAATAAAATGCATACCATTGATTGGTTTATTACCCAAAATCATAAAAAATTAATAAATAAACTAAAAATTGATGCGATCTTATATTTTTGAAAAAGTAAGAAAGATATTGTAATCAATATCAGTTCCCAGGTGTTCTGTCGCAGTATCTGCACGATTACAACTCGACAATTTATTTTAAGTTATTTATACCTGTGCATACCCTGACCAAAAAAAGAGGCGAAAAACAGGTCTAAAAATAGTAAAACAAATACGCAAATATAATACCATAAAAAACACGTGTAATGTGTGACTTCCCATAAGATGTAAGGATAACACCCAAGGGGCATCCCGAATTTACTACTTATACCACAGTGTCAAGGTTCAATTCATTCATGAAGTCAAAATGTTCAACGTCCCAAGCAAAGTTTAATCCTTATCAGAGCCCAAACGAAGGCCAAAGCTTTTTTTATCAACAACAAAACAAGAAAAAATTCATTCGAAATCTAAAGAATTTTATCCCAAAACAAAGCGTTTTTTACTTTTTGATATTTAAACTCTGATGTATGTAATTCTTACAATTTGTTTTTATCAGATCTGATTAAATTATTGATAAAAGACAATTTAATTCCCGTTTAAATCATTGTCGGGCTACTGGAAAGGTATAAAACATCGCAATGAGTAATTGAGGAACTGCAGTAGCACAGTTGAGGTGTAAACAAGAAGGATGAAGGTGTTTCTACTGTTTATAGTCCCTTTAATTTGTCTAGGGACAGCGAGTCCTGTGGATGAGTTATTGAGTAAAGGAGAACTTGTTCAAGGACTTTTAAGGAATATTAAGCCTGAGGATTTTCATAAGTTTGGAATTGATACTACGGAACTCAGTGGAGGATCCCGCATTATCGCTGATGGATTATTGACAACTGTGAGTAATATATTTTTTTGGTTGTTTTAAGTGGCTTCAGTTTACTTGAGCTATTCCTGGCAATTTCAGCCCCAACTTCTGAAAAAATATGAATACCCAAGTGAAGTGCACAAAGTTCAAACTGGTGATGGATATATTCTAGAAATGCATCGAATTCCAAAGCCCGGCGGAACTCCAGTTTTCTTAATGCATGGACTTCTTGACTCTTCTGGTGGATGGGTGATTGCTGGTCCACACAGTGCTTTTGGTATGTTAAGAAGAACATATTTTTAAAGAATTTATTTTTTATATTCTATATTTATATTTAAAGCTTATTACTTATTCGACCTTGGATATGATGTATGGATGGGCAATGCTCGGGGTAATCGATACTCTAGAGAACACGCTTACTTAAATCCAGAACGTAAAGAATTTTGGGATTTCTCATTCCATGAAATTGGAAGCATCGATGTTCCAGCGATGATAGATTATATTTTAGATAAAACAGGAGTTGAGAAGATTCATTATATTTCTCATGCACAAGTAAGACATTCTTGAATATAATAAAAAAAACTTATAAAAATAATAATTAATTTTTAAAGGGTTCCATGGCATTCTTCATTATGTGCGACCAACGTCCTGGATATTGTGATAAGGTTAAATCGCTGAATGCACTTGCGCCAATCGCTTACTTAAGGCATGTTCAAAGTCCACTTCTAATAGCTTTGTCATATTTCCCGCTTGATTTTTGGGCGAACTTACTTGGACTCCATGAGTTCTTACCAAATAGTGAAATATTTAAATTAGCCGGACAAGTACTATGCAAAAAGGAAGCCATTACTCAACCACTTTGCTACAACATACTTTTCTTAATAACAGGATTTGATTCACAAGAATTGAACAAGGTATGACAACTACTTTTAAACCCACGAAAAAACTACATATATTTATCAAAAATTTATTTTCAGACAATGCTACCAGCTATTTTTGGACACGTTCCTGATGGTACATCGACAAAAACCATAGTTCATTACAGTCAACTTACAAGGACTAACAACTTCCGAATGTTTGATTTTGGATTTTTGAAAAATTACGATAAATATGGCAGCATTGTTCCGCCATCGTATGATTTAACGAAAACCACTGTCCCAACTGCTTTACATTATTCCATGAATGATTGGATGGCGAGTACCAAGGATGTCTTTAAACTGTCAGAGAAGCTACCAAATCTTTATGGACATTATATTGTGCCACTGCCGAAATTTAATCATTTAGACTTTTTGTTTGGTATTAGTAGTCGAAAACTTGTTTATGACGAAGTTGTGAAGGTTTTGAAATCGATTGATGGTTAAGAAAAAATTAATTTGTTATAACTATAAAAAGGATATGTTATTTCTTTATTTAGTTGATAGCGACATTTAACACACTCTTTAAAGAAATCTAGAAAAGTTCCGTTTAACAAGCTTCATCGACATCTCCTTCCGCGCATTCCTATTCCACCCATCATGTTAAGTGTGGAAAGTAGGATGGCGAACGGTGTCCCCAAGCAGTCCCCTTCTAAGTACTAGTCGCCCCAATGCTGCTTAGCTTCGGTGATCGAAAGAACGGTCTAATTCAGTATGTCAAATAATATTTTGGATAGGAAGCAGGAGGTGCAATATCATATACAGGGTGTTCCGTCAAAGCTTTGTCAAGTGTTTAATGGTAGTAGACAAAAAATGATCAACAAAAAACACAAAAGGGGGGGTCTATCTCTGTCCGTTTTTGAGATAGGGTGTTTTAAATTTTTGTTTTGGGAAAAATGTAGTGTAATGATTTACAAAAAAACTTCATTAGACAATGTTAAATTTCCACAAATAGGGTATTCGTAAGGTATACGGCCTTGATTTCATCAATAAAAACAATAGTGTGGATGGGAAAAAAACAGAAGTAAAGGAGCTTATTTGTAAAAAATAAGAAACATTTTTCACTGCAACTCATAAAGTAGATCGTTAAGGACCTTTTTTCTGAACCTTTTTAACATCCTCGAAAGTTACCTGACAGCTAGCTTGGATTTTTTGCTATTTACAACGCAAAAATAGATGTCACTCAGTGATCTGTTTTTAGTATTTTGAAACACTAAAAATAGTGTAAACAGATCAGTGAGTTAAGCCGGCTCTACATGATGGTATGAACATCCTCTAACGTTGGACGCTTGACAGTAGGACTTGAACGAAATTAGTGGCGGCCTTTGGTATAGCAGTGTCGAGTAAAAAATAATCCGAGGCGAACCAGTTGAACCAGTTGGTTACAGATTTAAAATGAAAATGAAAATAAAATGAAATTATTTTTCGTCGAAGACAAAACCAGAAGTTTTTATTGTCAGCAACAGCAATGGTGGTCTTTCATTTCAACTTGAAAAGATGATTGGGTTTTCCTGATGGCACTTTCCAAAGCTTGGTGTAAAGATGAGAAACTGAACATAAACCTAACGATAAGAAAGCTGAATCTTTAAGATTCTGCACTGAATCAGGAAATAATTGGCTTTTTAGTAGTAGTCAACTAACAAGGGATCACTCTAGATAAAAGGCTCAACTGAAACTTACATACTGAACATAGCATCAAGAAAGCCTCCAGAGCATTATGTGCCTGTTAGAAGCCAATGGGAAAAAGTTGAGGATCACAGATGCGATGCATGTCTGCCAGTGTCGGAAGCAATGTAGAGGAAAAGAAGTAGGCAGCCCGAGATTTACAGCGAAAAATATGTTATAACCTGGAAATCTAACAAGTCACTAAACATACCTACCCAAAAGAATTTTAGGGTAACTGATTATAAACACAGACTCCATGGATGTTTTATATAACTTCGATTTTTAATTCAAGATTTTGATCGAGGATCATCAGAAGTGGCAGTGTGAAGTATTCAACCCTCAAACAGGATCGCACATGTGGTGCATTGATGAATCCAAAATCGAAGATGGAGCAATCGGATCTGATGCTTTTACACGCGGACACAGGCTGGTTGTAGCTCTAGGCCAACTTTAGAGGCTTGTGTCTCTCAATGTCTAAAACTGAAGACAAAAGGCACAGCTGACAATAAAGCAGCTCCTAAAACTTTTAACACATGTGTGGAAAAACCAGAGATTATAAAAAAATGTATCGAAAGCTATCGAATCCATGAAGGATTCGATTCGACGGAATTGATAAGGCAGGTCAATTACCTAAAAAATGTGCTCTGTTTATCTATCCAGAGTATTTCTGTGGAACATTCAGCAATGAGACGAAAGCATCTGTTCGAATATGGCGAGTGAAGTGAGGGCGAGTCCCGAATGAAGATCATGGGTGCAATTGATGCCGTCAGATTAAAACAGAAACCACAGAACACATCTCCCGCAACTTTGTTGCAATAAAGATCACATTTCGCGTGGCAGTGACCTAAGTTCAGGTTTTGAATATAAAACTTTACACGAGACACATACTAGATCTTTTTGCAGGTCGAAGTTATCGAAGGGCACCGGCTGCCACATGCCCGCCCCGAAATAGAGTACAATATAACATATTCGGTTAGCCTTTATAAATTTGGTAGAATGGGGAATAAACAAACACATTTTCGCCTTTGATTATTGGGGATACAGAGAGCTTTAGAGTTAACATTCTGACATGGGGAGCACAAATACCAGTCTGTAAATTGGAATAAGTGAGTAAATCAAAGCAAGTTGTCTTCCTCATTAGTCATTATGCCCGACAGTATTTCAACGGGCTGGCTTGGCTAGTTTAGAAGATTGATACATTAGCTGACCCTGACTAGATAGTAATTTGAGTTGCCGATAGGTGAGTCTACCTCGAAAGACTACCTCGCTGGATGGGCAGTGAGAAACCCTAGTTTGAGAATTTTGTTTGCGTAATATAAATTGCTAATATAAATTGTTACGCAACTTCAATGAGATAGAGAGAGAGTGATCCAGACGGATACAGATGGAACCCTTGCTTTTGAGAGCATATTTATGGAAAAAACTAAAAAGAAAGATCACACCAGTCTCCCATACTCTTTGATGATGTTTTTTTTCCTTTCTGGCGACTTGTACAGATTTAATAATGATAGTTATAAAACTCGTTCAATTTGAAAACCTACTTGAAATTTAGATAATTTCTATCTAACAATTTTTTTATGATTTTTTTCATATAACAGTTAAGCAAATATTAACACAACTGCCACACTTTCCACAGTTTTTAACGTTGTTAAATTTACGTGTTATTTTTTATACATACACATCGGTGGACAAGTACTTTCTTATTATATTTTTAAGATTTCAAAAATAATTATGATTTTTTTAAAAGAATAAACTAAAATTATGTTACAACAAAAATGTAAACATGATCAACTACTTTGATTACCCTCTCAATTTGTACAGTTTGGATAAAACTCGATAATGTGATTGCATATCCAAAATGTATCTCCAACACTGGAGTTTACGTGTACAATATTTGATCAGCTTGCAAATATCTTGCGAAAAAGTATGTTAAAAACGATTGTTCCTAATTATATCACACACACGATATCGATGAAATTTTTAAAACGATTAAAATTTTGATATCTTAGAACAGAAAACTACTTGTGAGTTACAGTTGAGATAAAAAAGATGGAAACGAAAGTATTGATAATTTTCTGCTTCATTTGTCTTGGATCTGCTTTACCTCGAAGTAGAAAAAGTGATGTTAATAATAAAATCTCACCCTCGATTCAAGAAGATATACATTTGACTACTGTAAATAGTGAATATAGAAGTTTTGAGTACTAAATTAATTTTTTTTGTATCTATTTAGCCCGAACTTTTGAAAAAGAATGGCTATCCTGCTGAAACACACAAAGTCCAGACTGAAGATGGATACATTTTGGATGTACATAGGATACCGAAGAGTGGCGGAACCCCAGTTTTCTTAATGCATGGACTTTTTGTTTCATCAGCAATTTGGGTTATTAATGGTCCGGAACAGTCTTTAGGTAAGAAATATAATTGCAATTGAAATTTAACAAATATAAAAAATGCAACAACTAAATTTCTTTCCCGTTAAATATCCCAGCATACTACTTATCTGATCTTGGCTATGACGTATGGCTAGGAAATACCAGAGGAAATCGATATGCCAGAGATCACATTTACATAAGCCCTGACACTAAAGATTTCTGGGATTTTTCTTTCCATGAAATTGGAGAAAAGGACATCCCAGCTACCATGGATTATATTTTAAAGAAAACTGGATACAAACAACTCCATTATGTTGGGCATTCACAGGTACCTAAATATTGTTTTCAGTCAATTTCTATATAACAAATATTTTCCAGGGAACAACAGCATTTTTTGTAATGTGCGATCTACGTCCAAATTACTGCGGCAAAGTTCGATCTATGAATGCGCTTGCGCCAATAGCTTATTTGAAACATATTAAAAGTCGCTTTTTACTAGGTATAGCGCCATATATTAACACAATTGATACACTAGTAGGTTTAGCTGGAGTATATGAATATTCGAACGATAACGCATTGTATAAATGGGCTGTAAACAATCTTTGCGGTGATGGGTCATCTTCAACGTGTACCAACACATTATTTTTAATCGCAGGAGAAGATACACAGGAGTTCAATCAGGTCTTTTTTAAATCATAAAATTTCCTTATGTTTCAAAATAATATAAAATTAATTTTCCAGACTATGCTTCCTGTGTATTTGGGACATTTTCCAGCTGGTGGATCGATAAAACAAATTATTCATTATGGTCAACTTGCTACCACAGATAACTTTAGACAGTATGACTATGGATTATTCCAGAATTTCTTCAAATATAAGCAGACAACACCACCATCTTATGATCTGTCGAAAACTACTGCTCCTGTTGCATTGCATTATTCATTGAACGATTTGTTGGCTCAAGTTACTGATGTTGACAGATTGGCTAATGAGTTGCCCAATGTTGTTGCCACGTATAAAATACCATATCAAGCCTTTAACCATTTGGATTTTGTTATTGCAATTCATAGTCGTGAAATTGTTTATAAGAATGTTGTTAAGGTGATCAAATCCTTTGATCATAAATAATGGGTCAGTGGCAAATAAATGATTCAATTGTTAATTATTTTTTACTAATTGGGACAAAATTTATTGTGAATTTCAGAGAGTAATACAACTGTTTATGGGGAATATTGTTCTGGTCTTACTCACTTGTATATTTCAGATTAATATGATTTTTTAAATCGTCAGACTACGACTATCAATCGTTTCAAGATTTGAACTTAATTTTAAGACAGTTGAATAAACAAACAAATTGTAAAGCAGTACATTGAAATTAACTTCTCAGTTGTAATAAATCAATGTGCGTCCGATAAAAAAACGTGTAAAAATTGCGTCTAATATAAAGTGTTGTCACGAAAAATTAGAAGTATTTCGAATTTTTAGAATAACATACATGGAGTATCTTATCGCCAATCCTAGATTTTTATCGGGACTATCTAGGTTGATGCTTAAAACTAAACCAAGAATCAGAATTATCAATGTTGGTCTTTGAGGCCATTAATGCTTTCGATTCAAATGAACAAAACCTGCTGAAAGCAATAAAAATAGAGAAGACGAAAGGAAGGATGAATCGGAGCAACAAGTGTGTAGGACTTTGTGTAATGACTTTAATTAATAGCTGCGTTCCATTTCTGCTTTTGAGTACTCATGAAAAGGAACGCGAAATTTGTGCTTATGAGTAAAACCTTTTGCTCATATCTTAGAGCAGGAGTAGCTGCAAGTGCTCATGAGCAAAAATAAGCAGAAAAGGAACGCAGCTAAAACTTGAAAGTACACAAGGGCACAAAATCGCACCGTCAACTTCACGTTGGCCGTTGGGATAACAACTTGATCCAGCAAAACACATCAGTAATGAAACCAGAAATCTGTATAGAATTGCCGCCATCTTCTGGAATCTGTTCCTCAGTAGATGTAAGTAAACATTCTTCTGCTGAGTCTAACAAGAGCTGTCTTTGTTTCAAACCTTTCCCAGTAGGGAATGGAAGTACTTCTAAAAGTATACTTCTAGAAGTCATTCTGCAGAAGCAGACAAGTACTTCCACCTAGTATAAAGAAGACATTAAAATAACAATTGTGCTCAATTCAACTCATCAAAAATGAAGTACTCCCACTTTTCTACTGAAACACGGTCTAGAACTAAAGCCGGATCTTCTCTTAATATTCTAGGAATAACATTGACTAGTGAAGTGATATGCGTTGGAATAATCTATCCATCCAATGTCGCTACAGCCCAAAGAAAGCCGTGGAGTCCTCTAAGGCATCTCTGCAAGTTTGACGGTCCCCTGCAGCATGTCTCCAGTTCCGTATGTTGATCATTTTCTCAGCGTCACGTAGCGTATCGTAGGATTTTTTTTCTGTTTGGAAGGCTCGTGCCAAAATACACCTAAGCTTTAAAGGCAGTACCTCTAGGGTATTGATACCCAACGTTCTACTATACCACACCAATGCTCTATAAAGTTCGTGTTCCATAGCTTTTGATGTGATAAACACTTTTCGGTGAATACAATTGCTCTTCGCCTTGCTATTATTTATCAATAATTACACTAGTCAACACCAGCTTTGGTGCCGAGCAGCTGTGTGTCGCATTTGAAAAAATCTTGTCGTTCGAACCTTCTGCCGTTTGGTATATAAGCTTTTCAAGTAATTTCAAGCATTTTTTATAATATAACATGTTTGCGGGAAGTGGACCAATCTCGAGTTAGGGGATGGGAGGGTAAAAAAGGGGTTAATATTGAAAAAAACTCTGCCGCTACGTATGTAGGTTCTATTAGGGCTAAATAACCATTAAATACTAGTGGCAGAAATTTCTGACCATTTGCTGGGGTTTGGGCGGTGAATGGGGGCAAATGGTCAAAAATGTCTGCCACTAGTTATTTAGCCCTAGTAGAAAAAGCATACGCAGCGGCAGAATTTTTTCTCAATATTAACCCCTTTTTTACACCCCAACCCCCTAACTCGAAATGGGTCCACTTCGCGCAAAAATTTCATATTATAAAAAATGCTTGAAATTGCTGGAAAAGCTTATATACCAAACGGCAGAAGGTTCGGACGACACGATTTTTTCAAGTGCCAGCTCCCCTAGGCACTAATACTTTTGCCACTAAATTTTTCAATGAAAGATAGCAATCCCCATGATGCTACTTTCAATGCTACCCCTTTGTATATTTTATATACAAACTTAGTTATTCTAGAGATACAAAATAAATATAGCTGTAATAGGAATGTACTATACTAGAAGTAGCATCATTTTCATGGGACAGGTCTTAAAAGAAAAAAAATTAGCGGAAGGTTTCAAAAGGTAAACTATTTACTTTTAAGTATAAGAGATTCAAAAAATCCAGAAACATCTAGATCCATTCATTATAACTGGGTTCCGAGGTATAAACCTAATTGCACTGGACTATAGGAAGAAAAGATGAAAAATATTTTTAGTGCTGCCAATGTACACCTAATACAAAACCATTAAGGGGTTATATCTATGTGAAAAAAAATTTTTTTCGATTTTTTTTTTATTGGCTAAAATTATGCCAAAACATCCCTAGAATTGGAATAAAAAAAGTCCAAATACTAATATACTTCAGATAATTTTTGAGAATTAATTTTCTGAAGCAACTCCAACGCTCGAAAAACGTAAAATTTGCTCTTTTCAGCGGTTCTTGATTTTTTGAATTCGGCGGTCGTAAATTAAATTATTACTTATCGATCATAGATAATGGACTTCTAAATTGAAGTATAGATGTCACTGTATACTATATAGCACATATTATACACTCTTTAGGCCCCCATCCCCATGTAGGAAATAATTGAAATTTCACAGATCTACAACGTTTTAAAACTTCAAACGCGTTTTTCTCGAAACCATGTTTGTGAAATCGGCCGGACACCAAACTCCGTCAGTTTTCATCCGATTGACTTGAAATTTTAACTGTAGCTTCTTAATATGATTATCTAGTGAAGTACACACGATTTTTGCGATTGGTTAACAAGAAAAAAAATTATAAACAATTTAAATCGATTTTTTTCGTCAAAAAAACGATTTTTTTTTTAAACCGCCGCTATTTTGCGAAAAAAAATTCTAAAAATATAATCGTGGGTACTTCACTAGCAAAACTCATGAAGATAATGAAAGAAAATTTTTATTGTTCCAGATGCTAATGGGGCTGCGTAATGTGTCCGGCCGCGGAACACCTTTTGAAAATACTACATACGTTACCATGATCTACAGCCGCCATTTTGTTTTAAATTTCGTATAAAAATTTTTTTTTGTACTCTTGAAGAGTTGTCTTATCGATTGGTATATTATTTGTAACACCTTTTTCACAAAATCAATGCAAAAAAAAATCCTGAAAAAAGCTTTGATTTTTGACCGTCACATAGATATAACCCCTTAACGATATATCGGCACCAAAATTTTTTAAACTTCCCAGTAGGAAGTTATTGTAATCGGTCCGAAAATCGGATTCGAAATTTTCAATGTATTTACACGTTTCAAGGTCCCAATAGCATTTTAAGCAAAAATTGGAGAAGAAATATGTATGTGTGTGTGTGTGTGCGTATGTATGTGGTCATTTTTTCCTGAACGATTTCGCGCGAACCGAAAAAGATATCGACTTCGTTCAGGTGCCGTTCGAAGCGTGTGCAAGGAAATATGATCTGAAAAGATTTTCATAAAAATTGGTGGAGCCGTTTGTTTGTTTGAACGACTTAAGTGATTTTTGTACCAGCACGATTTCGCGCGAACCAAAAAACATACCACTTCGTTAAGATGCCGTTCAAAGCGTGTTAAAGGAAGTATGATCTGAAAAGATTTTCATAAAAATCGTTCGAGTCGTTTTTTTGTTTGAACGAATACTGGGAAGTTAATCTTGTGGACCGAAAGGGTCAAAAGCCACATCCCAACTAGTTTTTATTTGTTGACCTGTGTTATATATGTATTACAATCCTACTTCAAGCCGAAAGTGGCCTCTCAGCAATGCTTTTTTCCAAGTGGATTCAGGCTTTTCAATCTAACTCTTTGCGTTCGAAGATGTAAATCAACTTGGAAATGTGCCTCGTGGGTTCCAATTGAGGGCTTCCTTCGCTGCGCTTTTCATTTTTCTTTTTCTCGCCCACAGTGTATGTGGTTAAATCCATTCCACTTTCTTTGCTGAATTTCTTTTCCCATTCTTTGCTAGACGGTATGGTAGACTAGGGATTAAAATGCTCGATTTCATACAGAGGTCCGTGGTTTGATTTAACGCAGCGCCCTTGGTACGCCTTGGTCAACGTTTTGTGCGTATTATTGTATTGGATGAGAGCGTTGAAATAAACCCGCTCGTCCGCTATTTTTCACCTTTCTCTATACTATCTTTCCCACTAATGGCTTTTACCTTTGAGCTCAAGTATTTCACACAAGGAAAAAGAACCTATTGTTTAACTTCCTTCTTTACCAAAAAAAAAAAAATAAAACACAAAAGTTTAAATTCTTAAAACTTATTTATTAATCAGTCTTCGCCTCAATCACTTTCAAATGACTTTAATACTTCAGCAACTTTCTTATAAACTACTTCACGACTATTGATCGCAATCAAAAAGTCCATATGATTAAATCTCGGATTTGGTACCAAGTATTTTCCAATAACATTTGGCAGCTCCTTACTTAGTCTATCTACATCTTTGGTATGAGAGATCCAATCATTTAACGAATAGTGTAGAGCAACAGGAGCAGTTGTCTTGGACAAGTTGTATGATGGTGGAACTGATGATCCATATCTGGCTCTATTCTTCATTGATCCATAATCGAACATTCTAAAGTAACTTTTGTTGATGAGTTGGGCATAGTGTATAATTTGTTTTGTCGATGATCCAGCTGGTAAATGGCCGAGTACTATTGGTAAGGTTGTCTATAACAAATTTATTTTTGATTAGTAAAATTAATAAAAAAAATCAATTATTAATTTTACCTTATTCAATTCTTGTGAATCAAATCCAGTTATCAAAAACATTATATTGGTACAAAGCGCTTGCGTGAATGTCTTTTCTCTACATGAAATTTGTAAAACAATTTTAGACACAAATTTGTTTGGTAAAAATTCATGGACACCGAAAAGCTTTCCCAAACGATCAAACTGTTTTGAAAATGGCGCAAAAGCTGTAAATATAGGACTTCTAGCATATTGTAGGTATGCAATTGGGGCCAGAGCATTAACAGAACGAATTTTGTCACAATAGCCTGGACGTTGATCGCACATTACGAATAATGCTGTTGTACCCTTTTTTGGAAAAATTATTTGTTAATATTTATAATTTATTTTAAATATGGTTTCTGTACCTGTGAATGCCCAATGTAATGCGTTTGATTATATCCTGTTTTATTTAGTAAAAAATCTATCATTGCTGGAACATCGATTTGTCCTATTTCATGGAAGGAGAAGTCCCAAAATTTTCTTCTGTTTGCGTTTAAAGTTTTATGCTTTCTTGAGTAGCGATTTCCACGTGCATTTCCCATCCAAACATCATAGCCAAGGTCTGATAAGTAATAGGCTGTAAGGAGTCGTAAAATGATATATTCGGTATTTTCGAAAATTGAATGTATCTTTCTTACCTAAGCTACTTTGTGGACCAGCTACAGCCCAACCAGCAGAAGAGTCCAATATTCCATGCATTAAGAAAACTGGCGTTGCACCTGGCTTTGGAATTCTGTGCATTGTTAAAACGTAACCATCTTCAGTTTGTACTTCATGAGTTTCAGCAGGATAACCATATTTTACTAATAATTGTGGCTAAATAAAATGTGGTGAAGTTAGTGAAGGTTTACAAAAATAAAAATAAGGTATACTTACAAGAGTCAGAAATGCATCGGCTTGATTAGAAGTAAAGAGACCTTTGTTTTTTATGCCAAAGAGTGAAGTAAGACCTCTTCCTCGAACTTGGACTATGCCTGAACTACTACTAGTGTATTCTTCAGCGGAGAAAACACTTCCAAAGCAAAGCAATGTCAAGGTGATAACTAAAACTTGTTCCATCTTTCTGTGAGTAAGGTTCCAATTGTAACTAACTTTCGAATCAGACCCTCAATGGTTTTATACCACTGCGAAAACTCTTCTTATTATTTTTTCAGCTGTTTCTGTCTCAGATCAACAATCTTTCACAATTATTTGCAAACTACAAAAATTTCCCGAAGAATGTTATTATCCCATTGTAAAAGGGGTTTTAACTGGATATGAATAACAATGTATTGTTCATCCATCAACAAAAACACATCTAACAAATTCTAGACCAGCTGATGTTTTGTTCTATTGAAATTCTTGGGGAAATTGATTAGTTGATTGAAAGAAATTGGGCGACAACATGAAAAATATTTGGATTATTATTATTTGTTTTGATTGCTGCTAATTGATTGGCTTCATGCTACCTGATTTTTGTTGTTTTTCTATTGTCGGGATTGTGGGCGATGTAATAAGGTGGTCGATTGAGATGTTAGCATAATTGGTTGTCAACCAATATATCAATCAATTAATTAATCAATTTGCATAATTTATTATTCTTTTAGAGGTTTAGATGTAATGTTCGTATTTTTTTTGGTAATAATAATAATCATTTATCAATCTGAATTGTGAATGATATTAGCTCTCAATCTGTCATTGTATCAGTGAAACAATATTGGGGAATGAAGCATATAGAAATTTGATTACTTACTTACTGAGATTTGATTACTTAAAGTGACTTAAAAAAATATCTGACGACTGATTGTCACCATTTAGACGGGATTTCTTTTTTCTCAAATGAATTTAGCACATGCCAGGTCGGAATTTTTTGGAAGACTACTGCTCATAATTAGATCCAATTTGTCGACGTTTCTATCATTTAATCCAATGTCAAATAATAAGAAAGGAAAGGTAACGAGCCCCAAATCCACCGCCATTCAATACTACCACGATACAACAATTGAATAGGAAATAGCTTTCGCTCTTCTTCGCGGGATCCGTGCCTATGACAGGAGACATCGCTGGTGGTCCGCACCCACACGGTAGTGTCAGATTCCTACTGACTAAATACACGAACCTTTTTCCATGACGTTCAAGTCTAGACCGGTATGACCCGTAAAGGCATTACTTCAGCCTGGCGTCATCAGCGCAACCCTTAAAAAAGGGTCCCTCGAAGGTGCTCACCAAAGCACAAGGATTCCCCAAATGCAGATTTAAGCGTTTTTTTGATTTATTTAAGTTGTGGAAGAAATATAAACAGCTTAGAAGTGCTCAGCAAAATAAAAGGAAAAAGTTTAACCGAAAAATTGCTCTTTTTACGGCACCGTACGTAACATACGATAAATTTAAAGAAAATTCGTTAAGTTTATTACGTCAATTCAGGTCGGTGTCATATGAACACTTATGTTCGTACTTTAGATACATCATATTAGGTTCAGGTTTTACTCGGCTTGGGAATGAGCACCACCTTTAGGCTAGCGACATACGATTAGGTTTTTCCCGGACCGATTTTCTCGTGCCAAAATATAACTCAAGCATTAGGTTAGCTGTAACATAAACGTTAAGGTTAAAACCGAATCGGTTTCAGAACAAACCGGAGACAAACAAAACCGGAGACGGTTAGGCGTACCGGAGAAGCCTAATCGTATGTCGCTAGCCTAAGTTAGGTTTCACCTTAACGTATGTCGCAGCTAACCTAATTGCTTGAGTTCCATTTTGGCACAAAAAACCTGTCCCGGAAAAACCTAATCGTATGTCGCTAGCCTTAAACGCTTCCATTGCTCGGGGCACTCCTCTCCTCATGCACGCTGTAAATACTTGGGCGAAATCAGACTGGCTGCCAGCTTCACCGCTGTTTTCGGTATACCATCCAACCCATGGGCTTTTCCAACGTCAAAACTTTTCACGGCTTCCTCTCTTACCGTTCTGTTCAGGGGCCGTACTATGGCTTGCAGCATTAACCGGCGTTCACATTGGCGAGTACAAAGGGTTAGTATGTGGCGGCTACTGGTTATTGCCTGTGACTGGTAAACTTGTTAGTAAAGTTGTACGAGTTTTTTTTATTCAGAAACGTTATTTTCCTTAAAGTTTTGTAAAGAAAAATGTTTTTAAATTGGAAAATGAGCAAACACTGGGAAACTATTGACAAAAGCGAAATTCAGGCGGTTCTTGGAGAAAATAAGAGATAAAAATTTTAATATCTTTGTACGAGAATTGTCCAGAATGTGGATGTTTCAATAGGGACATATGTATATCGAAGTAGAGATTTGAAAACAAAGTCTCTACAAGATATATGTACAAATATCTCTAAACAAAATATAAGATCACAATCGCCTTATTTTTGGTTTCTTTTCTTTTTTTTTATTTATGTGGAAGACTAGAGCTCAGGGAAAGCCCTTGGTACTGTCGACAATCTATTTCCTTCGTATAGAGTGCAATGTCGAACAGCAAGCTCTAGTCGATAGAGAGTGAAGGGGAAGAGAGAAGTAGGAAGGAACTGCCACAACCAACTAACCCCAACCATTTCTATCGCGACTCTGGCATCGGGGCAATGAGAAACAACTCGCTGGAGTGTTATGCCTCCTGAAACAAGTTGAATCCCATCAACCAACCGATGACATGCGCTTGGTGGAGCGGGGCAGTGCTAGCGGAAGGCTATGACAGGAGGGAAGGTGGGAAAGGCGAAGGACCGTGGGGCTCTGCCGGGACTCGAACCCGGGACCTCTGGGATAGTAGCCAGGCGCCTTACTCCCTAGACTACCGAGGCCCCCATATCATGAAATAACAAGTATGCAACAATTGTTGCACCAATTTTTTATTTTTCGCCATTTAACCAAAAATTCACTTGTAAATAGTCTCTACATCACATAGTCACTATACATCAAATTCACCAATGCTGTGGACTTCAGCACCTAAGAGAGTTATAATTTTTTTTATATTTATTTTTCCGGTAAAAAATAAGAAAAATAAATAATTTTCAAATTTTTTGGACATCTAATTTTTTAGTTATTCATTTGAAAAAAATCGAAAATCGCAGAATTTTGCCAATTTTTGAAGTCATTAAATCCATGAATAAAAGATTGTCCAGTATTTTCTAAAACAGGTTTTTTAATTTTTTTAAAAAAAATATTTTTTGTGGTTACACTCTTAAGATACAATGCCAAAATATAAGATGAGACGACATTGAAATCATATTGAAATAAATCATTTTTTGTACATTGTGATATTTTTCAGTTTGAAATTGCTGTTTTCTGCAATTCCGCACGAGATATCTTTCCCAGTGAACTGGAGTCGCAATGTAAACACCATCAATTTCTATTACCAGTGCTCTGGGAAAAAAAGTGTCAGTGAAGCACTGGCAATCCCTCTGTCAGGGAAATATTTGCCAGTATTCTCTGGTAATGTAAACAGTGTGCCAGTGCGACTGCCAGCGAAAACTCGTATAGTTTAAACGCACCTTTAGTAAAATTCAACTAGTTTTCTTATACTATGAAAATGAGTATATTTAAAGTGAATATGGTTCGTTATTATCGAAAATGTTTCGCCCTTTTTCTTGTTGAGCTATGATGCCATGCCATGGTGAAGAGCTTCTGTGCCTCTGGTAGAAAAACTGAATCAAGTAGTTCTCACAGACTTCTTATGAAGCCAGGTTAATTCCATTGGGGGAGCTCTGCACGGACAAGAACAAGTGATAGGGGCTGTTACATACTATATCTGGGCTACACGGTGGATGCGACAAAATTTCCCAACCAAACTCTCACTCTTACGCCTGGCGTAATCTTTCTAATTGTCCAGAGGTGTGTTGAAAATCAATCGTCTGACCACTGAGAAACAATTCGAACTGACACCTTTCAAACGAACCCCATGAACTTTTCCCAGATCTGATATAATGATTGTACACCGTTTGATTTTCAGTAAACTCTTGTCTTTAATCTATCAATGTCCAATCTTGAATTCAGTTCTAACTACAGTCCAGGGTTGAAGCCATTGGTGAAAATAATTTAGATCCTTGAATTTCACTTAGTTGAATTTTTGATTTTTTTTCTGCCCTTTTAGACTACTTTCTTTTGTTTCGCTCGTTTAATTTTCGTTCGTATGTTCAAAATTAGTGTTGTTCTGTAGACAGTAAACAGAGCAAGCCCTAAGGCATCAACCGAAAAGAAACCTTTTCATTTAATACATTCCATAAAAACAAAAACATCTGTTCGAAATTGTTAAACATTTTTTTCCCCCAGACAGAAGAACAATGCATAATTATTGAATGTAATTTTTCCCAAATATATTAAAGTGTTTAACAAGTTTTGAACTTGCAAATAATAGAGTATTGATCGGAAAGGTGATTGAACAAATATTAGAACAGATGAAAATATATCACATCGAAAAACATCTTCTCACTTCCGACTGGTATAAATCTATCGCTTTACGGTGAGAAACAACAGTTACAAATTCAACCTCAAGCAAAGAAAGATGAAGCAAGTTTTAGTTATCGTCTTATCATTGCTAGGCTTTGGCACTGCTTTCCCTTCTCAAGAAGATATTCTAAGTAGAAAGGAAATGGTCCAAGCTATTGGAGGAGATGTAGAGCCGCGGTCATTTTCCGCACCTAATCAAGAAGACACTTTTCTGACTGTTGTAAGTATTGAAAATATTCCAAAAGTATTTGTAAGAAAATAATGAAACAATTATTATTTATTTAGCCGCAATTAATAAGAAAATATAGCTACGCTTGTGATACACACGAAGTACAAACCGAAGATGGTTATATTTTGACATTGCATAGGATTCCCAAGCCTGGTGCATCTCCAGTCTTCTTGATGCATGGCCTTTTAGACTCTTCTGCTGGTTGGGTTGTAGCTGGTCAACATAGTAGTTTAGGTAAAACTATTTCAGGAAAAAAGTATAAAAAACATCGAATTAATATATTATACTTTACAGCTTACTACCTATCAGACCTTGGCTATGATGTTTGGATGGGAAATGCACGTGGAAATCGCTATTCTAGAAAACATAAAAAGTTAAATCCAAAAAACCAAAAATTCTGGGATTTTTCCTTCCATGAAATTGGAAAAATCGATGTTCCAACAATGATAGACTTTGTATTGAACAAAACCGGATATGATCAAACTCACTATGTAGGACACTCACAGGTATACTATCAACGCCATAACTTGCAAATTATTTTTTTTAATAAAAATAAAATCCTTAAACATCATTTTTTGTTATGTGCGACCAACGTCCTGGCTACTGCAACAAAATTCGTTCAATGAATGCTCTTGCACCAATTGCATATTTAAGATACGTTAGAAGTCCACTATTAATCGCTATAGCGCCATTTGCAAAACAGCTTGAAAGATGGGCGAAATTATTGGGGATGCATGAGTTCTTACCAAATGACGACACTTTTAAAATGGCTGGACAAGTTATGTGTAAGGACAAGGCTGTAACACAGCGAATTTGTTACAATACAATGTTTATGGTTACTGGTTACAATTCACAAGAGTTGAATAAGGTAAAAAATACTATTTAACACTATCCTTTAAAAACTTTATTAATCTAAAATTTACAGACAACTTTACCAATTGTACTTGGTCACGTGCCAGCTGGAGCCTCGACAAAACAAATAGTCCATTATTCACAGCTTGTTGGTAGAAACTATTTTAGAATGTTTGATTATGGACCAAAACAGAATCAGGCTAGATATGGATCCAAAACTCCACCTTCGTATGATCTCTCTAAAACGACGGCTCCTGTTGCTCTGCATTACTCCTTGAACGATTGGTTGAGTCACAAGAAAGATGTCCTGAAATTGAGTGGCGAACTGCCCAACGTTGCTGGTCAATATTTAGTGCCAAATCCAAAATTTAATCACATGGACTTTCTGTTCGCAATTAACAGTCGTGAGGTAGTTTATAAGAAAGTTGCTGAAGTATTAAAATATTTTGATAGTAAATGAGTGATAATAAATAAGTATTTGATTAGTGATATTAACTATTTTATTTTATTGGAATTATTTTAGTCAAAGATATCCAGAAAATTCTAAATCATAGCACTGCAAATCCCAGTGTTTGATAGGTGTTTAGAAATAAAATAGTCTAGTCTTTTTTCTAAACGGTAAAGTGTTTAATGGTGTGAAGTGTTTTTTTAAAAGCCGAAAAAGTGATTAATGTAGAAAATTTAATCACTAAAGTGTTTTATTCTTCAACACTTAAAGTTTTTAACATAAATTGAACACTTTAGGTATTTACTAAATAATTTTAGCCTAAGAACAAAATTATAGAAGTGTTTAAAAGTAAAACACTTATTCATCCTTTGGCCATTTGGTATAGTAAACACTTAGTAATGATAAACACTTAGGGAAAAATAAACAGTTTTAACGTTTTGTGATATTAATCCCTTTACCGAAAGAAGCTTCCTATAAAATTATCACGTGACTCATATTTCAGGCAATTATGTTGGTGGCTGCAAAGGGTACCATTTAGCATACTCAATAGACAGGTTCTCGTTCGATTACGAAGCGCAAGCAGCTTTGGACGTGGTTAGTACTTAGTGCGGGGACCGCTTAGAAAAATGACATTCGCCCGGTTTAGAAAGCTTTTTCTTTACCTAAAACAAGCTCAATGCGTTTACTAGTGCAACTATTGAGTTGGGGTTTCTCAGGATTTATTTCTTTGTTGTACGGGCACCACCATTGGTCCCTGAGGCTGTTACTACCATTCGACCGCCGATTAAGAAAATGAACTATCTAATAGCCTCGACACACGGCAATCAAAATATGACGAAAATTCCTAATTTATGACGAACGCCCTTACGGGGTGACACACGTTAAAATACCTCATTATATTATGACAGTTGTGGTGTAGTGGAAAATGACAGAGAACGAAAAATAAAAAAAAATTATACCTTTGGTACGTTGTTGCCCCAATGAAAGGGAAACAAGTAATATTTGATTTTTTAATATGGAAAAAAGTAATATTGTTTATTAATTTTCAAGGAAAATTAAAATAAAAATCAGCTGACTCTGGGAAAACGCCTAAAAGAGGGCTTTTTAACATGATATATCGTTCGACAGATGGCTCTCTTTTGAGATTTTGTACTAGATTAACCAAAATTTGCCTAATCGGTTTTCCTAATTGATGAGGTTCATATTTGCTAATTAATGACGAATTTTCGTCATAAATGCGTGCGTGTGTCGAGGCTATAAATTATCAGCAATTCCCTAACAATATATACTGGATAAGCTAAAAACTTTTCAAACCTAGTTAAAACTAGAAATAGGTTCAAAATAATCCACTTCAAGTGGCCACAATTACAAAGCACAAATTCATCGTTGCCATGGATTTATTAATGACGAAATTATGCGTAATAAAAAACAATTTTCGAAATAAATCTAAATAATAAAAGCTTATCACTCGCAATTTTAAAATAAAACACACAAAAAAAGGGAAGTGGATTATTTAAATAAATAAATTGATAATAAAAGTAAATAAATCAATCGTTGACACAATTGATAAGAAACTACTATCAAACGTTTCGACAAGAAAACTAGTGTAAAAAAAGTTTAATACTATAAAAAAAATTGTTTTGGAATTTTGCAGAGATTTGTTAAAAGAGATAACAGTGTTATCACATCGATTACACTTCACATGTGTAATAGAAAGCAAACGTTCGATCAGGTTCAAAATTTCACTTTCGATTAAAAAGAAATTTCTTTCATATTTATAAATATTAAGTTTAAAAAAAAAATCTAAAGTTTAAAATCTAATCACACACGTATCTTAGTTTTTATTAAATGTAATTACTAAAAATCGATGTTCAAAGAAAACAACATTTTTTCTCTCAATATCAAAAAGAGCTTTACCTGAAAAACTTTTTATCAGGTAATGTGTCGTCTGATTAGTGATTAACTAGAGGATAAAGTACCCCCCAAAGACTGATAGCCCTAGTTGTATGGCTATAAAGAGACCGGATAACAGGTAGCAAAAACAGTTGCGAATTCGACCTTACGCAAGGCAAGATGGTGAAAATTTTAATAGTTGCCATTTCTTTTTTGGGTTTGGTATACTCTTTTCCAACCCAAGAACTACTCAGTAGTGGAGAATTGGTTCAGGCTTTAGGTAGAGTTTTGAAACCGGAAGATTTTGAACAGTTTGGTATTGATGCGAAAAGTGTTTCACCTTTAATTCAAGCTGATGCTTTTTTGACAGTGGTATGTATCTTTACAACAAAAAAAAACATAGTAAATTTTATTAACTAAAAAATAATTTTCTTAATAGCCACAACTTCTAAAAAAATATGGCTACCCAGCTGAGGTGTATGAGGTTCAAACACCTGATGGATACCTTTTAGAAATGCACAGAATACCAAAGCCAGGTGCAACCCCGGTTTTGTTAATGCATGGAATTTTGGACTCATCAGCTGGATGGGTTATTTCTGGACCACATAGTGCTTTAGGTATGAATATAATATAAAAATAAATAATAAAATATTTAAATAAATATTATTAAAACAGCTTACTACTTATCTGATCTTGGATACGACGTCTGGATGGGGAATGTAAGAGGCAATCGTTATTCGAAAAAACATACATACTTAAATCCCAAAAGAAAGGAATTTTGGGACTTCTCCTTCCATGAAATCGGAGCATTGGACGTTCCAGCAATGGTCGACTTTGTTATTGAAAAAACTGAGTTTAAACAAATTCACTACGTTGCACATTCTCAAGTATGAAAATTTTATTAATTTAATTATTAAAAATGTATAACAAATTAAAAATCATTTTTTCAGGGCTCAACAGCATTTTTCATAATGTGTGAACATCGTCCTGGATATTGTGACAAAATTCGGTCTATGAACGCTTTGGCCCCAGTCGCATATTTACGCCATGTTAGAAGTCCACTACTGATTGCCTTATCGTTCATTGTGGATCAACTTGAATTTTTGGGAAAATTACTCGGAATGCACGAATTCCTGCCGAACAATGCTATTTTCCAAATGGCTGGACAACTACTCTGCAAGAAAGAAGCAATTACTCAACCCCTTTGCTACAACATACTATTTTTAATCACTGGATATGATTCACAAGAACTAAATAAGGTACAATTTTATTAGTGTTACCACTTTACAAAATCTATACTATATTTTTTTTTCAAACAGACAATGTTACCAGCAATTCTCGGTCACATTCCAGCTGGTGCATCTACAAAACAATTGGTTCACTATGGACAATTAGTTCGGACTAACCACTTCAGAATGTTCGACTATGGATTATTGAAGAATCGGTTCAGGTATGGATCGTGGAAGCCACCAGCGTATAATTTGGGAAAGACAACTGCTCCTGTCGCGTTGCACTATTCAATGAATGATTGGTTGGCTGATAACAATGATGTTCAGAGATTATATGATGAGCTGCCGAATGTTCAAGGTCGATATTTGGTACCACTACCGAAATTTAACCATATGGACTTTTTATTTGGTATTAGTAGCCGAGAATTGGTTTATAAGCAAGTAGGTAATATTATGAAATCGTATGATGATAAGTAATTAAAAAAAGACTGATAAATAAATGTGGTAAAGTGTATTGTAAAAGTTGTTTTTGTTTTGAGAGAAAATGGTTTCTTAATCTTGCAAGGTGATCATCCTTATGTGATGTTATTGGTACTCCCCGACCCTGTAAACCTCAACAATTATTTATAGATCAGCCTTCCTTTTCATTTGATTTGAATGCATCACAAAGTCTTTTATGTCTACTTGCTCTTAAACTGTGAAGAAAATGGCCTAACCATTTGGACTTTCTATCAAATCCAGTTTTACGACTTCGTTTTTGCACTCTAATCTTACTATTTCCACCATATTAAGACACGTTTTCTGCGCAGCTAAATACCGAAATTTTCCATAAATACTTTATGATAAAAGTTGTTTTGACGATAAAGATATATTTAGATAAAGATGAGAAGTAAAGGTCCATAAAACCTTGGTATGCTAAGATAGTCGTCGTCGGAAGTCTGTAGATTACTCGGTCTGACTGCCATTACAGAGGCCAAAGTTCGAATCCGTTGTAGCTACAAAGCTCTTCACTTCTCCTGCCTTTTTATTATTCCCCTCTTATTTATCTACCATTTTACATAAATTCTTTTACCACCACTCTTCTGCCATAGCCTAAGCATAGCTTGAACGCCGTCTCCGGTTTAATCAAGGAAAATTTTTTTGAAAACACTATGGGATGAGGAAATACGACGGGCGATGAAAAAACGGAGCTGCATATGAATAAAGGTTGTACTGTATCAAAATGAATAAAAGACAACGTATAAGTAGAACAACGATGATAATCCACTTTCTGGACTCAAATTCTTGAATTCGAAATCTAAGAAATTTTTCTTCTTCTTTTGATGAGGAATTGGGTTCAAAAGTAACGCCACCACTCGCTTGGCCTATTGTACTACACCCTATGCCTCGCATTTAGAGGTCAGCCAGCTTGAACATTTTCGGCAGTCTGCCTAGTGGTTTGTCGCTTACACTTGGCTATTTGAGCATGGTATCTTTGAACAAGGTACCACTGTCATGGTGGTCTCGGCCAAGAGGGGTTTCACCGGTTTCAAATCGCAGTCCCGCAATTCCACTCCACCGCTCTTGCCTCGGCCTTAAGTACTACGTATACATGATGAGTTGAACCCAGGTTGAACCCGAGTTCAAATGCATGTAGACGCGAGTCGAGTTGAGATAGGGTCGACTGAACTCGACTCAGCTCTGCTACCTGGGTTGAGTTGAAATTATGCATATAGACGCGATCTCAGTAGTTGAGTAGTTGAATTTATTTGACAATAGCATTTCTGTGTCTTGTTTGTGATTTTTGTCGAATTTTATCGATTGTCGAAAATTCAACTCAACCTCAACTCAACTATTCACCTCCTCATGTATACGTAGTACTGGTCGGTCCAGAAAATTAGGGCAGAACGACGGTGTATGTGGGCTGTGGGACTTCTTAGGTCCCTGCTCCCCAGGGGAGTCCTGTAATGTATGGGAGCTGCTGCTGCCAATTTTCTGGTGGTTCCAGAAACTTTCTACAGAATGGTGGCTGTCTGAAGCTTCTTCTTGTTTTCCCGTGTTCCTGACCGTAGTGTTGCCTTCGTTCTGTTGAGAAGGAGTTTGCAAAGGCGGGGCTCCGGTGTGCTCCGTGCGACCACTCCGGCCTTCCTTGCCTTGGCCCCTTCGGCTGTTTATAAATGTCCCATGAGTATGGTAAAAAGGAGAAGATCCATCCTGAACAGAGCCACCATCAAGGTGGTTGCTGACGGCATCAGTTAGGCAAAGTCCTTTTTTTCTTGGTGCATGACCTTTATCTCCTTCATCTGGAGCTTACTTTTAAAAGGAAATGAATGGTGATATCCATCTCTGTATATACGATATATGCTATTAGTATGTTCAATTTTTTGCCTTTTCGTTGCTCCCGAGTTTCCTGTGACCTAGCTTCTTCGCCAAGGAAGACGACTCCGAAGTGACGAATTCTTTAGAAAGTAGATATTACAGGAGGCAATCGATATCAGCTCCCGATGTTTTGCACATCTTATAGCTGCAGCCGATGCGCTGGACAATACTGACCTTCGGCTCCACCATGTGAATATGTAAAATTATAATATCAAAAAATCCAGAAGTCTAAAAATTGGCATGTATAGAAGTAATGGCTGATTTTTGTATAACGTAGTTCTCGATCCACTGCCCCTACCTTCGCGATTCTGTAGCTCCACTTATGTAACTGGTTACTGTTTCCAGAAGACGTACAGTACAGCACACTTTGTACTACAGGGAATGATCAAGGACTATCTGACTACTAGACAGTGAAGCACAACATCAACAAGGATTGATATACACAAGGGCGGCGGAGCTTAATGACTTTGGGTGGGGGCACGGGAACAGATAACGGATAAAATATTAATCGGTCAATTTATTTATTTGAGAATTTCGGCGTGGATATGTGAGTAATAACTGCGCCTTTGTCGAAAACTTTCTATGTATTTTTAAACGCGAATGTGGTCCCCCAACTGAGTACTAATTATGTCCAATGCTGCTTGACCTTTGTGATCGAACCAGAACCGGTCTACTACTACTAAGCATGTTGAACAACACCCTTTAAGGCGGACACACACTATTAAAACCCGACCCAACGCAACGTGTCAACACCCGACGTGAACCGTGCACAAATAATATGGAAAATGTACGATTTGATTTGACTCAACACGCGTCACATCACATCGGATCGCGTCGCGTTTCAATAGTGTGCCTCCGCCTTTAATAATTTCCCGAAATATGAAGCAACATAACAACAAAAACTAAAGCTTTGTATGAGTAAAGCTAAAGCTTAAAGGTATTAATATAAAACTTCTTAAAAAGCTTTCCGAATGCGCAAGGCAGATGTTGGGATGGCCCCATTTCATTTGGTTTCATGGAACCCTTATGAGAAACTGATAAGGTATACCTCACTTCAGCATCGCTGATTTTTATTGTGTGGTGTGCATGAGAAGCCTTTTTTTGGCATGCCGCATTGCCTCATGGGGTCCTCATGAGGAGCCCATGGGGAAATTCTTCTTTTGGCAAGCCCCTGAGACAATCCCCTTTTTAAATTGTAGTCGGATGAGGTTTAAAAAGCTTAGGCTATACAGCTATAAGTTCTTAATAGCTCCAATATAATATATTTAGTTTTTGTATGAAAAGCCTTGCTTGTGTGCGCGGCCATTCGACCACTTTCTTTCGTCGCAGTGGCCTAGACAGATATTCAACGTTCTGGCTTATTAGGTGCACATGAAATATTTTGGGTGCGGATTTCCCCACCCAAGGCGGAAGGGCGTGTGCACTTTTCCTTCTCTCCTTTTCCTGGATATACAAATCCTCACCAAAAAAGAAGGCTTCCAGCATTTCAAGAACATTGATATCGTTTTGGAAAGAAATGTCTTCAATCCAGAGTTGGTATCCCTAAAAATAATACTGATTGCCTAATTTTGCTGGTGCCTTTGATGCAGAACTACCAAGTCTGCGTAGCAAGGCCAAGAGCCAATGCAATCCTGTTGTCGAAAAGCAATGCTGAAATAAAAACACTAGACGTGGTCTATGTAACTTCCAAGCTGGCAGAAATCTCACAAATCGCAGAAATGTAATTTCGCAAAAAATACTCCGATTTCAAATTCAAAATATCTCGGAATAAGAAATTTTACACATTTTGGATTGGTTTTAAAGTATTTAAGCTCCCTACAAACACGGATTTTACGTAGAGTAATCTAGGTTGATGTTTGTGATAAAATGGTTGATGTTTACGGCCTTTAATGTGTTATAAGTATTAATCAAATCTGTGTTATATTAGGACAAAATGGTTTTATGTCTGTGCTTACGCCTACATGAAACTTTTTAAAACTATTTTATCACAATAATTTCTCCAAACCAAAAAAGTCTTCACATTTATTACAATACCTCAAAAGACACCACCACAATACTTTATTCACTATGCTTCTCAACAAATTTCATCACTCTTACAACTTTCTTATAAACCAACTCTCTCGTACTCATTCCAAACACAAAATCCATATGATTGAATTCCGGCAGTGGAACTAGATACTTCTTAATTAATCCAGGGAGTTGATCCGCCAGCTTATCAACATCAGTAATATCTGCCATCCAATCATTCAAGGCATAGTGAAGAGCAATTGGAACAGTGGTTTTAGCCAAGTTATACGGCTTCGGTGAAATATTCTTGTAGACATGTAAATTTCCCAATAATCCATAATCAAACATTCGAAAGTGATCGCTGCGTGCCAATTGTCCAAAGTGTTCTATTTGTTTTAGTGATGCACCGGCAGATACGTGTCCCAAAATTACAGGTAACATGGTCTAAAATATACAAAAAATATTGAAAAACTATATAAAATTTGTGAAGTTAAAACATACACTATTCATTTCTTCCGCTTGAAATCCAGCCAATAAAAACAGGACATTTTGGCAAACTCCTTGAGTTTGTGCTTTTTCCTGGCATAGAGCCTGTGCAGCGTTGGTAATGTGTTCGTTGTTCTGCATAAATTCATTCATTTGTAGAGCATGTCCCACAAATCCAATGATACCAACAATATGTGATATGCCAATCAGTAAAGGACTCTTGATGTGTTTTAAGTAAGCAACTGGTGCTAAAGCGTTGACGGATATTAGTTTATTGCAGTACTGTGGACGCTGATCGCACATAACAAAAAGGACTGTTGTTCCCTGAAATAGAAGTGTGTTTTAAAAGGTTTTTAAATATGTAAAATAGTGTTACTTGGGAGTGTCCTATGTAATGAATTCGTTCAAAGTTTGTTGTATTTCCGATATAGTCGATCATAGCTGGCACGTCATAAACTCCAATTTCGTGAAAGGTAAAATCCCAAAATTCACCTTGGCCTGGATGGAAAGTTGTATGATTACGAGAGTATCGTGTACCCCTGGCATTGCCCATCCAGACATCGTAGCCAAGATCAGAGAGGTAATAGCCTGTTTATAAGTTAAGTTAAGTTATAGTATTCAAAAAAATTCACAATCAATCATCAATCATACCTAGAGCATGCTTGGGACCTGTTATTATCCAACCAGCTGAAGAGTCTAGAAGTCCATGCATTAACAAAACTGGAGTTGCACCAGGCTTTGGTATTCGATGCAGTTCCAAAATAAATCCATCCGATGTTTGTGTTTTATGAACTTCCACAGAATAATTGTACTTTTGTATTATTTCAGGCTGAAATTGTAAAATTATTACAACTTTTATTCTCTATTACAAATTTATACATACCACTGTTAGTAAACCATCGTTTGTCTCTGTTAAATCTCTTTTTTTGCCAGCCTTAACAAATCTCACCAAATTTATGGTTAAAAATATTAACAAAATTGTAAGAAAAACTGTTTGCATCTTCACAAATTGAATTTTTACAAGTGATTGATCTGATTTTGTTTCAGTTTAACATTGGTTATGGTCTGACACGAGGTTATCAGTTGCTTTTGGGGAATTCTACAATTGTTTGTTTACATTAACACTGATAAGAGCCTTCTTCAATTTTCCAAGTCGACTGTCGTATATATTTGCATTGTTTGTTTTGATTTTGGGATTGTACGGAATTAGTCGGTCGCTGCTATCGGAAGAGATTTTGGGTTCATTAAAAATTTCTTAAGAAAAACGATTTATTTATTTTTTATGGTTTTAATATCACATAAGAAATATTTGCATTTGAATTTGAATAATTCGTACAAAATATAGAAAGTGTTTATACATTTAGGCAGTTTTTTGGGTGTTTGTTTTTTTTTATAGTCAAGTGTAGGTGAAAATCCATGATAGTCTTCTTTCTTTTTCACCTGTCGTTGGAAGAGGCACAATCCTCCACACGTCCAGTACAAATAATACTAGCTTATGCAGATATGTTCACATTGTTGAGAGACGCATACTGCACAGGAAGCTTTCAGTCATATTGAGTGCGCGAAACGAAAACTGACGATTTATGATTGGTGCTATAATGAAGTTAGATGAAGATTAATTTGAAGTTGTACAATCTTTCACCTAGCTTAGACCAATAATAGTAGTCGATAACAGCATGGGACCAGGATTATGCTCAGGGTTGCTAAAAATCAACAGGGCTGATAAAAGTTCTCTCAATGGGGATGAAATTTCCTTTCGAGTTCGCTATCAATATCCCGCGTTAGCGAGGAGCATAGGAAACCCATTGAAGGTAATTTTAAATTATACAAAACTGTAATATAGTCCGGGGAAATTAGCAAAAAAAACGCACGAAAGGAGACAAAATTCCAAAATGGCTGAATATTTGACCAATGGCTTCCTTGTAGGCATGTCGATTTAAAATCGATCAATCGAAAAATCGATCTTTTCGATGAAATAATTGATTTTTTAGATCGATCTCAAACACTGAATCGATTCAGTGAATCGATTCACAAACCCCTCGAATCGGACCCGATTCACATTGGGCTGTTCCACACGCTGAAAACGTCGTTTGTTGAAAAGAGGGTGAGAGAGGATTTTTCCAACCAACTTTTTCAATGGATTTTTCAGCCAACTTTTGGACAGTTGTGTGGTTGTTTTGTTTTTTCTGAAACTCCCTTTCGCTAGGAGCATAAAAGAAAGGGAAATTACAGTAGGCAAAAGAGAATTTAGACAAAAAACAACAACATTGTGGAGTGCAGTTGGTTTTTAAAGTTCGCTCGCGAGAAAACCCATTCAGTTTTTAATTCACTTTCAAAAGGGAATAAATGGATGATTATAGCCTATTCTATAGTTTATTAGCTGTCGGCCCATGTAGAAGAGCCCTATATAGCAATAAAAAGTATTTATACATATACATACATACACTCAACAAAAATTGATTTACGATTCGATTAATCGAGAATCAGTCTTTTAATGCTCGATTTAATGGAGAATCGATTTTAGTGCGTTCGATTCGAATCGAATCGAAGATCGATTTTTTTTTGGAATGAATCGACATGCCTACTTCCTTGGGACTTTTTAAGGAAACAACTTCGGAATCACAAAAAAAAACAACATGGCCGCCGGAGATATCACTTTTTGACAAAAAAATCCCTTTTCGAAAAAAAATTTTGATCAGTCAATACAAAACAGAATTGCCTGCAAAATACCCCTTTTGAATTTTTTTCGAAAACCTTGACCTTTCTGAATTATTCAAAGTATTTTTTGGGCGAAATGTGATTTTTGGAAACTTTAACCTTGAAAAACTTCGAAAGGGTTAGGTTTTCGCAAAAATCACAACAGGCTTTTTTTGTAGGCAATAATGTTTCATATTGAGTGATAAAATTTTTTTTCGAAAAAACCACTTTTTGAGTGATTTTTTGCCAAAAACTGATATCCCCGGCGGCCATGTTGTTTTTTTTGTGATACCGAAATTATTTTCTTAAAAAGTCCCAAGGAAGCTGTGGTCTAATTTTCAGCCATTTTGGAATTTTGTCTCCTTAAAATGCTAATTTCCCCGGACTAATAAAACTCTTGACATTAACAAAAGCATCAAGATCTCACGCCTACGGTGGATAGGACAAGCAATTAGAATATCCAAAGAAGCGCCCCAAAAAATCCTGTTCCTCCAAATGCCAGAGGGGAGAAGGTCATAAGGAAGGCCTAAGAACCCAGTCGTAATAAACTGACTACTTAGAAAATAGAAATAATTTTAGCACTAGTGGAAAATTGACTAGTTCCAGCACTGGTGCCAAAGTAATCCTGAGAGGAGCTAGTTCAAATCACGATATCAGTGGTAAACCCGCAAGGTTTTTCTAAACAATTTGTTTTTTAGTTAGTAGTTTTGTTAGTTCAAAAAGAATAAATTAGTTCTTCAAGTAGTTCAAAATGAATTATTTCTCCAAGAACTTCAAAAGGAATTAGATCTTCAAGTAGTTTAAATGAATTAGTTCTCCAAGAACTTCAAAATTAATTAGTTCTCCAAGAACTTCAAATGAGTTAGTTCTCCAACTAGTTTAAAATGTATTACTTCTCGAAGTATTTCGAAGTACTTCAGAGGGGGAAATTGATTACATCGTAGGACAACACTGTACAAAAGTAATAGGTTGTTTTAACGTAAAAGGTTTCCAACTGAGAGCTACTACTTCTTCCTTAGAAAGTAGTTATTCTACTAGGCTTAGAACTACTTCACTTTCCTACTGGGAAGAGATATAAAGGGGATGTAGAAAGACATTGAAATGGTGTTATACCGCAGATTCACCGAGCTCAGTTAAACAATGTTCAGTTCAATCCACATTAGTGGCTTCACAGGTTAAAGTCCTGTTCATGTTCAGCTCGTGCTTAATATAGTTGTTACTTTTTCGCCAGAAGTCAGAAATGCAAACGCTCACTGGAATGGTATTCCATTATTCCAGTTGATTATACTCTCTTTTGAGCGAGCTATTACGTTAAACTTCAGTTCGAGTCCAGTTGGACGAACTGAGGTCTGTTTTATCCTCAGTTGAATATGTGGAAATTGTATGCGAACTGAACTATTTTAAAGTTCAGTTCACCAATTTAGTCGAACTTGCGTAGCTCGGCCGGTGAAGCCAGGGTATAACGCAGATTTGGGATTACCAGCTGGAAGAGTAAGACGATTGAAGAAGATTCTAGAAGAGGCCAAAGCTCAATAAGAGTGCAGCGCCAGGGATGACGATGATGATGAAATTGAAAATGTCAGTTGCTGAAAAACCATCATATTTTTTTTGACATTTCCAGATTATTTGACAAAAATTTTATCTGGGAATTGTCATGATTTTACATTTCTGCCGACCTCTTTAGCCTAGGGGTTAAGGTGGCCAACTACCATCTCAGAGGATCGTGGGTCAAATCTACTTCGCGGCATAATCCTTTGTCTTTCCACTTTCTCCCGACCTAGATAACTTTCCCTTCTCCTTGTCATTCCTCTTTATAAAAAATCCCCTACTGTTTCCCTCGCCATCGCCTAAGCCCATCAGTACAAAAAACGGGGAAGCCATCTTCTATGCGACGTGCTGGCGTTGCAAGTTCTTTCACTTTTCTCTCTACTATCTTTTCGACTAGACCTTCCTTACAACATAAAACTCAATACATAAATCCGTCGACAATACGAAAGAGTTTACATCTCTGAACGCTACTGTTTTACAAACAAAAAAATTTGCTTGTATGTTAATACCTATGTAAAACTGATTTTAAACAAATTTTCGAATATACAAACTAAAGTTTACTAAAGCTCCTTAAAATTCATTAAAAGTTTATCCATTAAGACCCATTCTTTAAGTACCAAAAAAATAAACCAACTTTTCACTAGCTACATATAATCTAAGAGGATATTTACTGCAACAGTTCATCCTGCAGTAGAGGTGATGATGTTGTGGAAAGATTTAGTAGATTGCAACAACTTTCTACCATACAAAATATACAAAGGATGTAAATTTAAAATGTTTTTAAATAATGAATTTTAATATGATAAAATTAAGTTAATAATCATAAGTTAACAATTTTGTCACTAATTTGTCTGTCGAGTCCCGGAAATGTGTCCATAAACTTCCAGACTTTGCTCACTAAAAATTGTTTTGCCAGAGAAGGAAATCTCGTTAATGAAATACTCTGAGCTCTAGCAGCAGGTGTTGCACGAGGTTAAGATTTATGTAGGTATAAATTTTCGAAGAAATTTAATATTTTATTAAATAATTTAGTTTAATAGATAAGTGTATATTGTTGGTTTTTTTTGTTCTCAGGTTATGCGTACAATGTTTTGAGTGTTATATTCGAACGTAGTCCAACAAATTTCACATATCAAAACAGGTAATGTAAAAATTAACAAACATGAAATCTCACGGGTTGAGTGTTACACTATATTCTAGGAAAAGTAACTTAGAAACAAAAAGAGGAACTCAATAAATTATCACATATCACTTAAATAATCCACTAATTAATTACCTCAAACGAGTTTAGCTAATTGTTCCTTGTAAAAAATTTGAACACCAGTCACAGTCACTAACTTCGTAATTTTAAGTAAGAAATCAACTTAGCAAACAACTCAACCACAACTCGGATCACAAGCAGATGAGTGTATTTATCTACTTACTTCTCATATTTATTCAAACAAGCAGCTTTCAACTTGCTTCTTGCAATCTTAACTAAGAAGAATGTCCGGAAATGACAACGATCGAAATGAAATAAAATTAGATCGGCATTAGTTATCAACAAGATGAGATCGAGTTTGGAAGTCGGAAAGGACCTCTGGGAAATTTGTGCCAAACTATGAAATTCCCCATATCTGTGTGCCTTTAGCTCGAAGAAGATACCATGAAGAATCTATCAATCTTGCTTTAGACTAGTGTAGAATGATTCACACGCCATGGTTTTGGATTGTGTGGTTTTTTGGGATTACCCGAAAGTGAAAACTGAAGTCTTCATTTTGAAGATTTTGTTCTTCGTTTTTGTTCTGTGATATGTAAACTGATGTAATGAAGATAGATAGTTTTTTATTCATGAGATGAACGAACAAAAAATGTGGAATGCCATTAGAGTTTAAATTTTAGAACTTATTGTAAATTTGATAAGTCTAAAAATGTTAAACACAATTTAAAGGGAATAGTAGAGGGAAATTAAACAAAAAAAGAGCGAAGTTATGATGTAGTTGGGAAGTTCGAGTTTTTTGTTTTTTTCTTTACATACTTTCTTGTGACCATACGCAATACTTCGTTACTTTATTTAAAACGCCCATTTTATGACTTTAAAAAAAATAAAAAATTTCAATTTTTCAATTCTTTGCCTTTTTTTCATAGTTGGCAAGTAGCTTTTCATAGTTCGAAAAAAGGCAAAAAATTTAAAATTGAAGTTTTTTACTTTTTTTAAACTCCTAAAATAGACAATTTAAATAAAGTAACGAAGTGTTGCGTATGCTCACAAGAAAGTACATAAAAAACTTACAATTTAAAAAAATATATTGATGATGTACGATGATTTGGCATAAAATGGCGGCAATTTTAAAATTTTTCGAAAAGTGCCAATTGTTGCCGTAAAAATCGAAAGTTTTTTTTTTGAAATTTCAACGACGTATTTACAGCATCAAATTACATATTTTCTCAAATTTTTATCAAAATCTGACTATTTTCCCGTTATTTATTTCATTTTAAGTAAAATAAAACAAAATTTCATTCATTTTGGTTTTTTGAGGTTAGCATTAATTTTTAAAGTATTTATTTATACCGTATCAGTTCGATAGTCTATTCATTTACGAATATTTTTTTTATTTTTCTACGACCAACAGAACTGGAGAAATTAAAAAAACAGTGTAGCAATGCACTCAAAATGCATCAAAAATGGACATTTATGCAATTTTCTCGTGTAGCACAGGACCGATTTTGCAGAAATTTTTTTTTCGCTTTATCTTAACATATGTAAAGAAAAAAAACAAAAAAATCCAACTTCCCAACTACATCACTATCATATGACAATTTCCCTCTACTGGAATGCTTTGGAAAAATTGTAAATAGTAGGGGAGCTGACGCTTGAAAACTCCATCTCGTTCTAACCTTCTGCCGCCTGGTATATAAGTTTTTATAGAATGTAATTTAAAGCACTTTTTATCATATGATATATAGGCGGGAACTGTCGCCCTAACAACTGGGTTTTGACGGTATAATTTACTTTAAGTACTCCACATTCCCGGAAAAATAGTGTTAGAAAAAGAGTAATAGAGTGGCAGAAAAAGAGTAGCAGAGTAGTTCAACGTAAAAATGTCGACAATTGGACCAAAAACGTAAAAAATGGTAAATGGCTGAGAAAAATTTCTGACGCTGCATATGTATAGGTTCTGTTAGAGCTAAATATCCGTTAAATATTAGTGGCAGAAATTTTTGACCATTCGCACCCTCCCCAAGGGGGTGTGTTATTTAAGGGGCCTTTCGTTTCATAATTGAAATAAAATACACTTTTTAATTTTTTTTTTAAGAAAAGACTTTTATATTTACCGAATTGATTCCTTTTGGGCATTTTTATAAAACATTTTAAGAATATAAAAATAATTATTTTTTGCATTTTTAGTACATCTTGACCACTGCAGAGAGCATCTTTCATAGTGACGTAAGAAAATGCGGTATGAATTGTGGGTATGCGTGCGATAATCGATCCCAGTAGGCCATTTCTCAGTATGCAATTTATGAATTCATGAAATCTGAATGCAGTGTTTCTTTGTAGAAATTGGAAGTAATGGGAACCGATAGCTTTGGAAAGAAATGGTAATTCAAAGTGTCATTCATAAGGGTAAAAACACAGTAGTAGCCGGTTTCCTGCTTGCCGAAAACTCGGTTACTCGCGCCTAGGTCGTTCACAGTGACTACCTAAAACAGACCCGGTGCAAGCAGAAAATCACTCATCAGTTGTGTTCGTTCATCCAATGATGATTTGATTGCGCTAGACTGTGTACTTGGTACAATAAAACCAAATAAAATGGATGTACATCCTCTGAATCGGGAGAGAAGAGTTGATGGGGATTATCCTCATTAATTCAAAAATTAAGACACCATAACGACAGATTCTTAAACTTTCAGTATCCATTTCCAGTCCGGCAAGAAAAAACTAGATTTTCATTCCAGTAAATTCATCAGCTCCGACAGCCGGCACCGACAAGTCTCAACCTGCCGCGACTGTGTTATTTGCCCAATTGAAAACATGCGTTAATTCAAAATGCTTATAAGCCCGCATCGACGCCGACTACCGGGAAGCGGGAAACCGTCAGTATTTTGCTCAATATTATTGCACAATATTATTGATAGTCTAGGGGTCACTTAAGGAACATGCACACTTTTACCTTTGTTCATTATCCGCTCTCAGATTGTGCTTTCGAAGTATCTCGGATTTCTAGATTTTACATGGCGATTGCGGTGTAGTTATCAAGTTACTATAGGCTTAGAACTATAGGCTTAGAATAGAGAAGAGAAGGAAGAGCAATTAATTAAAATCGGGGAAGCATTTCGGCAACACATATGCACAGCACTCCAATAGTGTGCAGTTCCCGGACAAGGGCGGTATCATATTTAGTCAAAAACCGGAAGGAGATTGCGTTTCTCAGCAGCCATACAAATGAGAACACATCACTTGGCTGAAAATGTTTGGAGCAAACGCGAGCGAATTTCGGTACGCCTTTGTGCGCGAGATGCATGAAACCTATGAACATATGGTTGTTTCTTTTCTTTTAGAGCGAGAGGTTCTTGAATCCAAGTGCTTCCCTCGAATCCGTATACATGTACGCTTCATGTACATGCTCCTTATCTTCTCTATTCTAAGCCTATAGGTTGATGTTAATGGATACGGTTGTTAGACCATTAATACACGAGGAACCGTGGTTCTGCAGCAGAAGCTCCGCACGCTCGCTTCAAAAACGAGCTTTGGGACCGTAGCGTCCCCGACAAAATAGCAGCAGTATGCGGAAGTAAGCCGAGTGGACTACCGTTGTTTTTTGGGAAAATTATTGCAGCGAAACAGTCGTTATGGTAGTTGCGATAAAATTTTGACAGGGCTGCTATATTCCTATTGTGGCTCAATGAGTCTATGGAGGAACAAGAAGAGAAGTCACCGCAGATTTTTATAGCACGATTTTGCACCTTGTCCATCCTCACGAAAGTGTTTTTGAGGCACCAGTTGAGATGAACAAGTATTCGAGGCGGGGAGGAATGTAGGACGTATAGATTGTAGCCCGGGATGCTGTCTGAAAGAGGAACTTGCATATCTTAAGGAATTCCTGACATTTGGATGTTTGTTTGGCGATTGAGAAAATATGGTCGCTCCATAGCAGATCCTCGGTTAAAGTTATGCCTTGCATGCTAAAGGACGGACCAGCCGTGGAAGATTTACGGTATCCACTGAAACAGAAAGACTATCAATAATATTGTGCCATAATATTGAGCAAAATACTGAGCGGATCATGCCTTAGCATGCTAAAGGACCGAGATAACTGCTTTTGGGGGAATATCTGTCGTTTTCCTTTGATTAAAATCTTTTGACTAAAGTCCTTTAGCACTTATGGAAAAATCTTAAGCCACGTATGTGTTTAAAAAGAGTGATTTGAGATCTGCTTGAATTAAATTTGAGGAAACACATTATGCAAATTATCTTTGTACCGTACATTCAGATTCATAACACAGGCCTACAAATTTTTAACCCAGAGACTAGACCTATAGTACCCGAAGGATTTTGATGCGCTGAATCCGAATCCGTGTTCAGAATGGCTCCTACACGTCTAGTTTTCGAGATATCCTAACCTAAAAGTGCAAAAACCCGTTTTTGAAGTTTTTGAGGTTACGTGACGTAAGGAAAAAAATTATAATCAAAAAATGTTGAATGGCAATTGAAAGGACCACCCTGTCCCTTTTAAACCTACATGGATTTTTTGAAATATCTTTTTTATTCGCCAAAATATCGCTATTTGAAATTTTACACTTTAGTGTATTAACCCGACTACAAAAAAAAATCGAAAAAATAGGTAGGTAGGTATTAGGGGGGTTGGGGGTGGGTAAGTAAGCTCGCTAGTATTGTGGGATCCAATTTGAATAAACATAGCACTTATTTCAAAAGAAATAATCTATTAACTCCCTGTTCCCAAGGTCAGGTGGGTTAGCCTGGTTATGGTTTGGTAGGGGTGGTTTTTAGGGGTTGTTTTTTGAGCTTACGAAAAATTCTGACCTTATGGGGTGAATTAGACCTCGGATTCGGAATCAGCGACCCCAAAAACTCAAGATCAACATGGTCTGGTCTCGGGCAGAATTTTTTCGATTTTTTTTGTAGTTGGGTTAATACGCTAAAGTGTAAAATTTCAAATAGCGATATTTTGGTGAAAAAAAAAGATATTTCAAAAAATCCAAATAAGTTTAAAAGGGACAGGGTGGTACTTTCAATTGCCATTCAACATTTTTTGATTATAATTTTTTTCCTTACGTCACGTAACCTCAAAAACTTCAAAAAACGCGTTTTTTGCACTTTTAGGTTAGGATATCTCGAAAACCAGACGTGTAGGAGCCATTCTGAACACGGATTCGGATTTAGCGCATCAAAATCTTTCGGGTATGTTAGGTCTGGTATCTGGGTCTGGACTTTTGTTAAATTTTGTCGGCCTGTGTAATCCACCACCACCACCTTTGCTGTAATACTGTTGCTTGTTCAGAGACATTTCATTCCAACTTTCAAGTTTCCTCACAGAATTCAGATAAAATCATTAAAATGATTAAACAAAAAAAATTTCACAACGACATTTTTCCAATATGACTAAAATCTGATTAGAGGAATTCCAGCACGCGACATCAAATCTCCCACTTCCAATATCGCTGGGGAATCAAGAGATAAGAAACGCGTTTATCAAAAAAACTGAAACTATTCTAAAGGCACATGCCCTTGTTACATAAGACAATTGAAGTAGAATCCGCATATTTATAAAGTAACGCGTACCAGATAAAAATAGTTTTCGAATTATATACGACACAAAACAACAATCAAATCTCTCCGGCATTCCTCAGGGAAGATAAGACGATGATATCCAGATCAATTGTTTAATAATCTATCCCTGCTTAAACTGCTGCAATCAATTGTCCATAATCTTCGAAATTAAATGTCATGATAAGGAAGTATTCGAGTAATCCTTTGTGTCCACTTTGGCATCGTCCTTCAGGGATCTGAAACAGTGGGCGGGCGGGGATATGGCCTATGTAATTACATTTAAGAGCACACACAATTAACTGACCGACAAATCCTGGAATTTATTCAAATTTCGTCTTTATGGGATTTGCTGGTGCCCCAGACTCATTTGAGCGGGAGTCCTAGAGATATGTACATTTGCATAGGCCTCCATTGTGGTGTCGTCCATAGGCGAATTCCTGTCGGGCGGCCGTTTCTGAATGGCTTGCTGACATTTTGCTCATTTTGTTATTGTACATGGCATGTTTAAAATGCGGTTTTGTTCGTCATTTATTATACAATTGCAATTCACTGCCGACTACTGGACTGTGTACAATATACAAAAGGGCGCAAATTTGTGGCAAACTTGGACAATTTATCTTGGACAATGTTTGCACAAAAATATTATTATTCAAATTTCAAATAATTGCTGTGCTTTTGGTTTTGACTGGGAATGGAACATATTTGAAAAAAAAACAGAAAGTTCGTTTTGTTGTGGGTATTCTATTTGAAGATTTATGCGAAGTAATGGTAATTTTGATAGTTACAGACAAGCAAGTCTATTACTTGACTAAACAGAAGTCATTTTGTGTTGATTAGATCAGTATTATTCTAGGGTCATCGAGATGAAAAACATCACAAGGACCATATATCAATTGTTGAGAGATAGACAAAGGGATTATAAGAAAGACGGTGGCAGGGCTGAGAAGTCCGCGCAGAGCTCCAGCGATGTGAGGAAAAGTTAACCGAGATATTCAAGCCTCTCGCTCTTCATAGTGGGAATAATGAAGAGTAGTGCTCTGATGTATCAAGGACTATTATGCAGAAGCGAAAGCTTGATTCATTGTTCAAGCCTGACTTGTTAAGATGATAACATGACAAGAGAAAACCGAAGACCCAGACCGATTCTCCATTCTTATCTTTTCAATCGCAGTTATTTTTTGGCAATAGAATTATCTGAGCCAAGCAATCGTATTTCTTCGCTCAATACTTATATTTTTCGACCAAGATATATTTTTCTCGAAATAAGATTGTTTAATTTTTTACTCAAGAAACTAAATTCTTAATTCATCGGACTTTTTTCGGTTACCGGACTTTCAAGTTCTAAAAATGTATCACAACCATTAAGACCGATTTTAGAACTTGAATTTTTTTAAATTATAATATCATCGGTTTCGTATTTTTTTTTTACTTCAAGTCAACTTTTGTCTTCATCCAAGACAATAAAACCAGGACTATGAGTATTGCTTATCCCGAGACAATTTTGTTTTCGTTATATCCAAAACATGAGTTGCTTGGTTCAAGAAAAAGTGCTTTAAGCCAAGAATTTTTTTTATCAGTGTAGTCGGGTGTAGACTCTGCAGTTTTCCCCACCTCGTTAGACCTTCAATAACCCTACCCCTTTTTTATGTGAAAGTCCAAGCTTAGGAAGCACTCTTTGCACTACCAGTCGGTCATGACGTGCTCGTCATCTTGCAATGTCTAGTAGTTAGCTTAGTTCGATGGAAGGAATAGAGGACAGGATAGATGAGGAGTGCTAAAGAAGGAGTCAATGAACCTTACGTTTGTAGCCCACTGCTAGAAAAATCAAAACAAAAAATATTTGTAACGGGGATTCAATTTTGCAAAGTCGATATTCCCAAAAGCAACCGGCTAACGAGATACACAGCTTCACCGGAGTGTTACGCCTCCTGAAACAAGTGAATCTCACTAACCAACCGAATAAGATGAAAAAGAAGAAGTGCCGCCGGTAGGTGAAGACCCAACCTAAGAGGAACTTTGGTACCCTATTTCTAACCGGTTAAGCTGTAATGCCTTCTACCAATGTTTCAACACGCCACGCTGGAAAATTGGAAATATGCAGGCAGATTGAAAAAAACGTAGGAAATGAACTGCCCTAGTGGTGGGGAAGAACTAGTCAGAGGACGCCGAACGTTCTGTATCTGGCTAGAGTCAAATACCCTGCAATTAAAAACCACCCGAATGTTTTCACGGAAAATCAACTTTCTACAATGGTCCATCACATGCTTTTGCATAAATTCGAGCTCTCTGAAGGAATTTAGTGATCTTGTTATGTACCTGACTGAAATTAACCTACAACCTACTCTAGGCCACCGCAACAGGTCCATCAAGCTGGCGAACCCATTACAGCGGAACCAAATGAAAGTTATATCAAAATTTCTTACTTTTTTTTTACTATTTAATTACCGAAAAAGAAATTTTTTTACTCCTTTATTTTTTAAAAAAATGCATGGTTCTGCCAGCTTTATGTCAAGCTGGCGAACCCATTACAGCGGAACCAAATGAAAGTTATATCAAAATTTCTTACTTTTTTTTACTATTTAATTACCCAAAAAGAAATTTTTTTACTCCTTTATTTTTTAAAAAAATGCATGGTTCCGCCAGCTTTATGTCAAGCTGGCGAACCCATTACAGCGGAACCAAATGAAAGTTATATCAAAATTTCTTACTTTTTTTTACTATTTAATTACCCAAAAAGAAATTTTTTTACTCCTTTATTTTTTAAAAAAATGCATGGTTCTGCCAGCTTTATGTCAAGCTAGCAGAACCGTTCTTAATAACTACCACATGGATCCACAAACTTCTTGTATTTATTTACCATCTTTTTACTACCAGTAATACTATTTTTTCACCCAACCGTTAAATTAATTTAGTTCTCCATGCATTCAAAAAATAAAACTTGCCCTGTCTGCTTTAGATCAAACCAGTGAAACACTACTTAAAAAACTTAAGATTACCGTCTAAACTTCACACATTAATTTCCACTTTTGTATCAATTATTTTTCATTTTGAATAGCATTTTTTCAGAAAGAGCAGTTTTTGCCAGTCTAATATAACACCAGTAAAACCTTACTCAAAAACAATCACATACATCACTAAAATTCCTATATTTATTTACTATTTTTTATTACCTCTTTTACTATTTATTTATCCAAAAATCATTTTTTTACGTTTTCAAAATTTTTTGAATAACATCGTTCGGCTGGCCTTATATCAAGGTAGCAGAACCTTTCTCAAAAAGATCATATACACCTCTAGGCTTCCTATATTTATTTACTATTTTTAACTATCTATTTTACTATTAATTAATCCAAAAATTATTTTATGCTTTTTCATTTTTTACAGTAGGGGTATTTACTCTTCGGTGTATTTGGCCTTGTATCGTAGCAAATTCTTACAAGGTTGTATCAAATTACAAATTGCAACAACAAAAACCCCTTGACATATTTTACTTTAGATGTAAAAGTTAACAATAGGCGACGCCTCTAGAATTTGAGAATCACAGCCTTGTATTATCTTTTTTTTAAATTGTCATTCAAATCAACTTATTGACTGAGCGGAGTTGTCATTTTAATCAGCTGACAAACATTTTACAAGGGAGTATTTAAAATTAGATACAGGGTAAGGATGAAACGATACGAGTAAATACATGTACTTACTCACTACTTTCCTTCCGATACCAAGTACTTTTTGTATCGATACTTTGAAACTAAGTATCAAGTAGGTATCGCTCAAAAGTACTCGTATCGGTATGCCAATGTCACGATTTCACTTTAACACATTGATGAACAAGATAGCACGCTCATAGCCATCTATGCTGATAAAAATGTTTTTTTTTTGTAAATCATATATTGAAATTTTTGAACGCATCCTAGTCCTAGTTTTGTGTAGTTGGCAAGCTTGTTTGTCTATGCCCGAGAGAAAAAAAACTGTCTGCCAGCAGAGAGAAGACTGAGAGTAGCAATAGCAACGCCGTTTAAAATAAAATTTGTGCTAACTCAAAAGCCGATGAAGTTTCAATTTATTTCGCTAATCCAGTTTGCGCTCTAAAAGCCAACCCGTTAGAGGAATGGGAGGATTTAAAACCCGTCTTCCCATTATTATGTAAACAAGCGCGAATATTTTTAAACATTGTCGGTACCTCCGTACCGTGCGAAAGGCTGTTTTCCAAAGCAGGCGCAACAATCACTGCATCCAGAAATCATTTAACAGGCAAAACCTACAAAAATTAAATTTTTGGGGAGCACTATGAAAACCGACTTTTTTTTCATAGAATGACTTATGTTTTCGTATCAATAATAAAGAATATCAATACTTGTTGCTGTTTTTATTTATCCTACATTTTACAAAAAAAATCGATCGATTCGAGTAAGTATTGATACTTCTCAATCGATACCGAGTAAGTATCAATACTTTAAGACCGATACTGTATCGAGTAAAAGTATCGATACCTCAGTGGTATCGTTTCATCCCTAATACAGGGTGCTCACTCTTCATTGTAAAAAAAATACTACAAACTTGCTATTTGAAGTAAAATACATCAAAGAGTGAATACCCTTGGTATGTTGATTTCAATCTAGCAGTACATTTCAGAAAACGTATTCTTAGGTTTCCTATATTTCATACTATTTTTACTACCTATTTTATTAATAAATAATTTAATTCAAAAGTAGATTTTTACCCTGCGTTTTTTTAAATGCATGAGTTCTTTTATCTTTATATCAATCTATCTAAAAAAACTATTTATAATAATGCATCAACATTAATTATATTTAAATTTTTATAGGAAATGAATATGAGATTTCATAGTTTTATAATTAATTAGTAAGAATATTTTTTATGGAGATTTTTGTATGTACCCTAATATGCTGAAAATCTGAGACATGAAACTGCATGACATGACAAACGGTGCAATAGGAAAAAAATATGAATGTGCTTAAGACCACACTTTATGGTGTGGCCACACTACGCGGTCTTGGGTCGTACGCGCTTTTGCCTTTTTTTTTCATATAGAGTTTTATGACTTTTTTACGACTTTTTTACGACTTTGTCCATGGTAAAGGCCGTGCGGCCAAACAACGCGGACAAAAGGCTGTGGTTAAAAAGGTACATTGTGCGTCCACACACTATGAGCTTTTCAAAAGCGCGTACGCCGTTTCAAATGAGAATTGATTTTTTCTCACTCATGACTCAGAAAATTAAAAGATCACGCGCGCTTTTGGCTGGCCGTACGACCAAAAGCGCGTGGATTCTAAGTCCGCGTAGTGAGGACGGGCCTTTAGAAGTAAAGATTTTTTCCCAATAACTGCCGCAGTTATTTAAATATTAACCAGCTAGTAATATGCAATAGATATAGTGGAAGGTCTGTCGGATATATAGTACGCTTTCAGGGACTTGATACAAGTGCAATTTCATAATATCAATATTTATGAATTTCTATTTACATTAAAAGCTAAAAACGAAGCAAAGGTTAAGTAAAATTGAAACTGGCCTAAAAATCGTATAAAAACCGGATCAAGTGAGGTTCCATATGTCGTGGTGCTTTTGTCAACATTAGGTCACGAACTTTGTGGATAAAGGGAGAAGTGGGGTGGTACCTCTCATCATCCCCACTTTCCCGCTCATCCCACTGACATATAGATATGGACTGCTAAATAAGCAAAATCCCATACAAAAAAGTGGCACCAAAAAATATTGTTGTCCTGTTCCCCCGCTAAAATCCTATGAACTTTAATCGGTTTTAAAATAAAAAAAAACAGTTCAGTGCATGTCAGCGATATCAACATAATTAGAAAAAAGGAGACAGGTATAGAGTTTTTTCTTCTTTCTCTACTTTCGTTATTTTTAAAAGTTCGTTAAACAGAGGGAAAGAACCCTCACATATTTAAAAAAAAACTACATTTATTTAACGAACAAACTGCTACTAAATAAAAAATAATGATGAAACATTATTTTTATCAATTATAACATACATCTTATTACTTATTTTCCTCTAAATTCGAAAAAAATTGTTGTTTACATAGAAAAGGTCTTCTTCTTCTGGAGAAAAATGGGGCCATTGAAAGTTGTCAATTAGCAGTCCATATCTATATGTCAGTGGCTCATCCACAAAGTTCGGACGCGCCGTTTCTGATGAAGGATTATTATTGAAATCGCCACTTAAAATCATGGGAATTTCATTGAAGTTTCGACCTAGTAAAATTGAACCTTCAGCGCCCGCACCTAGCACACATAACGAACAAATGCGCATGCCACACAGGTATGCACGCCCCGCCACAGGCACGAAAATTTAAAAATTGGCACGCTCCCGCCACAGGCACGAAAATCCAAAAACTCGGCTGCTAGAGGTATGCATGCTCCCGCTACAGGCATGAAAATTTTCATTCCAAACGCGAGTGTTGTTTTACCAAGTAGTCTCCCAACTAAGCACTAACGACGTCCAATGCTGCTTGACCTACGCCATCGAACGAGAGCCGGTCTACTAAGTATTCTATTGGCACCCTTTATGGTCACCAAGCTAATTGCCCATTTTCTTCTTCCTATACAATTTTTTACGGCCAAAATTTTGCTGTTGCTTGTCAGCGTTACCGTTCTACTACATATGTAGTAGTTTTCCTACCTTTTTAAAAAAAAATTGATAATCTACTACACTACGACCTCAAGTTATCTTTCTACTACCTTTTTTGTTTCATAATTCTAATATTTTTTTTATGGCTAAATCGATCGCAGCCCACTCGTTACTCGCTGTCAGAAACATGCTTCCATGTTATTTTGGTTCATTTTGCATACGAAATTTACAAATATTAAATCCAGAAAAGGCAAATTCTCCTGAATACCCATCTATCGCCAATTTGGTTAAGGGGGTCACTACCGAGGGCCATATACATTGAAAAGTAAGACCCATTTTCTCGGCAACCGCTAGTCCGATTTCAATAAAATTTTGCACACTTATTATTTAGTATTAAATAAGTTAATGAGACTAAGTGCACGGCCACAACGCAGCCTGCCTAGCCTAGCACTGCACCTAGCAAGAACAAAATTTGATCATCGCACACTAAACTTATATGGTGTCATGTGCAGGGCTAGGCTAGGCAGGCTGCGTTGTGGCCGTGCACTTAGTCTCATTAACTTATTTAATACTAAATAATAAGTGTGCAAAATTTCATTGAAATCGGACTAGCGGTTGCCGAGAAAATGGGTCTTACTTTTCAATGTATATGGCCCTCGGTAGTGACCCCCTTAACCAAATTGGCGATAGATGGGTATTCAGGAAAATTTGCCTTTTCTGGATTTAATATTTGTAAATTTCGTATGCAAAATGAACCAAAATAACATGGAAGCATGTTTCTGACAGCGAGTAACGAGTGGGCTGCGATCGATTTAGCCATAAAAAAAATATTAGAATTATGAAACAAAAAAGGTAGTAGAAAGATAACTTGAGGTCGTAGTGTAGTAGATTATCAATTTTTTTTTAAAAAGGTAGTAAAACTACTACATATGTAGTAGAACGGTAACGCTGACAAGCAACAGCAAAATTTTGGCCGTAAAAAATTGTATAGGAAGAAGAAAATGGGCAATTAGCTTGGTGACCATAAAGGGTGCCAATAGAATACTTAGTAGACCGGCTCTCGTTCGATGGCGTAGGTCAAGCAGCATTGGACGTCGTTAGTGCTTAGTTGGGAGACTACTTGGTAAAACAACACTCGCGTTTGGAATGAAAATTTTCATGCCTGTAGCGGGAGCATGCATACCTCTAGCAGCCGAGTTTTTGGATTTTCGTGCCTGTGGCGGGAGCGTGCCAATTTTTAAATTTTCGTGCCTGTGGCGGGGCGTGCATACCTGTGTGGCATGCGCATTTGTTCGTTATGTGTGCTAGGTGCGGGCGCTGAAGGTTCAATTTTACTAGGTCGAAACTTCAATGAAATTCCCATGATTTTAAGTGGCGATTTCAATAATAATCCTTCATCAGAAACGGCGCGTCCGAACTTTGTGGATGAGCCACTGACATATAGATATGGACTGCTAATTGACAACTTTCAATGGCCCCATTTTTCTCCAGAAGAAGAAGACCTTTTCTATGTAAACAACAATTTTTTTCGAATTTAGAGGAAAATAAGTAATAAGATGTATGTTATAATTGATAAAAATAATTTTTCATCATTATTTTTTATTTAGTAGCAGTTTGTTCGTTAAATAAATGTAGTTTTTTTTTAAATATGTGAGGGTTCTTTCCCTCTGTTTAACGAACTTTTAAAAATAACGAAAGTAGAGAAAGAAGAAAAAACTCTATACCTGTCTCCTTTTTTCTAATTATGTTGATATCGCTGACATGCACTGAACTGTTTTTTTTTATTTTAAAACCGATTAAAGTTCATAGGATTTTAGCGGGGGAACAGGACAACAATATTTTTTGGTGCCACTTTTTTGTATGGGATTTTGCTTATTTAGCAGTCCATATCTATATGTCAGTGGGATGAGCGGGAAAGTGGGGATGATGAGAGGTACCACCCCACTTCTCCCTTTATCCACAAAGTTCGTGACCTAATGTTGACAAAAGCACCACGACATATGGAACCTCACTTGATCCGGTTTTTATACGATTTTTAGGCCAGTTTCAATTTTACTTAACCTTTGCTTCGTTTTTAGCTTTTAATGTAAATAGAAATTCATAAATATTGATATTATGAAATTGCACTTGTATCAAGTCCCTGAAAGCGTACTATATATCCGACAGACCTTCCACTATATCTATTGCATATTACTAGCTGGTTAATATTTAAATAACTGCGGCAGTTATTGGGAAAAAATCTTTACTTCTAAAGTGTGGTCTTAAGCACATTCATATTTTTTTCCTATTGCACCGTTTTAAAGTGTTTTAAATTTGTCATGTCATGCAGTTTCATGTCTCAGATTTTCAGCATATTAGGGTACATACAAAAATCTCCATAAAAAATATTCTTACTAATTAATTATAAAACTATGAAATCTCATATTCATTTCCTATAAAAATTTAAATATAATTAATGTTGATGCATTATTATAAATAGTTTTTTTAGATAGATTGATATAAAGATAAAAGAACTCATGCATTTAAAAAAACGCAGGGTAAAAATCTACTTTTGAATTAAATTATTTATTAATAAAATAGGTAGTAAAAATAGTATGAAATATAGGAAACCTAAGAATACGTTTTCTGAAATGTACTGCTAGATTGAAATCAACATACTAAGGGTATTCACTCTTTGATGTATTTTACTTCAAATAGCAAGTTTGTAGTATTTTTTTTACAATGAAGAGTGAGCACCCTGTATTAGGGATGAAACGATACCACTGAGGTATCGATACTTTTACTCGATACAGTATCGGTCGTAAAGTATTGATACTTACTCGGTATCGATTGAGAAGTATCAATACTTACTCGAATCGATCGATTTTTTTTGTAAAATGTAGGATAAATAAAAACAGCAACAAGTATTGATATTCTTTATTATTGATACGAAAACATAAGTCATTCTATGAAAAAAAAGTCGGTTTTCATAGTGCTCCCCAAAAATTTAATTTTTGTAGGTTTTGCCTGTTAAACGATTTCTGGATGCAGTGATTGTTGCGCCTGCTTTGGAAAACAGCCTTTCGAACGGTACGGAGGTACCGACAATGTTTAAAAATATTCGCGCTTGTTTACATAATAATGGGAAGACGGGTTTTAAATCCTCCCATTCCTCTAACGGGTTGGCTTTTAGAGCGCAAACTGGATTAGCGAAATAAATTGAAACTTCATCGGCTTTTGAGTTAGCACAAATTTTATTTTAAACGGCGTTGCTATTGCTACTCTCAGTCTTCTCTCTGCTGGCAGACAGTTTTTTTTCTCTCGGGCATAGACAAACAAGCTTGCCAACTACACAAAACTAGGACTAGGATGCGTTCAAAAATTTCAATATATGATTTACAAAAAAAAACATTTTTATCAGCATAGATGGCTATGAGCGTGCTATCTTGTTCATCAATGTGTTAAAGTGAAATCGTGACATTGGCATACCGATACGAGTACTTTTGAGCGATACCTACTTGATACTTAGTTTCAAAGTATCGATACAAAAAGTACTTGGTATCGGAAGGAAAGTAGTGAGTAAGTACATGTATTTACTCGTATCGTTTCATCCTTACCCTGTATCTAATTTTAAATACTCCCTTGTAAAATGTTTGTCAGCTGATTAAAATGACAACTCCGCTCAGTCAATAAGTTGATTTGAATGACATTTTAAAAAAAAGATAATACAAGGCTGTGATTCTCAAATTCTAGAGGCGTCGCCTATTGTTAACTTTTACATCTAAAGTAAAATATGTCAAGGGGTTTTTGTTGTTGCAATTTGTAATTTGATACAACCTTGTAAGAATTTGCTACGATACAAGGCCAAATACACCGAAGAGTAAATACCCCTACTGTAAAAAATGAAAAAGCATAAAATAATTTTTGGATTAATTAATAGTAAAATAGATAGTTAAAAATAGTAAATAAATATAGGAAGCCTAGAGGTGTATATGATCTTTTTGAGAAAGGTTCTGCTACCTTGATATAAGGCCAGCCGAACGATGTTATTCAAAAAATTTTGAAAACGTAAAAAAATGATTTTTTGATAAATAAATAGTAAAAGAGGTAATAAAAAATAGTAAATAAATATAGGAATTTTAGTGATGTATGTGATTGTTTTTGAGTAAGGTTTTGCTGGTGTTATATTAGACTGGCAAAAACTGCTCTTTCTGAAAAAATGCTATTCAAAATGAAAAATAATTGATACAAAAGTGGAAATTAATGTGTGAAGTTTAGACGGTAATCTTAAGTTCTTTAAGTAGTGTTTCACTGGTTTGATCTAAAGCAGACAGGGCAAGTTTTATTTTTTGAATGCATGGAGAACTAAATTAATTTAACGGTTGGGTGAAAAAATAGTATTACTGGTAGTAAAAAGATGGTAAATAAATACAAGAAGTTTGTGGATCCATGTGGTAGTTATTAAGAACGGTTCTGCTAGCTTGACATAAAGCTGGCAGAACCATGCATTTTTTTAAAAAATAAAGGAGTAAAAAAATTTCTTTTTGGGTAATTAAATAGTAAAAAAAAGTAAGAAATTTTGATATAACTTTCATTTGGTTCCGCTGTAATGGGTTCGCCAGCTTGACATAAAGCTGGCGGAACCATGCATTTTTTTAAAAAATAAAGGAGTAAAAAAATTTCTTTTTGGGTAATTAAATAGTAAAAAAAAGTAAGAAATTTTGATATAACTTTCATTTGGTTCCGCTGTAATGGGTTCGCCAGCTTGACATAAAGCTGGCAGAACCATGCATTTTTTTAAAAAATAAAGGAGTAAAAAAATTTCTTTTTCGGTAATTAAATAGTAAAAAAAAAGTAAGAAATTTTGATATAACTTTCATTTGGTTCCGCTGTAATGGGTTCGCCAGCTTGATGGACCTCACCGCAACACTGGCTACGGTTACTATGCATGCGAATTCTGAAGAAAATGTGTTCGGACGAATACGTCCGAAATCCTCGTCAGAACAAGGCGGTTACATTGTGCGCGTTTTCTGATATTCGGATAGTCAGTACGTTTTTGCCGTCCAGCAAAGATGGACGAGCTTGAAGAATTTTATTTTCTTAAAAGTCCGTTAATGAAGTTATTGTTGTTAGTTAAATGGTGGAAAAACAGAGCATGTCAACCAGTTATTTTCTAGTAGAGACAACAAAGGAGAGTTTCCAATGTTATTTCCAGAATTGTGGGACCAACTGCATCGGTTGTATAGACGGGAAACATGTTCGCATGAAATGCCCCAAACACACAGGGTCGATACATTTCAACTATAAGGGCTATTTTTCTGTTATATTGCAGGGAATAGCTAATGCAAATTACAAGTTCATTGCTGTTGAAGTTGGGGCTTACGGTAAGCAAAGTGATGGGGAGCCTTTTCAGATTCAAATGTTTATCAACGGTTTGAAGCAAACACTTTAAATATACCAGATAATGCAAATATTCCGTATACCGACATTTGTTCTGTTGGGTGATGATACCTATCCTCTGAAATCGTATTTATTGAAACCATATATAACGGATTTTTAATTATAGACTATCAATGTGCATTGGTATTCTGGTAGCCAAGTGGAGGTGTTTAAAAACGGAACTGCAAATCGATCCAGGTAAAGTAGACATCGTAGTTAAATGCGTTTGTCTTTTGCATAACTTAATCATCGATAAGAAAGGTCTTATTTCCTTTGATATTCCTGATATGGGCTTTAGAGTCCCTACACAATGCGCCAGTTTCACGTAGATATAATCACTACGGAAGAAGCGCGAATGAGGCTAGAGAAACCTTGAAAAATTATTTTGTTAGTCCAGCAGGTGTGATTCCGTTTCAATACAACCTACTGTAATAATCTATAGCTCTACGACGGGTTGTACGATCAGTCGATCTACGACGGGTAAAACTGTACGGCTAAAATGGTCGGTGTGTGGCCAAAAACCGTTCTTCTTGCCGGCGTTCAAAAATATCTGCTGCAGCTTGATTTTAACCGTCCGTTTTCAATCGTGTTCGTTCAAGTCGACTCGTGTGTGTGACGACGCCGTTAAAAAGGACGGGCTTTGTCAGTGTCGACTTCCTCCTAGTATGAATAATTTTGTGTTTTGTTGTTAATATAAGTTTTGTTCTTGTTTTCACAATTCGTAATTCTTTTAAAATATTTACGTGTGAAAATTGTCTTCGTTTAAGTAACCATTTTCTAGTCCATTTAGTCCGTTTTATTTTTGAAAATTTTAATTTTATAGCAACTGCGGCCGCAACTGCTCACGTTGTCGTAGGATCCATCATAGCATATCAGATGATGATTATAACGCTATGATTTCAGAAAAACTGAACGAAACAACCCCTAGTGTGTGGATATGGTCGTTGTTCGTGTTTACCCGTACCGTTTTACCCGTGCGGTTAAAACTGCCAAAAAAGGACGACGTCTATGGCTAGCTTTATAATCATTATCCATGGTGATTCCACTAAATCACTCGAAATTCAACCCAAAATCATCCAAAACAGACAAAGGTCGCACGAAAAAATCAAACTTTTTTGAACGCTCAAATTGTTTTGACGTCTTCGTGCATGTTCTGACGTCTTGATCGCTGTCAGTGTAAACACTATCATTGAAAAGCAGGCGTTTGATTTTTCGGACGAATACGTCAGAACACGTCAGAATACATTTTCGTCAGAATTCGCATGCATAGTAACCGTAGCCTTATACAGCCGAACATCGGTCGTCTGATCTACTATACAGCCCAAGGTGGACTTACAGCTCTAAAGACGAACGCCGACCCTGGCGTTCGGTTCGTCTGTTTTGTCAGGCATGGTTTGAAGATTTCCAGCAGCTCCTAGCGTTCCTAGTGGAAGAGAGTAAAGTATATAGCATACGTCTTCTCCTCCCAGCAGTCCGTTTCGTTTAGGGTCAGGGCCGCTTAAGTTGCCTGCTGCCTGATGCATAGATCCGGTGGCAACATATCGATAATTACACTCTGGGTTTCAAACAGAGCCCCCGTAACTCCGTGACATAACATTCTTTGGGTTTGGTCTAGTTTAGATTATATTCTTTATTATTTATTATAGTCTTTATTATATTCTTTTCCAAAAGCCTACAACCATTCAGTAGAGCCGTATCTGAGTACTGCACAAATCACTGCTCTGTAGAACCAGCGTATCATTTCATTTGTAGCTTCAAGCTCCATCTCTTGCTGAAGGAAATTGACATAACGCTGAGTCCGGTGATCGAATTGGAGGTAGCTTCCTCGCTTGTTGTACTTATAGGAGATGGAAGAAGAAGCGTCACGGATTTGTTGCATAGAGTGAAGACAGAAAGAAGGAATATTATCTGGGTTGGAAAATTATAAAGGCGAATAACCATGACGTTGCGTGGAATCGAACCACGGACCTCTGGGATGGTAGTCAGAAAATAGATATTTAGACGACACGCATGTATACCGCTCTTAAAAAAATATTGCAAATTAACTAGAAAAAGTATGCATGACTAAAAAAAATTGAATTTTATTAAAACCTTGACCAGCACGGAATAATTTCATCTTTAGCTAAGCTGAACTTTCTCGCTCCATGCATGACATGCGTAAAGACCATTTAAAAACTGGAAATACAACACTGGTGTCGCCTAATTGTTTGCAGAACAATTATTTCATAGCTGTTTTATACAAATATAAATTAGTATTTACAACGTAATTTACATGTTTTGTAAACAGCTGACCTAGTGGCGAAGCAGTTCATTAATATTCATAAGAACCACCGACAACTAGCCGCAGCTCCCCAGTGTAAACTGTTTCTTTCCACACAATTCTTGGTCCTTTTTAATCGTTGAACGTGAATCAGGAACAGCCCGGAAAGTAGTGTTATTGCTGTCATTTTATATAATAATTACAACCTCTTCCGCTGGTGAATTTTCTTTATAAGCCGCGGCCTGGTTCGTGCCAATGTGATATAAAATTTCACCCGAATAAAATGTGTGAGTCGTAAAGCTACCTTTAGGGCGATAGGGTGGACCCTATGGTACTTCATTGTAATCATCCCTGAGTGCTGGGGCCCCCCCGGAAGGGAATGGCATCTATTAAGCAAACCCAAGCAAATTCATGTCCCCTTTATGTGATTACACGGATGTCAACCTGACTCGATTCGTTGTGTTAATGATTTTTCGGTTGGGAAGGTGCTCCCCAGTATACACAACAGGAGCTCCTGGGGAGTATACTTAATGCCCCCAAGGGCGGTGTCACCGAAAAGCATAAATTAATAACAGCACAATGAAATGAAGATTCTCTCTCTCTCTCTCCACCCCCACACTAAAATAAACCCTAAAGTCGTCACAATCGCCAGACACTCATTAATCTTTTCATAGGTGCCATTTAGGCTGGGCTGGAACGTCCATTCTTGAGACCATTGTCACACTATCTGGATTGTGTGGATTGTAGACTGTCGGTAAGATTGTGGAACGCTTAATCTAGGACTGGGCCAGGCGTACATCTCCCATTTCCCTTCTTGTCGTCGTCTTTGAAACTGAAACCGATATACGTGGACTACTTGAAGCTGTGCCGTAGAGCCATTGTCGACGATAGTACAGTGTACGGCAGAGATTCTAAGACGGGGGCTTATGTCACAAAGGCGACCTCAGAGGTGGCACAATTTCCATAACAATGGCATCCGATTTCAGTTCCAGAGTCTTTAAAGGTGGATTCTGGAAATGTGATGAAAATGTCAACGCAGTTCAGTTCTTATTTCAAATGAAACGACTGCGGATGCTGGCGATAGGAGAGCTAAGGTGAAATGTTGAGGTCTTGCTCATAAAGCAAAAAGGTCGTCCACGAATGGAATTGAGTTTTGACCTTTTCGAGCTGCTTTTATCACATGTGATGACTTACCTTTTGCTACGTTTTTTGACAACTTTTTTTTTCTTCATTCTGCTGAATTGTTAAACGTTTTTTTTTTTGATGAAAGACGCAAAAAATTTAAATAGAAACGAGTTTTCAAGGAGTTACGTTTAAAGGTGAAATATTTTATGGTAGATTTTATGGGAGGAGAAACCCTTTCGGGAAAATTACATGAAATGTTGTTAGGCTTATTTGAAAATGAAGCTTGGCACGATTTGCTTGGAGAACATTCAGGGAATTTTTGGTTAAACCAAACACGTAAGTAATCATTCTTGTTATTGGTGGAATAGATCTTAAATTCATATGTAAATATTGGTCATGTGATTTAGGAGTGAATGGTAAAAAAGGAAAAATGTATCCCTTTCATATGTAAATGTGAAAGGACAAAGCTAGACACAATTACAAAAGGCTTTAAGATAAATAAATGTGGAGAACTTCCGGCATAAAGTTAAAAAGAAATTGTGTAGCTCCAGAGCCTTTAAGAAAATTCGTCTTTTTAGAGAAAATCTACATTATAAAATATATGCGACATAAGGTCAAGTTTAAATGATATCTAATTGATAGGATGAATTATGAAATTCTTTACTTGCCCAAGGTTTGACTGGTTTGTCAGCGTCGACATGTCAGTTAGAATGTCATAGAAACAGATAACTAACAATTTCAAATAGAGATTTTGGAAAGCAGTTGCAGAGTCCATTTCTTGAACTATTCGAATCAATTAGTAATTAGCCGTGTTCCTTTTCTACTTTTAAGTACTCCGGAGTAAAAAATTAAAGGAACGCAAAATTTGTCGATATGAGTAAAACCTATGAATTCACAGTGAGAGCAGGAGTAGTTCCAAGTAAATACGAGTAAAAAAGAGCAGAAAAGGAACACGGCTATTGTAATAAATAGATGACATATGCCGTCTTCTTACCGCAGGCTCAGCCTCTCAAATCCGATCCTATCATCGGCCGCGATTGTGAGCCTATGTCACCCAGTTTGGTCTTCCGGTCGATGCCTACTGGTAAACGCCATTCTTCTGAAGTTCATTTGGTGCACCTCCTTGTAGTGCAGTAAAAAAACCATTTTTATTTGCACAGTCTGGTGGTAACAGCAAAATTATGACTTTATCCTGTTTGGATATCACCAGGAGTATATTGGTAAGTTTTGGACCTCGAAAAACTTGTACTACTTTTGTTATAAACAATTAAAGTTTTTTTTTTACCACGTTTTTCGAGTTTAAAATGTGAATTACTCCGCTTCTATAAGTCGGATCGGGGCAGACTAAATACCAGTCTCTTCGTAATAAAATTTCCAATAAATCCTCGTTGGTTTCAAGTTTTTGAAGTACCTACATAACCTAAAAAACTGAAAAAACGAGAAAAAAAAGTATTTTTTTCATCTTAGTGCCTAAGACAGTCAACTAGACCAATTTGCATCACACTTTCAAAAAATATACTTTCCGATGTTATAAAAAGACTCTGAAAAATTCGTGTTAAAATACTGAACACGTTGGCCAAAATTGCGTTTGTTATCTAAAATTTGAAATGCCCGCCATTTTATGCTATTAAGTCAAAAATAAAAATTGATTTTTTCAAAATTTAGGGCTCCATGCCACCTTTCGAATGCAATTAAAAAAAATTTTTTTAAATGTAATTTTGGTTAATTTTTTTCCAGTTGTTTATAACTCAAATAATATCAATTGCATTTTTTCGGCCTTTTTGAAAAAAAATTTAAAACTTTTTATCAGATCCGGTAGAAAATCATGGGACCTTTAATTTAAAAAACAGAACGGTTATTTTTGTTAACGTAAACCCGAGATATTTAACTTTATGCATTTTAGCCAATTGTTAATTAACAAATCCATATTTTGAGCTACAATTTGGACTGTATCATTTTGAAACCTATTCATTTCATGTGATCAATACAAAAAATATTTAAGTTTTATTTACACTTTTTTACAAGCATTATAACTTATTTACAAGCAAAATTATCTGTGAAAACTGTTCCACTATGCGAGGCCGAGTGCAACAAGACGTAATTATAATATATTGAAATGCAAAAAATGCCAATGCAAAAAATTAAATATCTCGAGTTCACGTTAACCAAAATGAACCTTGTTTTTTTAAACTATAATTCACCGGAGGTTCGAGTAGAGTCTTGATGCCATCGGTGAATAAGTAAATGAAGAGTAGTTTTCACATTTGAAGCCAGCCTAATTCCATTGAGGGGTTTCTGTAGAGATCGCACAAAGTGATAGTCAGAGGGTATTTCGTCTGGACTTCCCAACCTAAATCTCTTTTAATTTATCACAGGTCATCAAAGAAGTAAAGTGGTCGGGCGTTGTCGTGATGGAAGACAACACCTTTCCTATAATTCGATTCGCACCGTTTTCTTTCAATTGCCTAATAGTACAGTCATTTGGTTCTAAAAAAAGGTTACCTGGAAAGTTTTCCGGGAGTTTTGAAAATTTGTAATTTTATATATTTCGATGTGCTCTTTCCGAATTTCAATTTTGCCACCTCGTATCTTTGCCGCTCGCGCCGCCATGTTGGAAAAATGGCGCCAAAAAGCAGTTTTTTGACAATATCTCCTTTCCGGCTCACTTTACGATAAAAACACTTACATATATACAAAATGAAACTAGAGAAAATTTCCTATAATTTATGTAATAACCGTAAAGGAGATATTGTCAAAAAACTGCTTTTTGGCGCCATTTTTCCAACATGGCGGCGCGAGCGGCAAAGATACAAGGTGGCAAAGTTGAAATTCGGAAAGAGCACATCGAAATCTATAAAATTACAAATTTTCAAAACTCCCGGAAAACTTTCCAGGTAAAACTACCAAATGACTGTACTATAACGTAATCCCTCTAGTTCTCCACAGTAGAGTGGAGAACTAATCTTGTGACCAACTGGAAATACCTCATTATGATTCCCTTCCAATTGCACCCAACAAATAGTTAGCATCACCTTTTTCGCCGTCAAGCTTGTCTTCGCAAACTCTTGTGACCACTCTTGTCCACGATCTCTGACGTTAACAACTGTCGTACGTGACCAATTTTTCTTCATCGGTTATGAGAAGTTTCAAAAATGGGTCGATTTCATTGAGTATCAGCAGCGCATCGCAGTTGTTAATTCGGTCTATCTTGTTTTTCGCGTTCAACTTATTAGCAGCCTATACATCGATCTCTTTTTTTTTTGTTTTCTGTTTTGTGTTAAATGGTTCAAAACGGTTTTATGCTCAATGCTTAGGTCCAGACCAAGATCGACACTGTTGACATGCCTACGTTTTCACCTCCTTGTTTAAATAGCTCTGGCACAATGGTATCTTTCCACGAAGGTTTGCTACTTTTTTATTTCCTTACAGCACTCTACACACCTTCTAATGTAGGCATGTCTCTCGCTAGTTCTAAGTTTACTGCTACTCTCTAAAAACGAACCAGTAACTAGTTTCCAGTGGATATTCAGTGGTTGAACCATTGCCTAGTCAATCAATAGGCAACAGTGAACTTTCACTGGTTGAACCAGTGAAATTCTAGTAAAAAAAAGAAAAATGCTTTTTTCTAGCGCGAGTGTCGTTTTCCCAAGTGGGCCCCATCTAAGCACCGACACGCTGCTTGCCCGCCGTAAACAAACTAGAGCCGGCTTATTGAGTATATGCCAAATGGAACCCTTTACAGTCATGAAGATGATTACCTCGAATATGGGTCACATATATTTTTTCACTGGTTAAAACAGTGAAATTAAAATTCAATGGTTGAACCAGTGAAATTTTTACTAATTCATTTTTAGAGAGAACTTTTCACTGGTTCAATCAGTAAACAGACTAGAATTAACTGTTTTCCCAGTGAAATTATTGTTTACTGGCTGAACCAGTAACATTTTCACTGGTTCATTTTTAAAGAGACGCTTTCCTGCTGATCTTTGGCAAAAAATTCTTTAAAGTGTTCACACCTGTTCTTTGGTACTCAGGATCTCTCCATCCTTTTATTCACATTGATATTCTAGGTTTGACGCCCTTTCGTTACTCATTTACTTTTTTATACAGTTTCCTAACATCGTTCTGGTTATTAGCTTTTAAAATTTCAATTTCCTAGTCCTACTTTTTCTTCACTTTGTGCAGTCATTTCTCCTATCGATATTTAAAGACTCAAAGTAACACTCGAACTGTCACTTTTCAAACAAGCGTTTAGTAGTGTGGGGGGCGAATGGCTAACAAAGACCTCGGAAGGTGGTGGCACCCGATTTGTCACTTCTGCCAAAACCCGAGAAGAGTCACTGCAGACGAACACCTAGCAGCTCTGTTAGCAAGTCCTAATCCCACCTCCCCGCGGTGCCCCCTGGGGTACTTCTTCGGAAGGAGCTAACGGGAGACGGTCGAATGGCGAGTTCTCTGCGCCACAAAACAGAGTTTTAAGTCAGTTGGGCTGAGGGTTAGCAACCCGCTCCCATAAAACACACAATTGCTACGAATCGGCAAACATTGCCTCGGAACCGGACGGACAACACGACGACGACCTTTGCTTTTCGAAACAGGACACGAATCGGATCATGGAATGTGAGAACTGCTTGCTGATGGACGGCTGGATGAAGTGCTCAACGAGATGAACCGCTATAAAATCAAGGTCATGGGACTCAGCGAGACCAGATGGCCCGATGCGGGGGAACATATCTGCCCAAACGGTGAGTCCTTCTTATATTCTGGGAGAAACGAAACTGAAAATCGTAGGAATGGCGTTGGCGTAATACTCACCAAGGAAGCCAGGTCCAGCCTCATTAGCTGGTCACCAGTTTCTGAGAGGATTATTACCGTGCGCCTACGTACCAGACTAAGAAGTACTACGATAGTCCAATGCTACGCTCCAACTGAAGACGCAGACGATGACATCAAAGACGAGTTCTATATGCGACTGAATGAGGTTTTTCGCTCTATTCCAAGGGGAGACATCATTGTTTTGATGGGTGACTTAAATGCACAGATCGGCCCCAACAACACCGGCCTTGAAAACACAATTGGAAATCAAGGCCTAAGCCAAGATACCAATCACAATGGTGAACTTTTCGTTGACTTTTGTAGTTCCCATCAACTCATGGTAGGTGGAACTTACTTTTGTCACAAGAAGATACACAAGGAGACCTGGGTATCGCCCGATGGTAGAACGAGAAACCAGATAGATCACGTGGCCGTCAGTCGCAGATGGCGAACTATTCTGGAGGATGTCAGGAGCTTTAGGGGAGCAGACACTGGAAGTGACCACCATTTGGTAGTGGCAACTATCCCCCTAAAAATCGCTGCAATCAGAAACGTCCAACGCGATGCCATAAACCGTCGACGGTTTAACGTAGACCTTCTGCGTGAGAGCACCAAAAAGCGAGAATTTGCTGGCAAACTGCAAGAAATCTTAAACCAGCAAACCGTTTCTGACGACACAAATATTGAAGAGCTGTGGAGCACAACAAAGGGCGCTATAATAACAGCAGCGGAAACAAGCATAGGTTATGTCCAAAGAAACCAGCAACACTGGATCTCGGACACAACCTGGCAAAAAATTGAACGCAGAAGGGCCCTCAAAAATAACGTGAACTCTACAAGCGACCCGGAAAAACGACAACAACTTGAACGGGAATACTCCCAATTGCACCGGGAGGTAAAGAGAAGTGTCCGGCGTGATAAAAGGCGGCAGATAAATGAGCTCGCAGAGAAAGCGGAAAACGCGGCAAACACAGGCAACAGTAAGGTGCTGTACCAAATCACTAAACAGCTATCGGGAAAGCACTCTACTAAAAAGCATGCCGTAAAGAGTGCGGATGGAAGGCTGCTGTGCAGCGACGAGGAGCAACTCCAAAGATGGAGAGATTACTTCTTCGCCGCCCTGAATGGTTCATTTACACAGGAACCTCAGGAAAACAACAGCAACAATGCACAGCCAATAAGAATCACCACTCGTGCCCCATCCAAGACTGAAATAGTAACCGCAATTCATGCAATGGCCAATGGTAAAGCAGCTGGAAAAGATGGCATCCCGCCAGAATTGTTGAAAGCCGACTCAAGCCTCATAGCAGATGCGCTACAGCCAATCCTGGAAATAGCATGGAACACCTGTACCTTTCCGGAGGATTGGACGGAAGGTATCATAGTCAAAATACCAAAAAAGGGGGACCTAACAATATGTGACAACTGGAGAGGCATCTGTCTATTATCTACTGTGGGCAAAATCTTGTCCCACATATTACTATCAAGGATAAGAGAGGCAGTAGATCGAACGCTTAGAAGACAGCAGGCTGGATTCAGAAAAGGCCGCTCCTGCATAGACCACATTAACACCTTGAGAATCATAGTGGAGCAGTCTACTGAATTCCGATCCCCCCTTTACCTTGCTTTCGTAGACTATGAGAAAGCGTTCGACTCGGTTAATAGGAGCTTTATATGGCGAGCTCTTCGGCAACGTGGACTGCCGGATAAAATAATAGAATTGATAAAAGCTCTACACAACAATTCCAAATGCAGAGTTCTTCACAATGGAAAACTCTCCGACAGCTTTGAAGTGAGCTCAGGAGTACGGCAAGGATGCCTACTTTCGCCATTACTATTTCTTATAGTAATAAACGACATCCTTGTCAGCGCTCTAGATACTAGAACAGGTGGCATACAATGGGGATTGTTAGACCGCCTTAAGGACCTCGACTACGCGGATGATATCTGTTTGCTGGCCCACAGACACCAGGACCTCAGAAACATGTTAAACAATTTGGCAACAGAAAGTAGTTCAGCAGGCTTAAGGTTAAATCCGACTAAAACCAAAGAAATGCGGATAAATGCAAACACCCTTGAACCAACAGCGCTAAATAACCGTGACGTGGAACTGGTAGATAAATTCTGTTACCTCGGTAGTATTATTACCGAAAACGGCGGTACAGAAGAAGACGTCAGTTCCAGAATAAATAAAGCAAGAAGCGCATATGCATGCCTGTTTCACATATGGAGATCGACGGAGATCTCAATTAACACCAAATTGCGGCTGTTCAACTCCAACGTTAAGGCAGTTCTTTTGTACGGTTGCGAAACATGGAAAGTCACCCAATTCATCACAGGGCGCCTACAAGTTTTCATCAACAGATGCCTACGTCGTATCCTAAAAATCCGCTGGCAAGATAGAATTTCAAATGAAGAACTATGGCGCCGTGCCGGCCAAGAAAGGATAGACGACCAAATCAGGCGAAGGAAATGGAATTGGATTGGCCACACCTTGCGACGCGAAAACGAGAATCTAGCCAAACAGGCCCTCGACTGGAATCCGCAAGGAACCCGTCGAGTCGGAAGACCTAGAACAACGTGGAGGAGAACCCTATTAGCAGAGGCCGCAACAACCGGGAGATCCTGGTCAGAGCTGAGAGCTGTCGCGCAAAACAGAGTCCGCTGGAGGGCAACTGTTTCCGCCCTATGTCCCATGAGGGATTAAAGGAGCAATTAGATTAGTTTAGTAGTGTCGCTACGATCGCTAGTGTGTGACATATATTGCATTTAGCGCCATCTATCCGCCATTAACTTTTTCCCAGACCTTTTTAGGCAAATGGCTAATTTCTCTAAAATAAGACAGGACCAAAAATAAAAATTCTGTCAGTTCAATAAAAAAGCAGAAAACATTTGAAACAACTCAAAAGTTTATGACGTGCTCAACTTGTACTAGTCAACCGCAGGCCAAACTTAAAGTTTTCAAAATTGTTTTGAAAGTTTCTGAAATTTTTTGTTGTTGTTGTTATTAATTTTTTCCTTATTTCATGAACGACAACGTCCAACTCCTTCCGGTTTCAATAATGCCTTCAAGGAACCAACGATTTTCAATTAATCTGCTTCAAAATCGTTGAGAAGTTGTTGGTGTACCTAGAAACTATAAGCTTCGAAAATTCTTGAAGTCAAACGGCAATCCTTCCCTGCATTCCTTTTCGTCCTGTTCCTTTTTTTTGATATAATAAATTGAGAGAAAAAATTATTCCCATTTTTCATTTCAATTACACAAGTAAGCAGATGTTGTGAACGCATTTCGCTCAGCGCTCATTATTCGGGTGCTTTATAAGGCTTGGTTTTCAATTTCTTAAAGTGGGGGTGGGGGGCGGAAGACAAAGTAAATTCCAATGGTATCCTGCCCGACTTCAGAAGCTACACCAGGAAATACACAAGCTTTTGAAACTAATAAATTTGAATCAAGGACGCTTGAGTGCTCTTAACTATTTATTTGGTAGCAGCGTGACTACAAAATTGTGGGCCCCCGGATACATAACCGGCCCCAAAAACTGGAGCAGATGGATGAGTTGTGTTTGGGCGCTTGTTGTTGGTGAAAAGTTTCAAGTGAAATTTTGAGTTTTTTGGCAGTGAAGGAAGGGTGTGCAGCGGCGGCGGAGGCAGATGAATATATTTTAAACAAATAATAATTTTCATAATTACTTTCAAGAAAGCTTATGGAACTGACATCACACCCGGCAGGACTGGATCGAATTTTGTAATTTACGCTTTACAATTCAACCCTTTTTTGATGTCCTTTGCCATTTATTACCATGAAAATAACAAACAAACAAACTTTAAAACTGTATTTATATTTTTTTTTATATTGTAACAATACAAAAGCAATGTGGATACCATATTATGTATAAATATTTTTTTTGCTACATTAAATATAAAAATGCCTCGCATAGCCGCCGGATCATGGCATAAAATAATGATAACTTTAACGGGCGTGACCTCGCATATATTAAGAGTGTTATCATCACTAACACAGGATGCGAGGTATGGCAGTGTATACAAGCACATAAATTTGCTAGGACATGATTTTTATGAAGGAGCAAATGTTCGGAAGGTAAAGGATGCAATGGTATGGCAGTAACCAAAAACAATGAAAAAAAACCATTTTATATCCCTGTAAGAATTTATGGATAATTTCGAAAAGGATTTCTCTTAAAAGTTGTTTTTATGGATGCAAATTATTAAATATATTTTTATTTGTTTTTTTTGTTGTTTATGTTTTTAGTGTTTGTTTTAATGTTTTCTCTTTTAAATCAATGTTCTCATGTAATCTGATAAAATATTTATGGGTGAGCGAAATGCAGTTTTTGTTTTTCTGAATAAGGATAATATTTTAACCGATTTAGTAGAAAATTGGTAGCTTTTAAAAAAAGTTATACTCCTTGTACAGGGTGTTCTACCGGAAACTATACTATTTTGATATTTTCTTATAGGTAATTTTTTCAGGTGATATTTGATATTCGTGAAGTCCATGTCGCACTCCATCGGACTCTGTTTTAAGTTTTTCTTTTTGTTCCAGTCCAGGTTTTGTCAATCTACTTCAATCTACTTTATTATTGTTTTTCTCTGGGTGTTTTCAGATATTCATATAAGATTCAACGTAGAAACTGGTATAAGTGCAGAGGATCAGTAAAAAGCTGACAAGCTAACCGATTGATTGAGTGCTCATATAGCAGCATCATTATCATAGAGGAACTAGACTAGTCCTCTTGCGAAATACACGAAACTCTTCTGAGTACTACTACAATTGCTGACTCGCAACAATGTGACCCATATGCAGAGTTGTCGCGTTGTATAACAGCGACTTAAATGGTTGTACGAAAAAAAGGCTAGGGGTTTATTAAATAAGGATAAAAGTTCTAAAAAAAACTGAATGAAGAATATAGTTGCCTTTACTGCTAAGAAAGGCTGAACAGATCAAAACATTGAGCCTGAACGTTGCGTGTCCTGCCGGAAAATTTTCAACTACTAACATAAGCGAGCCATCAGCACCTTCAAGTATTTCACAACAACTGAAGATATCTTAAACGCTCACTTCACAGTATCTTTAGATCTAATACATCTAATCCAAAGAAAGAGGCAGCCATCAGTAGACTGAAACTTGCAGTGGCTTATAAATTCAATCCTGGAGATCTAACAACACACCGAAGACTAATCACTAAAAGCCATTAGTTTGTGTATAGAGAAATCTAGAGTTGCATCCACTCCATCCAGCGTTGTCCTGGAGTAGATACCTGGGTCCCAAGCCTTTAAGTAGGGCATCCAGTAGTTACTCTAAAGAATCTTTTCAGATAAGTATCCGAGTACTACTGGTCTCTTCATTTAGGTATGAGACAACACAAGAAATTCATTACCCCTGCTCGAACAAAACAAAGAAACTCATCAAGCCTACTAAAGCCTTGAGCCACTCACCACCACCACAGTTCATTTGTACCAAAATTCCTTATATCCCGGCTTCGCCGGCCGAACTGCGCAAGTTCAAGTAAATTAGTGTAGTACTGAACTTCAATTTTTGCCTGAGTTCCCATACATTTTCACATTTTGAAGTCAGGAAAAATAAAGCCTGACTGCCGGGCCCAATGATTCCGTCAACGTGATTTTCCATATAAATTGTTGTTGATTTTGCTGGTGCCGGAGACTTGGATATAATTTTAATTTTGCCGGTCTACGAACAAAAGGTCTCTCATTATTTCGCTCATTTTTTGATGAATTAAACAAGAAAGCTTTTACATTTATGTTGCTACTAGCAACCCGTCCACAATTTTCTTGAGCAGAAAGTGCGGAAAAATGTAGATATTTGATGGAGAAGAAAATTTTAAACAAGTACTTTTTTCCATTAAAATCAAAACAAACACAAAATAAGCAAGCAGTCACTGCAATCACTACAGAAAAAGACATTTCTCAACGAAAAGCTACGCTGACGGTGCCGGTTTCATTGGGCGAGCTCTCACCGATAGTGGTAGGGGAAAATCACGTTGACGGAATCATTGGGCCCCGGCAGTGAGTTCGCCCAACATAACAGGAAATCGAGCTTGAACGTAAAAGCTCGCTCAAAAGAGAGTGATCAACTTGAATAGTGGAATACTATTCCAGTGAGCTTTCGCATTTCTGACTTCTGGCGAAAAAGCAACAACAATTTCAAGCACTGAACTGAATTTTAGCCGGTGAAGCCACTTATGTGGATTGAACTGAATATTAAGGTTATTGATAAAAATTCTCATCATCTCTCGCGTTTCTTTGATTCTTTATTTGATATCTTCCATTGAGTGTGTACTCCCTGTGCCTCTTCTTCTTGACTTATTTACCTGTTGTACACTGAACCTTCTTCTTTAATCTCGAGTTATTAAATTTCCTCTGTCCACGCGTTTTTGTTCTTTGTGCCATAGACACGCCAAGGTATTTCTTATATGATTTCGATTTTTAAGGTAGTTCTTATATGTTTTTTTTTCAGTTCCTCTAAAGCTTTCATTCCTGTAACAATAATATGCAGTATATGTCTTACATTACACATAGCATTATTCCCCCTGTATTCGCGAATTTGCAGTTTTTGCTTCAGAAGAATGCTTCCTCGTATATTTTTTGGGGCCTATGGACTTCTGCTTCTGAAGCAAAAGCTTTTTTTGGAGAATGAAATTTAAGCTTTTATATAGTTTCTTTCCAAAAGATATATATGAAAATATTAAAGATCACCTAGTAAAGTTTAAAAACTTTGAAAATTGATTACAGCCGAAAATCAATTCAATCCAAACGAGGTAAAAGCTTTTTAAAAATTGCAAATTCCTTTCTTCATATTTAAATTATCCGCCAGTTTCAAAAACAGAAAAATAAATATTATGGAAATTAGACGCTTCAATAAATAAACGAAAATAAACTTGCGCTCTTCTTCAGCCATATTGAATTGAAATTGTGGAATTCGAATGCCGTGTTAATCGAGAGTCGTTCATGAGTATTCTGAAATTAAAAATTATTTTTTTGCTACAAACACTTATACTTATTCCTGACTATACACTAAAATATAAAAATAACTATAAATACTCAAAACTATCTTCAATAAGCGATTATACATAAAAAATGTGTCCCAACTCTTTTGCCTATTATTATATGAAAATTCCCAACGGATGTTATTATAAAAATATAACTCCCTAAAAATCACTTTTTCCCCCTAGGCACTAGGAAAGCCCTAACCCTTTTGGTTTTCTCTATTTTGTAGCAATTTAAAACTTATACACTCATCCCGTGTCAATATATAGAAGAGAATATAACAAAAGTTTTTCGTTCAAACATAACCCAAAACTGGGATAAAACAGAGCCGAACAACCCCCAAGGGACCCTAATGCATTTATTAAATCACAAAAAGGATACCCCGAAGGGTCCTCGTACCAGCGGCCCTCCTCGCTCCCTACAGAAAATTTTTAGTTAGACCTTGTGAATGATAGAGTCATTGCCGGCTCTTAAAGAAATTCTGCTCCTTGAGTCTTTATGTCCTTTATTGGCAATTTTACATATTTAATGATATTTTACGATAATTTTTACTCGCTCGCTCCACTCTTGGGTTCTCTTGTTCCCCACCTGGCCCCTCACCTGCTGTCAACAAGCCAAGCGAACACGGTGCCAACCAATAGCATCAATGTTGGCTGAAAGAAAGTCCTTGTAAGTCCTGTATAAACACCACCTGGTGGGTGTTTTCGTTTCAAATTAATTCCACTCTATCGCGCCATATCTAATTATGAGTAATCCTTACTTAAGCGAAAATTACGACAGAATGAAGGTGAGAGGACCTAAGGACTACCTTTCCTGATGACTGCTACAAATTAGGAACCCCCTGGAGAAATTAAGATGCGCGTTCGCAATGACGGGACCCTGCAAGTTATTTATGAACCCCCGGGGGTTGTGCTCCTCTAAAAATTCGAGGCCGTTCCCTTCGCTTGTTATTCTTCTTCTTCATCGACTTGTTCTGCTGTTCACCGTCGCGTCGCCTCTCCTTTTTACACAAGGTATGGGCGACTTTAAAGATTTTCATTTGCGTGGTAAAATATTGAAATTACAGGTAGCCCCGAGGATAGTTGATTAGCTCCTTTAGGTGAAAATGATTACTGGCTTCGAAGCTTCCTTTGTTATTCATCGCGCAATTGGACACCTGGGGATATTTATGGGTGTAGCACTGTGTGTGTGTGCTTGTGTGTGCGGAAGGTAATAAGATTTCGAAACTCGTTGCCGGTAATGAGAGTAAGTCATCGATTGGAATCGATCGGTAAAAAATAATTTTCGCGTCTGGAAATTTTTCTTGATGGATTTTCGTGATATTTAGTCACGTTTTGGTTTCATTTGGGATTTGCGTGATGTTATAAACCTTAAGGTTGAGAATATTTTAGAGGGAGAATAACAGTTATTTGAATTTAGGGCGAAAGTTGGCGTTTTAGTTGTGTAAAGCGTTTTAACGCCTCTTTTTTTGCTATACCTTAGGATTAGGTTCATTTTAATAATCCTGTCACAAAATTTGGGTCAAATAAATCAGATGAAACGAAAAGATCTTAGTTAAGGATAAACATAAAGGGTAGAGGAAAATAAAAATAAAACATATTACGCTTTATATTAGCTTCACTTGTAACTATGTAAAAAAATCTTGGAAGTTAAATTTGACCCACTTTCCGGTTTCCGATTGGGCTGAAATTTTGCATACACGTTTAGTTTGGATGACAATGCAATCTAACCATCTCGTAAGATGACGGTTCCAAGATGGCGGCCGATTTTTGCAATTGGGTTCTACGACCCCCGGGATGGGTATCAAGTGAAAGGGTATGACAGCTAAAATACAAATAGCTGTGTGGCGTCATTAAATATTCAAAATGGCGGCTACATAAAATGGCGGAAGACATATAATAGACTAAAAATTAGAAAATATACCTATCAACTTCAAATTTTGCACATATGCATAGTTCGCAATGCAACCTGACTTTTTTATAAAAAAATCAAGATGGCGGTTCCAAGATGGCGGGAGAATTTTGCAATTGTGTTCCTTGACGCCGTGACTTGGGTATCAACTGAAAGGGTATGACAAGTAGAGTACAATTAGCTGTGTGGCTCCACTCCAAATTCAAAATTGCGACCAACACAAAATGGCGGATTACCTCTTTCTTTACAACCCCCTCGCTATGGGTATTAAATGAAAGGGTAACCTGTGTGACGTCATTTTAAATCTAATAGGGCGGCCGCCACCCAATAGACATATAATAGACTAAAAAGAAGAAAATAAAAATAAATAGTTTAAAAAATCTAAAAAATACGCTTTTATTTTAAATTGAACTAAAAAGTAAAAAATAATTTTGAATGTAAAGTCTTTATTGGTTCAGCTTCAGCCAGTATATGGGAACAGCCTACCTTTAAAAATCAAGCTCAGAATAAAATTAATGAGGTTATTGGTAAAAATTATTAAATATAACTTACTTAAATGTAAAAAAGCGTGGGGCGTTAACTAAAAGTTCCTGTATTAATAAAATAAGAATATAGGTAAAGAGCGTCCATCCGCACCATCGCAAGGGGCCCTCCATAAAATTCCCAAAATGAGGGACCATTAATCTGCGAGTTCTCAACGTAGAGTGGATCTAGACGCAAAAAGTTCCGCCTAAACCTTGCCTTTTTAGACCCCTTGCTCTAATATCCTAGGTATTATTATACTAGTTTAGCGATCTGGAATATGTGTTCATTCTATCGCAAATTTTCTGCAGATCTTACGCCTACAATCTGGATAAGTTTTACACCTTCCACTGAAAAAAATGGAAACAGTTGAAGATGCGGTAAGATAGCCCATTATAGGCGAGGACGTGTGCATCCAGATGAAAAAGCGTTTCTGAAAGTTTATTGAAAGCTCAAATGGACCAAGCTTTCCATGAGAGCAACCCGAGTAAAAATAAAAAATTGCCTTACAACGGGCGAACAGCGACCGCTTGGCTTTTTAAGGGGCATATGATGGCCGTAGAGTTTTTAACCATTTTTAATGGGAGTACATAGAGCCTCAAGACCGCCAAAGTTGACCAAATGATTTAAATTGCCAAGTACTGAGCTGTATACACGGGTATTCGACGGCAAATTTGAGATAAAAAAAAATCTGCATCAAAGGCATTGTTGAATTTGTATGTGATCACGGTCGATGTTCGCCCGTTGTAAGGCCATTTTTTATTTTTACTCGGGAAAGCAGCTTTTTTGTCGTTACTCAAATTTGTGTCTTTTTCTTCAAATGTCCATATAAATTCCAGTTTCACGCGGGCCGACAGCCAACCAACAAACATCTGCTGAAGCAGACGTAAACGTTACCTACGCAAGCTAGAAACTCTCCACTTTTCCACTTCCCTTGCTATAAAGAATTTTTGCGCATGTTTGCATGCAACCTCGTCAATAATGGATCTATATGACAATTGTTATACCTGGTACTTGCACGTATATCCAAGATTTGGATGAACAGTAAAAACAAAGAGAGAAGCTCTTCAGGGAACTGTTGGCCTCGTGTTTGAAGTCCATGTGATTTCGGGGACTCTGTAATTATGAAGTCTACCGGAGCTAAGGTGACATTAGCTCGGCAGGAAGACAGGATATCTAGCTTGAAAGAGCGATGTGGAACTTGCTCGAAATACTCTCTGCGATTGGATTTATGAGATAGAAGAACGTAAGCTAGGAAGCTATTCGTAATCACTTCCTTCCAGTTCCTATAACATTTTCGTTAGTATTCTGATTCTCCAAAATTCTATATAGATAAACATCTCGATTTATGTGCAATCCAAAACACAAGACGACCAGCTACAGTATCATCACAGGTAGAACAAAATTCTGAACGAGTCGACAAGTATATTCAAGTGATTTAGTTAGCAATAAATTATTCTTTTCTTTGTGGGTGGGTGGATTATAAGAAAACTGCGCCATAAGTACCAAAATGTAAAACACAATAAAACAACTTACCTTGATCAAGTGACTTTTGGGCCACCGCAAAAACTCTCCTTTGAAATTCATTAAAAGTAAAATGGTAAATTTATGTAAATTCTCAGGCGATAAACTTTGTTCAAAATCTTCAAAAACAGCGCAATTATTACTAAAATAAATTTTTAATCTTACTTCAATCATAAGGCAATTAAAACTGGATTAGGAAACTTGCCTGTAATTTCTTTATCACAAAAGGAAGTTTCTCCCACCAGAAAGCCTCCAACAGATGCTTGAGAGAAAATTGCAGAATCCTCAGGATCCGACGAAGAGGAGCCAATTTGTGTTACAGCAATTGCAGCTGAAGTGGATCTAGGGATTAAGCCTGTAATACCTGGTGGGGATTGCAGTGGGATTACCAACTACAGCAGCAATTAAACGTGTTTATACTACCTTAACCCAATTATTTAATGATTCTTGCACTCGGCGAACTTACGGCTTTTGTGTCCTTATTATGTTAACTCGGTTCAGGCATAGTTACTCATGTTAGGTTGAGTAGACAAACGAGAGTAGTTCCGCTATCAGGTAAATGTCGGTCTATCATTACAGGTAGGGAAGGGACGAGATTGAATTTTATTGATGAAATCATAACTCTTCAATCAATCGTCGAATAACATTGAATTTTGTTACCTGGAAAGAATTAGACGAAGCCCTAAAGTATAAGGAATTGGAAAAGCGGCATTAAAGCAGGCGTAAAATTACCATGAGGCAAACATAATATATTTTTTTTTCGTCTGTTATTCGAGAGCCATTACGACAATGACATGCCATCAATTTTATCGTTTTCCTTGAAACGTGGAAGAGATACCTTTGCCCTGGTGGCGGAATTCTCCTTTTCTATCGCATGGTTGGATGCCATGGCGGCAGGGAGGGAGGGGAGATGAAGGAAATGGAGTGTTACACCAGGTTACACCTTCTTCGCTCTTTATTGAACGATTACCGGTGGCCATTGAATATCGAACAAAGGGCTTTAATAAAAGTGATTTTAACCGAAAACGACTTCGACACCGGCAGTGCCGTACCATTATCATAATGAGATACCAATCACCGTGACGATGTAGTCGTGACCTGGAGTCACGTGCGAGGAAATTGGCGCCAGTTATGCCTGTTCCTAAAGGTGAAATTTAAAAACGTTTTAACCGATCTTAAGAACTAATTTGGAGACACGAATGCCTCCCGATAAGAATCTATTCCCGCTCGTACCTTACCTTGATCACCGGAGATGATTTCGCCTCGGTTGTTGTTGCCAGAATGGTAACTCTGCTGCCACAAACTTTCGTCCGGTTTGTCGTGTTCGGGTAAATTCAATATAAAACTTTTTTTTTTTTACAACTCGACCGTAATTTATTCAACGTTTTTAAGGGTAGGTTTTGTGTGACGTAATGAAATTAATGGAACAGAAGGACGTGCACACGCGGAATACGACTTGATAGAATTACGGTCGATATGGACAGATAGATGACTTCTAGATAGACGTAGTAGAAAGTTTCCGACACCACGAGGCATTTGCAAGTTCTTGATTGAGATGTTAAAGTGCTATGGGCCATCAGCAGATTCAGTAACCGGGAATGTCTTACTATATTCAGTGAGTCTTCGGGTATTAATTGACAGCTGTTAATGATGCATGAAATGACTTTGTTAAAGACAGAATATTGCCACACCCTTCCTCTATGTTAGTACAGAAGACTCCCTCGAGCTTGGGTTGAATTGCGGTAGTAACTTTCTTAAGGGAAGACTTCGTTGCGGTTGACTGACTGGTCAATATGTATGTATAGAGGCGTGAATAATTACTATGGCCGACCGCTCCAACTTTTCCCCATATGTGATGGATCGATTAATTCTTTTATTATCGTCTTAATTTATGTCAGAAATCATTTCGGAATTTTTTTTTTTTTGTGGAATGTTTTATGCGTTAACGATTGCAAGATTTGTGGATAGGTCAATCGAGGAGTGTTCATTTTGTTCGGACAAATGAGTTTTGGCAGGGAAAATATTAACTTAAGGAGAAAGCAATTTTCTTTAAGCAAACATACTTCTTTTTCGATGTATTACTTCAGAATTTGATTGAATTCAAAGACAAACGAAAAATTGGAAAAAATATAAGACTGTCAAAAATAACCATTAACTCGTATCCATTAATTCGTTTTTTATTACGAACGTCTCATTACTAGAACGTGTGCAAGGAAAAATTCTGTGGTTTTCTTAAGAAAACAAAATTACTTTATTTGATTTAACTTTTTATTTTAAAGTTAATCCAAAATATAATTTTCTTCGTCAGTTTAAGCAGTTTTTTTCCCAGTAGGAAAAAATACTAGTGCTTTGCCGCGGAGCAAATATAAAGCAGTAAGAGCTTCCTTCTCCTTCCTGCAACAGCTGTAGTATAAAGCAGAACAAGGGCGTTGGAGCGTAATGATTGTGGGTGGGGAGCACGGGAACAGATAACCCTTAAAATGTTAATCGGTCAATTTATTTATTTGAGAATTGTCGAAAACTTTATATGTATTTTTAAACGCGAGTGTCGTTTTAGCAATGTGGTCCCCCAACTGAGTCCTAATCACGTCCAATGCTGCTCGACCTTTGTTATCGAACCAGAACCGGTATATTGAGCACGTTGAATAACACCCTTCATGGTCACCAACATAATTTCCTGAAATATGCAGCAATGTAACAATAAAATCTAAAGGTTTGTTTGAATAAAGCTCAAGTTTAAAGGTATTAAATCAAAGCTTCTTAAAAAGCTTTCCGAATACGTAAGGCAGATTACATTTGGTTTGCCTCATAGGGGCCTTTTGAGAAACTTACATAGGCATACCTCACTTCAGTATCGCTGATTTTTTTTGTGTGGTATTCATAAGAAGCCTTCTTTTGGCATGCCTCATGGGGTCCTCATGAGGACCTACAGGGAAGCCCCTGAGAAAATCCCCTTTTTAAATACTTGTCGGATGGGGTTTAAAAAGCTTAGACTATATACAGTTATAAGTTCTTAATAACTCTAGTATAATATATTTAGTTTTCGTATGAAAAGTCTTGCTTGCGTGCGGCCCTTCGATCACTATCTTTCGTCGCAGCGACATAGACAGCTCCTCAACATTCTGGGTTATTAGGTGCTCATGAAATATTTTGGGTGTGGATTTCCACACCCAAAGCGAAAGTGCGTGTGCACTTTTCCTTCCATTCCCATGCGCTCCGCCGCCCCTGAAGCAGAATCTCAGCAGATCACTTTAAAAGGTCTTTTACGAACCATAGTAAAAAAGCTGAGCTCTGCGGACATGCAATGTTAAAATAACATGAAGCTTCTTACGGTAAGCGCTTTACTGCTTCAAAAAAGCGCTTTAAAAGGCTTTTCGATGCGATTTTTTTCTACTGGGGTGGTCACCCCGTTCTACTACTACTACCAATCCATCATGGCGTACTTTTCATAGTCATTGTGCATTGTCTAGTACCCTGCAAACAATACGACTCGAGAACGACTCGAAAATGAGTCGCGAAATCTTCGAGAAGACTTTGAGACGAGAGTCGTTATCGAAACGATATCGATTTGTAAAAGACGAAAACGGAATGCTATGGCAAATCGCTTTGACGACTCGATAACGACTCGTAGTACCGACTTAAAATCGAAGAGCTCTTTATTCATTTTCTTTGATGGGGGCGGGGGAGAATTTGTACAAAATATAAAAAAAGGGCTAAGAATGGATATTATATATTAACTAGTATCGCCCATTGGTCGAAATTCGACCTTCTCCCTACTCTTCCCTCAATCGGTTCGTTAAAGTTTGACGTCTACGCATTTCAAATAATTCAGTAATAATTTAATTGTGTAATAGAGAACCATAGTGATCCAAGCGACATTTTTATCAATATTTACTTTTTGAATTGAATGCCCAGAAAAAAATGAAATCTTTCATGTCATACTACTCCAAGCACATAAATAACATCCCATTAATAAATATTATGTGCTTGGATTAGTATGGCACGAATGATTTTATGTATATTTTTCTGTGCATTCAATTCAAAAATTCTATATTTCCAAAAATGTCGCTTGGATCACTATGGTTCTCCCTTACACAATTGAACTATTACCATTTTTTAATTTCTCTATCAGTTTTAAACAAAAACAAAAAGAATTGTTTTAAAAAAGTGTAATTAAAAACTACATTATCATCTAAAATCGCACCTTTGAACAAAACTTTTTTCATTTAAAAAACACCATCGCTTACCGTGATATTTTGATAATAATTTCAACATAAGCGGAATGACGCTGACATGCAATCGCACTACGGCAAGAAAAGTGGCACAACTCAAAAATTGGCTGTTTTGAGTTATTACCGCCAGGTGACTGTTGGCACTTTTCTTGCCGTACATATGCACTTAAATGCAGTATATGCATTTATTTCTAATCTAATTTGTTGAAACAAAAACAAAAACAAACAAAATTTTGAAATGCCAATTTGATTTGTTTAAAGCGTAGTGAAAAGGTAGTACAGCAAACTTTCGCTAAGCAATCTAGGCTCATGAAATTTAGTCTATTCACAAACCTTAATAATAAATTTTTATATTCGCCTGTTTATATGCTAACCGTAATTTCTACCTTATATTGTTGTTGTCCTTTTATCATTTTATACTGGGAAATGCAATACTCATTTCTGAGTGACAGAATTGAGATAAATGAATAATTCTTGTTTTGTGCACACCTTTACGACTCCGACTTCCATATAAAACCAGTTTGAGAAAAATCGGTTTAGTGGAAGTCGGATAAAGTGCTGTACAAAAAAAGTGCTTGCGTATTAATATATAGATTCTTTCTTATTTTTTCATATTAAGATTTTGGCGAGTGATTCTCGAATCGTAAAGACGACTTTAAAGCGACGAGTCGAGAACCAAGATTTTGGCGAGTGATTCTCGAATCGTAAACGAATCGTTAAAGCGACGAGTCGAGAAACAAGTTTTTGCCGAGCAATTCTCGACTCGTAAACGAGTCTGCAGGGTAGTAAGCTTCGTTCGAAGGACAGGGTAGATTAATAATAGTCTGGAGGGTGCTAAAAGAGGAGGCGATTGACCTTGCATTTGAACTCCTGAATGTTATAGAAGCTAACACCAAAGAAAAGAAATTTGCACCAAACCCACTGTTACAAAAATCAAACATTAGACCAATATACCTAAGCTGTCACCTAGTACCTGGCATGAATCTTTAGACATGATCAAGTCATTTGTCTGCGCTATACAGGATGTACTGCATAAAGCTACAAAACGGGCGGTTGTGGATAGGATTTGGGGGGGGGGGTGGGGGGAAATCGTAACGGTATAGCCGCTAAGGCGTTTTGAAGTTTTTTTTAGTCTTTTGCATATCACCCTGTATTTTTGTAACCCTATGTCCTATTTTCATGAATAAGGTGTAGCCCAGTTGTCAGAGACTTTGACCTCGCACAAAATGTGATCTCGCTGAAAATTGGAACTTAGGTACTTTTTTGGGCGAAGAAAACGATAAAAATTTTTTTGCTGTGCTAAAGTGTATGCTAAGCTCACAATTTCGAAAACAAATTCGAAAATTTGGTTTTTGCTTTGTATATCGAAAAATAAAAAAAAAATCGAGAAATTAATAGCGCCACGTGACAGAGCGGAAAATTTCACTAAAATTTATATTATAATAAAATAAGTTATACACTTTAGCGCAGCAAAGATTTTTTTATCGTTTTCTACGCCCAAAAAAGTACCTAAGTTGCAATTTTCAGCGAGATCACATTTTGTGCGAGCTTTCGGTCTAAATTTGGCTCTGACGACTGGGCTAGTAGCAATGTACGCAGAATACTCCCACCTATCTAAAACTGTTAAAGTCCTACCCTACCAACTTCAAGATATATAAGTCATCAAAGTAACAAAAATGTCAACTTCAATTACCTTCTTCTCCAAAAAATACGTAGTTAATCAAAGGGGGGCCTCGGTAGTCTAGGGAGTAAGGCGCCTGGCTACTATCCAAGAGGTCCCGGGTTCGAATCCCGGCAGAGCCCCACGGTCCTTCGCCTTTCCCACCTTCTTTCTTCTTCCCTCCTTACATTCCTCATTCCCCCTGTCATAGCCTTCCGCTAGCATTTCCGCGCTCCACCAAGCGCATGTCATCGGTTGGTTGATGGGATTCAACTCGTTTCAGGAGGCATAACACTCCAGCGAGTTGTTTCTCATTGCCCCGATGCCAGAGTCGCGATAGAAATGGTTGGGGTTAGGTGGTTGTGGCAGTTCCTTCCTACTTCTCTCTTCCCCTTCACTATCTATCGACTAGGGCTTGCTGTTTGACATTGCACTCTATACGAAGAAAAATAGATTGTCGACAGTACAAAGGGCTTTCCCTGAGCTCTAGTCTTCCACATAAAAAAAAAAAAAAAAAAGTAGAAAAAATGTATGGTTTCTTTCGGTATGGTATTAGGGTGTTTTAGAATGGCTTTGGAAATATATTATCAGTGCTCATGCATGTAGAAAAAATCCAGTTTTTTATTTATGAATATTTGTTTTCTTGATATTGTATTTGAAAGATAAAAAATATCGAGTGGTTGGATAAAATGATTATAATATTGATTTGATGGTATTATTTTCGGTTGACATTTGTCATTTTGAACTCTGCCTGTAGGAATGTTATATACGTAACTGATACATCGTGTAAAGGTGTGTCCTGTGAATTGAGAACGATACCAAACATACTCCTTATTTGTTTTGCAATTTAGTAAAAAAAATTTTAAATAGTTAAAATTAAAATATGTGTGAATTTTGCTTTGTGAATTTTGTAATATAAATAAATTACCTCCAATTCCAATTAAAACACATCAAATTTAGAAAAAACGTAAAAATATTTTATTCAATAATTTGCACTAAAATTTGTTATTCTTACTTCTAAACTAAAATCTAATTATTGTTACTATCAAAATCTTGCATTACTTTTACAATTTTTTTATAAACATATTCTCTACTATTAATACCAGCCAAAAAGTCTAAATGATTATATTCATCATTTTCATATTTAAAAATAAGATTTGGAATTTCTTTTTTAATCTGCAACGAATCTCTTCTCTCGGCCAACCAATCATTTCCACCATAATACAAGGCAACAGGTGCTGTAACCTTCTCAAGATCATAGGATGGTGGCGAAAGACTGCCATATTTCGACCAATTCTTCAGCCATCCATAATCAAACATTCGAAAATGTCTCCGTCCCGCCAACTGTCCATAGTGAACCATTTGTTTAGATGATGATCCAGCAGGAATATGACCAAGGATTGCTGGAACCATTGTCTAAGTATAATGAAAATTATTGATTATTAAGAAATCATTAAAAATAAAACATCAGTTTTTACCTTATTTAATTCTTGAGAATTGTAGCCAGTTATTAAAAATAATATATTATTGCAGAGGATTTGTGTTACTGCCTCCTTCTTGCAGGCGACTTGCCCAGCCAATTTGAATATAGCATTGTTTGGTTGAAATTTTGTGATGCCCAAAAGTTTTGTTAGAAATTCAAGTTGATCCACGATTTTTGATAAAGCAACGACAAATGGACTTTTAACATGTCTTAAGTACACAACTGGAGCTAAGGCATTCATTGTGCGAATTTTGCCACAGTATTCTGGTCTTAAGTGACACATAACGAAAAATGTTGTTGTGCCCTGAAATATTGAAAATAAAATAAATTATTTTTTAATAATTAGGAATTAAAAAATAAGCATATATTTTAACTTGATGAATTCAATGAAAAATTCAAGGTACACAGTTAGAAGGCAAGGAGAAAATACGGAATATTTCAGAGTAGGCCAGGAGCTAAAACAGGTCGAGGTGCTGGCATCCATGCTATTTAATATATGCCTAGAAGAAATAATTGGCAACATTACCATCTACGGTAATGCAACTCTGACTAATAAATCAACACAATTAGCACGATATGGTCATGGGATAAATTGCTCTTCGGATCACTGTTATATTTTAAAGAAATATAGAGGAATTACAAGGTACGGCTAGACATTCAGAAATCTATTTAACTAAAGGTTTATAGAAGAATAAGAGACCATAAAATCACCTGGAGAAAGATATTTTTAATATAACTCCCTGGGGGCCAGAGTCTCCGAAAAAATTGTGAAACAGTGGATGTAGGAAGAATAAGCACATACATCCTCCTGCTTCGTACTGCCGGCCTTGGTAACTTAGGAGTTAAGCTGCGGAGCCACCATTCAAAATGTTCGTGGTTCGAAGCCGAAGAAGCTGAAGTCAGCGTTTTGTCGTAAGTGAACAAAATCGCGAGTTGGTATTGACACTTCTTTTACTCTAACTTTCCGATTAGAGTTTGTAGTTGCAGTACGACCAGACGTTGTTACGTCGGCTTCACACATTGGCACCAAAGTTGGCACCAATGCTACTTGTCCAACGTGTGGATCGAGAAATTTGCATTGACCCCAACGTTGGTGGGAGCATTGGGGATTTGCCGTCGCGGGTCGGAATATGCGCCAACGTTCGCTGGTACCAGCGTTGGGACCAACCTGTGCAGCCAGTGTTATGGCAAAACTCATATACCTAAGATTAGGTGGTTGTTTAATTGAGTATGTTTAGGAAGCATTAATCGTGTGAAATTTACGAAGAATATTTATGTCCATATTCCCGAATTCATTCACCAGTCGAGATCCGGCGAGTGGCAGAAATTGGTATTCCCGATATTCACCCGCATTCACTCACATTCACTTTTCCATACATTCATTTCAATCGCAATTCACCCATAAATTTTGGGCGAATTTTTGGGTGAATAGAGGATAATTATGAAAATACAGTAGGCATAAAACAGCTTTAAGGAAGTTACAACTACTGAAAAATGTCATCAAATTTTGTAAACAAAAACACGAAATTATGACAGCTATTCGAGCAACGCATTGCATCGCATCACCTGAAAATAGGAGAAAACGGGAATAGCAATTAAGGCGATTGCCCAATGCCGACGGCGCGTTATACGCGGCAGGGGCTTCATGCGCGTTGACGCTCGTTGAAGGTTCATTCATAGCGTCAGGACGTCAAAAAGGTTGCTTTGATTTAAATTCATACTTATATGGATTTTTGTCTCTATAAAGTTTTAATTTCAACACTTTGACAGTTTGGAAATTTCCAACGCCTGCCAACGCGCGAAATGTTAAAAGTTGGTCGACTTTTGCCGTCGCTTCACGCTGACGCCGCAAAGTCGTGAATGGGACAGCTAGATTTGAATTAAGCCCAAAACAGAATGAATGCAGAAACTTCGACTTCAACTTTGCATTTTGACAGTTTCACACATTTTCTATAGTACTCACGTTCAGTTAACAGAATCAATGCAGTAAACGTTGCAGTAAACTTTGCGCCGACTTCGACTTTGAAAATTTTAAAAGTTGCTGCAAAAATTTCAGAACTACCAACACAACATTTCAATTTTGCCACTGTAGCCAAATTAGAAAATTTAAATTGATTGAGTTTATCGTATGCAAAATTTTATAATTGCAGGTAATATACGTAAAAGTCACATACAATAAAAAAAAATTGGTAAATTTTTTAAATTTTATAATTTTTGTTATGTTATTAAATGGTGATCGCAATTGTAAATTCTATCTGTCAAATTATAGACTTTGAAGTTCTGAAATGAATGTGTTAGCGCTGTGCAGCAAATTCGACTTTACTGCAACGGTGAAGTCAAAGTCGAAGTTTCTGCATTCATTCTGTTTTGGGCTTTACACACAATCAAGTATCGACGTCAAAGCTCGTCAACGCTTTGACGCGCGTAAACGCGAATAAAGTCGTGATTGGGCCATCGCCTTTACAAAGTGAACGAATTTTGAGTGAGTGAAAAGAATTCAGGTGAGTGAAATCGGGAATATGGGAAAAATTCTTTATTCTAAAGATCTCTTTTAAGTCTTCCAGAAAGTAACTGCTTAGTGTGACCTGCCGAAGATTTACATAAAAAATCAGCGAATGTTTAAATTGATTTTTAACCATTGCCCCCACCTCGGAACGACTGTTTAATATAACCTCGTATTCCACGTCAAATTTTCTACTAAAGACGCATTTTTAATTGATGAAGAAATTATTTGTTTAATTAAAAAAACGCATTCTTTTAGCTTCAAAATGAATAAAAAATTAAGTTTCTAGCTCAAATAAAACCGGAGTTATGAATTTTTACAAATGAAGCTCCAAGCCGAAAGTCACCAAATTCTCAAATTTTCGTTTCCTTCTATTTTCCAAAATATTGAAATAAAATAAAAATCCTCGAATACGTAACTCTTTTTTCCGATATAGAACCCGTAAAAAAAGTTCAGCCAAATCAAAAATGTGTCTACTAAACTAATAGTCCGGGGAAATTAGCAAAAAAAACCCACGAAAGGAGACAAAATTCAGAAATGGCTGAAAATTGGTCCGCAGCTTCCTTGGGACTTTTTAAAAAAACAATTTCAAAAACATGGCCGCCGGAAATATAGCGGTTTTCCGGTGTTTTCCTTGTATCTCGGTTTCTATAGGTCGTACAACCTTGTACAAATGCCCTAAATGTTGACAATAAAATTCTCTACAACTTTAGTTCTTACAAACATGTTGACCCGATGAACCCTTTCAAAGTTATTCAAGGTAAAATTTATCAAAAATCACTTTTTGGCCAAAACATCACTCAAAAACTGGTTTTTTCGAAAACAATTTTTGATCAGTCAATACAAAACGTTAATGCCTACAAAAAGCCCTCTTGTCATTTTTTCGAAAACTTAACCCTTTCGAAGTTATTCAAGGTCAAAATTTCCAAAAATCACTTTTCGGCTAAAAAACCACTAAAAATTGATTTTTGCAAAAATTTTCGAACAGTTTTCGAAAAAATGCCAAAGGTGTCATTAGGGTATGCAATAATCTTTTGTATAAATAGAACAAAAAAAATTTCTCAAAAATCAGTTTCTGAGTCATTTTTTGACCAAAAACTGATTTTTTGAAACTTTGACCTTGAATAGCTTCGAAAGGGTTAAGTTTTCGAAAAAATGACAACAGGGTTTTTTGTAGGCAATAACGTTTCGTATTGACTAATAAAAATTTTTTTACGAAAAAAAAAAGATTTTGGGGGATTTTTTGGCCAAAAAGTGATTTTTGATAACTTTGACCTTGTATAACTTTGAAAGGGTTAATCGGGTCAACAACTTTGTAAGAACTAAAGTTGTAGAGGATTTCATTGTCAACATTTTGGGCCCTCGTACAAGGTTGTACGACCTATAGACACCGAGATACAAGGAGAACACCGGAAAACCACTATATTTCCGGCGGCCATGTTTGTTTTTTTGTGATTCCGAAATTGTTTTCATAAAATGTCCCAAGGAAGCTGTGGACCAATTTTCAGCCATTTCCGAATTTTGCCTCCTTTAAATGCTAATTTCCCCGGACTATAACTAATTTTACTAAAAACAAAACACCAAGAACTTTCTTCCAGACCCAATAATTGTATGTTAAGCTTTACTTTCGTTTGTTATTATTTTTAGTCTGACTTGACTTTGACAGCGACCCGTGATTTCGGCAATAAACGTACTCTTTTACTTCTTATTGGCAAAAATGGTTAATTTTGAACAATATGACAATGACACAATTTTGAAAGAAAATCATGATAAATTTACCTGTGAATGTCCAACATAATGAAGTTTCTCAAATTTCGTATTCTTCAACACATGATCAATCATAGCTGGTAAATCTATCTCTCCAATATCATGAAATGAGAAATCCCAAAAGTCCTTTCCATCCACATCTAAATACGTATGCTTTGTAGAATAAGTATTTCCTCTACAATTCCCCATCCACACATCATATCCAAGATCCGATAAATAGTATGCTGTAAAATAAATCATCACTTAAGAATATTCTCACAAGCACTTCAAAACTACTACACTCCTACCTAAAGCACTATGAGGTCCAGCAATAACCCATCCAGCGGATGAATCCATAAGCCCGTGAACTAGAAGGACGGGCATCGCACCCGGTTTTGGTATTCTATGCATTTCCAGCAAGTATCCATCGGGTGTTTGAACAGAATGAATCTCAACCGGATAGCCGTACTTCTTGAGCAGCTCGGGCTGATGATGTTAATAGTTTTAAGTAAGGATTATTAATTAACAACAGAAAGTTTAAAAGTTATGAAATTACTTACCACTTTAAGAAGACCATCTTCAATGATCAGAGGTGAAACGTCTTTGGTGTCTACACCGAGAATATTGTAATCAGCGAGGCTACGAGCTCTTCCTAGTACTTGAGCATCTTCACCAGTTAGTAGCAACTCTTCCACTGGAAGTGCTGATACAAAATAAATTAACGAAAGTGTAAAAATTAAAAACTTTTTCATTTTTTGTCTTAGATTGATTAAGTTAAAATGCAATTTTTAAACTGACTTTACACATGGCCCAGAGGGGGTCTTTTATATTTGCCGAGTTTGTTTAGTATATGGGGGGTAATATCTTGGTAATAAATTTTATCACAATCATTTAGCACGATTATCTATTAGGAGCCGGCAATTTGTTTTATACAAACACAATTTTTTTTAATTTGTTTATAATTATCCTTTGTGATAATCAATCTTTCGTTGATACTTTAAGTTCGAGATATCACTTCTGTTTATATTGCGGAATTCATGTAATATATTTAATCTATGGTCGTGCAAAAATTTCAGGTTAAACTGAAAAGTTATTCCGGCATGTTCAGGCTTTTATCAGCTATAATTTTTTATTTAACGTTTTCTGGTTTAATGCAACACGACATTTCCAGTTCAAAGAAATACTTCAGTTAATTTTTGCTTAAGCTAAGAAAAGCATATGTTTCCTGTATCATTTCCTAGGACTTAAATAGGTTTAAGTTTTATCGGAGTTTATATTCAAGTGGAAGATTTATTTCTACTGATTGTTTAATATTATAAGAATAGATTTTATAGGATCTAAAAACAATGGTGTTTTAATCTTTTTGTTATGAGTGTATTTATATTTAATTATATTTTCCTAATTATACAAGTTTATACTTAAGAAGTGTTCTTTTTTTTAAATTATCGTTGTCCCAAAATTTTGGGACACTTATTTCGATCGTTCCACTTACCTACTGCTCGTTATAGGGATATTCCATATCCTTTCAAAATCTTAAAGACACTGCGAGACATTTCTAAGGAGAACGGTTCTACGCAGTCTTCTTAGGTTTATCCAAAGTTTTGCCTGTCTCTTTTAGAATGCTATGTTTATTGAAACGTGAAGTAGGTATGTGTGGGAATAATTCTGTGCTCTCAAGTCAAAAGTGTCAACAGAATCACAAAACTATTCATTTTTTTCTACTTTTCAGGCCTCCTTTTACTATTACTCTTGTATATTTTGAGCAAAAGAAATAAAGCAAACATTTAAATTAGTAGTAATTTTGAATGCCGCTGCCACCAGAATTTTGTAACTAGTTTAATTGCTTCCGTCACAGGACTGTGTAGTACATACCTTGGAGGAGGCGAACACCAGCTCGGTCGCTAGTAGGAAAAGCTAAGCTTGTATGAATTATATAATTTGTAAGCATCATCCTAGCACCGCTGAGGCTAAATAAGAAAAATAAAATAAATATTAGAGGGTGCCATTTCCTGTTCATTAGCGGTAAAGTTGGATGCTACTGGCCTAGCCTGGTTACAACATATATCTTCAAGGATTCTGCTCTGCTGACCTGCTGATTATTCCTTTCAGTGGAATAATTCAAGAAATACACGTTCCAGAACTTCAACAAAATGCCAGACCAGTGGCGTAGCGTGGGTGTCCGCCTCCCCGAGGCGGAAGAAAATTTTGCCGCCCTCTTATTAGCTTCCCAGTTTATAGGGAAGTTATTGTAATCGGTCCGAAAATCAAATTCGTAATTTTCTACTTATTTTCATTTTTCAAGGCCCCAATAGCATTTTAAGCAAAATTTTGAGAAGAAGTATGCGTGTGTATGTGTGGGCGTACGTATGTGGTCATTTTTTCCTGCACAATCTTGCGCTAACCAAAAAAGATATCGACTTCATTGAGCTGCCGACCGACGCGTATTACCGAAGTTATAATCTGAAAAGATTTTCATAAAAATCGGTCGAGCCGTTTTTTTGTTTGAAAGAAGTTTGTGATTTTTGTACCGTCCGGCCAGCAATAAATATGATACCGACTTCGTTGAGGTGCCGATCGACGTGTACTAACGAAAACATGCTCTGAAAAAAATTTCATAACATTCGGTCAAGCCCTTTTTTTGTTATGAAATTTTTTTTCTGGATTCAGCAGATCGATAGGACGGTTTTTTTTGCCAAAATTTCCTCTCCTTTTGTATTGGATCGCCTCTCTGAGTTGTTGCAACACCCCACAAAAGCGTGCAGCTGTGATCGTGGTCCCACGGGCCAGGTAATTGAACAACAACACCCCTTTGGAATCTCAAAAGAATGTTTGCCATTTTCCGCATTCCGGATTCCACAACTTTCGCTTTATTTGGTGTTTTGCCGGAAGGAGCGAGGGGAGTCTCCAGACTGGCTGAAGCCTGACTGTCGGATCGATCGACGCACGCGCATAAAAATTTTACAGTGCTCCCACTACACCCAGACGCAAATTCCCTGAGACTCCCATACTTTTCCCGCTACGACACGGATTTAAATAAATAGTGGAACTTAATTTTGAGACGACTCTACAATATCGAAAACTATTCTTTATATGATAGAAGTCATTCTCGTTGAATATTAGTCACAAACAATCCAAGCACAAAATAAAATACGGGGAGTCCCTGCAAGTCAGTACAGACGGTGTTGCCAGTCGCTGCAATGAGCAAGATGTCATTAGGTCTGTTCCCGAACCTGCAGAAAGTACAGAATCTGTCAGTTGCTTCGAATTACTTAACAGAATTCTGTTCCCGTACTTTTACTGCAGCCGCCATATTCATTTCCCCACCCTGCAGTAAGAAGCAGAAACCTGCAGTAGCTACGAGCTGCTGTAACCTGCTGCAGCTTAGATATTTGAAATATGGCAATGTCAGAACTGTCATTCCCGTGTTAAAACTGCAGAAACCTGCAGAAACATGTTCCTGTACTTTCTGTACTTCATCCCCACCTCTCAAAAAGCAACTTGCAGTAAATGGCAGAATGCAGAAAGTACGGGAACAAACCTATTATTATACATTGAGCGCTCCACGGCATGTGACGGTGCGCTCCAGCGCATGTGCCTCACGAACTTTGTGGATAAAGGGAGAAGTGGGGTGGTACCTCTATTCATCCCCACTCATCCCTTCATCACCAAACGGTCGTGAGCGCACCGTCTAAAACAGCTCATTCAATTAAAGAAAGGGGATTCCCCGATTTCGTTCGATAAGTAATACAAAATTCCGTGCTCATTTCGATCGGTCCGAATCGTATGTGCAACCAAAATAATATTTACAAGATATTATTAATATTTATTGTGAAATTTTGCGCCCCCTAAAGGTGCCGCCCGGAGCGGGCCGCCCCTACTACGCTACGCCACTGTGCCAGACCTTCATTCTTGATTACGACCGAAAGAATCGCCTTGAGATAAACTATTTCAAAACGAAGAACTGTTTAGTCTCCAACAAGACTTTCTTTGCCATTCCGTTATTTTCTGTGGCCCGTTTGGATCTAATGGAAAATGGATCGATCGGATTTCGCAGCTTAGTTCTAGTACAAAAAAGAATCTTCAAACGTTTCATAGATGATTGTTCTTTAGTTTGAGAAGTTAGTAACTTAATTAAAAGAGCGAAAAACTACCCTAATTGAATTAGAATAATAAAAATGTAATTAATAATTAGATGCTACGATTTTAATGGAACCAAAGTATTATATGCAATGAAAAGGTAGTAAGGCCCTGAAGCGGCTACTTTCAAGATACTCAAAAACTGTTCACATCATACGAGACAAAAAAAAAGAAGGCCGAAATAACGCTCTGCCATACAATAGGAGACAATTTAGCTTTTGTATTTCTGAATTGCTGCTTCAGCTTAAAATGTCACTGAACTGCATTTCATTTTAATATAACAAAACAACATGCATACAAGCTCAGTAACGAAAAGTGAAATAAGCCTACCTTTGTTACTGACTCTTTGATGGTTTTGTAAAGTGGCGACGAAGAAAGCTTAAAATAGTCTTTTATTCTTTTTTGATATGAAAACCTCTGCTCGAAATTTTATTGTTTAAATCCCAACTTAAAACACCACAAAAAGTATTTATAAAGGATTAATGGTAAAAAATTATTTATATTCTATTGAAAGCAAACAAATCCGAAGCAATTAATCCCATCCCGTATTCAAGTTAATCCTCCCAAAGCTATAAAAAAAAGCCACAACAATGGCACAATATGTGATACCACCGGTGTGTCGGTGATAAATCCCGTATGATAGCTTGACGCGACTTTTGCACTTTGTTTTCACCTCGTAACGATTCCCGTATTTTCTACGCCACGGTCACCCATTCACCTTTTTTTTCTGTTATCCACCCCTAAACGAACTGCTAACAGCCTGGAAAAGTTTCGTCCCGACAAACGATGAGGCAAGCAAGCAACACTGAAGCTATATCCTCGCCAAAAAATTTGCACCCCAGAGTCAAAGAGGAGGAGGTGAGCAGCAGGCATTACGTTATCTAGTCCTCACAACCGTACAGGCTCTACATAAACTAAGGATCTAACAAAACGCTGCAATGCGCTGCTCCCCGTGAAATATTTTCATATCGGTGGGGCAAAAAATGCAGGACTATACCTCCGGCCCCTCGCCCGCCCACTAAAGCTGAAGCGGCTTGGAAAAGAGCTCTCAACAGTTGCATTTGATTTATGGTCCTGGCGGGCCGCGAAAAATGGTTAGAGGTGACCGTCAATGCATATTCGTAGGAGTATCACAAGGATACCCTTCACCCAGCGCACAGACTTGAGAGCACTTTTGGGGGCTGATAGCCGTATCCTGGCATATGCACAGCCTGCCAGACTCGCCCGTATTAACAACGCGCTGCAGCTTGAGCCAAATTAAAAAGTTAACTAGGTAGTTACCGTCTATGATAAATGGAGGTGAATAAAAGACTGTAAACTCCTGGCAGAGCCAAAACTTTGATCATTAACTAGATGGAGCTGTTGTTTAGGCTCTGATTAACTACCAGTCGGTGAAGGTCCTTTAGCGGGAAATTTACGACAGCAGAGTTTCACTTCGAAAATAACTCAACCAACCAACCAACCCCCGTCGCCTTCACCCCCAACACTACTGTAATAACCCCACCCGCTTCATTATCTTTCGTGGATTAAAATTCCTTTTTCTTCGTCACCCTTTTCCTATGCATATCCTTTTCTACGGGGACCATTGTCATGCCTTCTTTATTCCGTCGTATTCTCGCTCCTTGGCGAAATTAAAGTTTGTAGAAATTTGTAACGAAGCAAGTTTTATTCATCTCACGCCTCTCTAGGGATATGAAAAGCAGGACGACTCCTTTTTCATCCAACCTGTATATTTTGTGTATTGTACATTTTTAACTAAAGGCAACGGGGGAATGCCGTGTGAAATATTACCAAAGTACGTGGTTGCCCCATTTATGTTATTACAAGTAATTCTTTGGTAAGTTGTGTCAATTCTTGGGGAAAGAAATTCTTAGTTCAGGAAATTCTTGGTTAAAGAAATTGAAGGGTGTGAACGGGATTTTAAGATATTGCCTTTTCACCCCCCAAAAAATAATTTAACTAGGCTGGCCATCAATCTTAATCAGATTTTAGAAGGTTTTATTTGAAATGTTGCACAAAGGAGGAAACTTAATAAAACATAATATCCATAAATCAATCAAGTGTTGATTTGAATCATTTTGAAATACTATAAGTTTGTTGGAATGGGATCCAAAGTTTTCGAAAAGAAGGCTAACGAACGACGGTTCTTGACTACTAGGAAGGTGAGCAGAGCAGCTACAACATATGCTCCATCTGTCTAAAGACAAAATACGCCGGACCTAGAGAAGAAATCTCGATAAAGTTCTCAATCTCAAGGTTTAAGCAATCGTGCTAAGGAGATGAATGACACTGCATTAGGGTACAAAAAACGATGAATTCCGAATACCAACCAAGATCCGGTTTTACTTACAGAGGCGCCGCACAGTGGGGAAAATAGCTCATTTTTTGGACAAGCGACAATTCCCAAGCCTGGAATTAATGAAACTTAAAAATTTTGTTTTTAAACTATTCGTGATAAAATTGCCTTTAATTCTATCGAGCCAGAATTTTGAAATTTGAAAATTAAAGATGGCTAATCCAATATGGCGGACATAAATTTTGTAAGAAAATTAAATTTTTGTTAAAAGATTCTTTAATATTTTAATACTTTGGGGATTTTTTTGGAAACCAAAAATTATTTAATAATAATTAATTTCAATAATTTTAAAGAATCTTACGAAAAAAATTTAATTTTCTTACAAAATTTATGTCCGCCTTATTGGATTAGCCATCTTTAATTTTCAAATTTCAAAATTCTATTTCAAAATTTTATCTCGAATAGTTGAAAATCAAAATTTTTAAGTTTCATTAATTCCTGGCTTGGGAATTGTAGCTTGTCCAAAAAATGAGCTATTTGCCCCACTGTGTGCCGCTGCAAGTTGGCGTTTTATTCCCATTACTCGTAGGACTAAAACCGAGTATCAAAATGCAAGTTGGTGGCGTGTTTTGAACCCCTAGAAAACAAGAGCATAAATCTAAGACATCAACTGATGTCGATATTAATTCCCCAACAAATTCGGCCACAACAAAATCAGGAGGAAGAAGGACTTCTTACCTACCCGGAGGCCTAGATGCAAAGAGCCCAATTAAAAAGTTAAGAAACAACTCTAAGTGGAACCGTTAAAAATGGTTTGAAGTGACTAATCGCAAAAAGGTATTCCTAATTCCTCAGTAAAGGCCCTATTTAAAACGCCAAACCGCCACTAGCAGAATTAAGATGAACTAAAGGCCAAGGCCAATGCACAAGAAACCCAAGATCTCAAGAAGACTTATCCACTGATGAAACAACCATCAAAAAGGAGGAAAAAACTACCTCGAAGTTGTTCACCAGCGTTGCAAGCGAGATCACACCTTTTAAGGGTGATCAACTCAGAGCTGTGGAAAAGAATAAGATCCTACGACCTTAAGTGCTTATTAGGTAATTTCCCAATACAGTGCACAGCATAAGAATGGGATAATACAGTAGCTTGTCCGTCCAAATGCAAAGCGGTGTCTCAAGACGACCTGAGGCGAAGTGCTGAATAGAGCACAGAAAATCTAAGTTACGGATCTAACCTTACAGCTAATAAGTATCAATGGACACTAGGTGGACACCAATGGACACCTCCCAATAAAAGGGAGGCCTTCAGAAAAATTTCATCGTGCAAGAGCTACATCAGACTTAGTAGACTTACCAAAACTGAGCTGGACGTGATGATCATTCAGTAGCCTTGAAGGTCTCCCACGAAATCAGTTAAATTCATTTACTTAAACTGAGTGATAAAATCGTACCAAATCGGATCAAATCGGAATCGGACCAAATCGCCCCAACTCGGGCCAAATAGGATAACATCGGATCGAATCGGTACAAATCGGACCAAATCGGATCGAATCGGACCAAATTGTATCAATTGGGATCAAACCGGAGCAAATCGGATCAAATCGGATCAAATTGATCGAATCGCAACAAATCGGATCGGATCGCAACAAATCGGATCGGATCGCATCAAATCGAACCAAATCGGATCAAATTGGATCAAACCGAACCAAATCGGATCAAATCAGAACGAATCGGATCAAATTGGATCAAATTAAACCAAATCGGATTCCATTGATCCGATCGCTACAAATCGGATCGGATCAAATCGAACCAAATCGGATCAAATCGGATCGAATGGGACCAAATCAGATCAAATCGGATCAAATCCAATTTCATAACCAAGCATCTTCCTGCAGTAATTATACATTTAGGATTGTAGGACGGACCCAAGGATATTTCTACCCTTATTGTACCCATATATAGTTTGGCAATCCCCTTCAGTATTACTGACTGATTTAGAATGTCTTAAGCGAAAGAAAGAAAAACTGTCGACATAATGTCGAACATCAAGCAACTCTAAAATCTGTTAGTACATAAAATGAAAACTTTTAAAGAGAATCATTGACTCCCTAAACACTTTCGCAGACATTAAAGATTCTAAGGAAATTAGTAGGCATATCGTCTATCCGAAAAATGCACCTGTACTCCATTTATCGGTCCAAAGCATTTCTGTTGGACATCCATTGGCCACAGTAAAGAAATTAGGATAAATTAGACCCAAACTCATGCTCTTGGCAGATATCACCTAACGATCATGGATAAAATTGATACTGACAAATTAGCCCATTCGAAACGCGCGTTTTGGTGTCAAAACATAACACCGTTCTATATGTTTTTTGCGTCGCTGATTACAAATATTCCACACTCCTAAAAAATGGGCGTAACCCTTAAATGCAAAAAGACACCCCTTTTTAAGGGGTTTTCGCGATAATTCCAATAATAAGCAAAAACAATCCAATGAAATACACTTTTTTCAATATTTATTTTCGAAGGTTGTTGATTTATACCAAATCAAGCCAAATTTTATGATAAGGGATAATTCTAAAAGGTTAAAACCACCCCTAAATCGACTGAAAATAAAAAAAAATTAAAAAATTGTTTTTCCAACCTACTTCAAATTCGATTGAATGCGTGTATTGTCAGGTAAAAATAAATTATTATTTTCAACCCTTAAGGGGTTAAAACTACCCCTAAAAAATACCTTACATTGGATACCTTAAAACCTTAAGGGTTGATAAAACTACTCCTGGATTAAAATTAAATTCGAAAAAAAATTAATTTTTTTGCATTTAAATTTAAGCAATTAACGCCTAAGACAGAAACGCATTATTTCAACAGCTCTCCTCCCAATGCTACCGTAACAGAAGGCTGACTTCGGTGATCGCACAGGAGATGGCTTAAGGCGGAAACACACTATTAAAACCCGACCCGACAAATAATATGGAAAATGCATGATTTGATTTGACGCAACACGCGTCGCATCACATCAGATCGCGTCGCGTTTCAATATAGTACAGTCAATCTGTATTTTTGATTTGAAAAAATTACACCGCCGAATTTTTTTTCATACATCGTTAGCGGGTCATGAAAGAAGCTTAAATCCAAATTTGTGACCTCCCACTCCTTGCAGGTTTTTGGAAAACTCAAAAAGTTTTTTGAATGTGTTTTTCTCTGAATCAGTGCACTTTAGAGAAAAAGTTTTTTAACAAAAAATGTAGAGGACATTGCCGTCTATAATTAATGCCATTGAGTTAATTCCGTACGACTTCAAATGCAGAAAGTAGATGGCGCTAAAGTGTCAAAAAGTGTTTTTTCGCTTTTTCACCCAAAAAACAGTTTTTTTCCGTTATAATTTAAATGGAAAAGTTGTTCCTCTCGAAAATACACACAACTTTTATTTAAACAATTTTTTCTTTCGACTTACCGTTTTCGAGCTACAGCTTACCGAGGTATGAAAATTGTACTTTTGTACAAAGCTTAAGTACGGTGACGATTGGTGCGTTGCCCACATTTTTCAACATTCGGAGCATTCACTGACTAATACTTTTGCAATGTTTGGTAGTAATAAGTTTACCTCAAAGGAAAATAGACTAGGTAAAGGAGGTATCGTGAATTCTGGAGGCGAGGACTGAAGAGGATTGTTCCACAGTTGATTGTTCTGTTTATATAAGAATCCCTAGATTGTATTCTGTAAGCGAAGATGGTTTCGTACTAGAGAAGTTAGCTGATTGAACTAGTATTGTGTTCTGGGGAAAAATTGATGTGTAAGCAGGACTGAAAACACTTGCTGTGGTACAGTAGCGTACGCAGGATGAAACCATGGGGGGGTTTCACAAAACATATTTTGTACACATATTGGGTAAAAAAAAATTTTTCTCATGTAATAGGACTATGTACTTATATTATATTTTATGTTATTTCACTATAAAAATAATTACCTATAGGTATATTTTTATCGCATTTTTTTTATTGAAAATTGTGAAGACACATAAATATTAAATTTTGACCATTTTTCGAATATCACAAAATGTCTTGTTTTTCTCCAAAAATCATGGTCTCGTGGTGTGCGCAAGACTTTAGACTTTGATTTGGGGCATTTTTACAATTTTTTACCGAAAAGAAGGGAACTACTCTGAAAACTTGGTGGCGTGTAGTTTTTGAGTCAGAAAATCGATTGGTGACATGAAAAAAAACTCTAAAAATTCCTTTTTTTTCAAATTTTGGCCAAAAAAGGCCAAAAAATTGGCCAAAAATGCGTACAATTGTTTTTTGCGTAATTTCATCTGAAAAGACGGAAAATTTCCTACAAAAATCTATATGGCGATCCCGAAACTCAGAGTTTGTCGAGAGCTATAAAAAAATGAGAAATACGTGATTTTTGAAAAATCGCATTTATTTCAATAACAGTTGTAACTCGGAAACGGCGCACCCAATTGCGCTAAAAAAATTTTTGGTATATCACATCGAGTTCACGAACATATTCCCAAAGTTTGAGAGATATTTATTTTTTTGCTATCCCGTTTGAAAAGAATCCACCATATATTATACATCGTTATCCGGAATATTTTGTTAATTGTTTAATAAGTTGATATATTTATTAATTATAATTTTTCCTATTATTATTGGAATCATGGGGGGGGTTTAACCCCCAGCAACCCCCCCCCCCCCCTGCGTACGCGCCTGCTGTGGTACACTCGCTATTTCCAGATAATAATGCTTCTCTACAAAAGAAATTTAATCTTTATCAATTAATAATAGTTTCTATGATATGCAAAAAAAAAAGATGTCAAATATAGATGCTAGATAAATCCATATCTAATCACACTAGAAAAAAAATCACCCTAATTTTATGATATTCGTTACGCAAGGCACGCACCGAAAACTTAGCCCCCAAAGGCACAAAACTTCAAAAGTCACTTAGCGTCTATATCTAATCAAGACCAATTCAAAGTATCTTAGCTACCTGCAAGGTATCAAAACAATGCAATAAACATTTTATGATCACTGGAAAATCATGACTTCACTGAAAAGCGGCGAAGATAAAAATGAAAGTGAATTGCTGCCCCCACCATGAATTTTGATATGGAAAATATTTCCATCTGCAATAAAATTTGCAGGCTCCTTCGGTTTTATTGGGGGATTTGGCATTTGGATTAAGACTTGATAAATTATTTGCGCACCTCGTTTGAGCGTGATTGATATTAAAACGATATCTTTTATGTAGTGGTATCAAGGGGTGAAGGTTGTGTAGTTTATGTGCAAATACACACCCCGAAGGTTCTTGATCCCCAAGAGTTAATCGTTTTTGCATACCTTTCATTCCTTAAGAGACTTATCGTAAGCAGCTCTAACTTACATCCTTAGAATTTCATCAGAAGTCAGATTTAGTTTCAAGAAATTCCTGCTTGCAAAGAGGAGGACGAGAATTATGGAAGCTTCTCATCTTACCTATCGCATAATGCCAGATAGGCAGACAGTAATGCCTATTGTTAATTGCCACTCTAATACTAATTCAACCTGTTGTAATGAGGGTATAAAATGACGTCGAACATCGTCCCCAGGCCCCTCGGGGCTGTTTGCACGGAAGATAATTAAGTGACAATGGCAACCGTTCTCTGTGTGTACCTCCTTACTTCACTAAAGCCGTCTGATCCTGAGAGCAGGTTGAGGGCCACCTAACGACATCCTTTAGTATCTCTCTCTGGCTGTTGCACTATACAGCAGCAGGAAGCTGGAGTTCATGATAGCGTCTGATGGCGGAGGGACTCGCAACAATTTATGAACATTTCACGTTCAACAGAAATTGCATTACGTTCCACCAGGTTCCAGGGTAGTCTGGATTATGCTTGTGGAGCTTGGACTGTAGCCAAACTTAGGCGAAATTATGTTAGGCTCTTCTGGTGTGGCCAGGTCGAAAGGCATTTAGTTGCCTTGGAATTGGAGTATCTGAAGCCAATTTAAGATAGGCTAATGTGAGTGACTAGACGGCTGTTTTTAATGTAATTTATGGCATTTGCCTTACGGCTATGGCGAATGATAATTGATGAACTTCTGTTTGGGATACCGTACACATAATGGCGCGGCTTTATAGAAATTGAAGTATGTACTATGTCATTAGGAAATTGGTCTGGACAATTTAGAGACGATAATGCAGAGTTTCAAGATTATTATTTTGATATTGCGTTTGTACTTTCAAGATAATTAATTGAAAATGGAATATGGGTGGAAGACATTAGAAAGCGTCTTACATTTCACAGATTTAGCAGGTCCAATTTCCTTTCATCGGTCAAAGCAATTTACTAAGAGACCTCAAGAAATAAAAATTAGGAATTAAGCCTACTGTGGAGTCAGGCTTACGAGAAAATAAATTAAGCCTATCTTGTTTCCCTTTTGTGATTAAAACCTAGCAGGCAATGGAACTTGGGATCACAACCAAAGATCAATTTAATAACCCTGATTGCCGGTTGACTATCAGAGAAGTCAAAGATCCATCTGCTTTTGAATGCCCATCATAAGTTCCCATAAGTGCATGCCAGTATAGCACACACCTCTGCTTGAGAGACAGTTGCTAGGGAGCTTAGTTTATTGCTCTACTAGACCACTTCACTATCGCTCTACTAGATCGTTTCAATCCAGATTCCGGCGCCCAGAATAGTCCAGGTTAAGCCTGGCACACACATTTCCGAACCGCGTCCGCACCGCATGACGTCCGTGTGTCGGACGACACACGGAGAAAAAGCAAACAAGTAAAATTTCACGCAGTGCGGACACGAAGGCGCGGAAAGGTGGGGGGACTGACTGGTAAAATTTTACTTGTTTACTTTCTCTCCGTTTGTCGTTTGACACACGGCCATCATGCAGTGCGGACCCGGTGCGGATATGTGTGTCCCGGGCTTTAGCCTGTCTTTTATTTGCACCGAAGATAAGTAGGTGGTGGAAAGGTGTACAGCTCCTTTTGTTACAGAGACCCACGATATTCTTGGGTTCCTGGATTGGTCGTGGGTTCCTGGAGTCGTAGGGGAGGTATGCTAAGCATAAAATAAGGATTATCTTGCTGCCCCCCGCTAATCTCTATCTTCGCTACTACCAGGTCTCTCGTCGTTTTATCTCTGAGAGAAAAGCAGTTAGCATGAATGCAATACTCTAGCCGACTACCTGCAAGCCCTGTTGGGTGGTCAGCACCCTGGATTGTCGAGGTAGCTACCCTACTGCAGGCTTCACTGGACCATTTGTATCCTCGGGTGCTTCCTGCTGCTGTGAGCCAGCATGAGTCTAATTTTTTATGCACATTTCCTTAATCCTGATTCGGTCGAATCTGCAAAATTTGAACAAACCTTGCTCTTTGACGTACATCAGATATTTCTCGTCACAATGCTTAGGGCAAGAGTTTCTTCGTTCTGGTTGGTCTTCCTACCCATCACATGCTAAAAGGCCATCTCATCCTGCGGAGCACCAGCCTCGGTTTCGGTTTCGATTTGCATCCACTTCAGTTAGGCTGGAGTTACAAATTGAGGGCGATAACTCCTCCTTCAATTTGTTTTCGTGGAAATTGTCCGCGACCACTGCTAACTTATCTTGGTATGAAGGTTCTAGCGACTTCACCCTTTTCTTCTTCTGGGGTCCCTGCTCTCCTGGTGAATCCTGTAACCGCTGCCACCAATTTTCTGGTGGGTCCACAAACTTTGGACAGAGGTGGCTGTTTCGACTGCTTCTCGAGGCCTGCCAGGTTCCTCCCCGTTGTTGGGAAGGATTTTGCGAATGCGGGACTTGAGTGCGCTCCGTGGGGTTCTCCAATTCCAGTCCGACTTTCCTCGCCTTGGCTCTTTTTCTATTGATGGGATCAGGTAATAATTTGCTGTTAGTTTGCAATCATACCGACAACCTTGGCAGGTAGTTCTTCAACAGCATAACCACCAGTTCCCTGGAGCACTGTTGTTGATTGCGAAGCCGAAGCTTCTGTGATGGACGAGGTAACTAACTCTGAGGAGATCATTCAGAGTTAACAGTGGCATAAGCGTATGATCTACCATCAGATTACACATCACTCCCCATTCCACGCCAAAGTTGTCTTCACTCTTCATAAAAATTACATTTCCTTTTCCATAAATTCTGCATGCGTTTCACCATTACTTAACCAACACATTTTCTGATCATCATTTCATCAAATTAATGATGCCATGTTTCCCCATCTATGTTAAATGTCGAATTTAACGGTTTCTTTATGGCACGCGCCACCATGAATTTTTTAAGCCACATAAATTTTTAGGCACATAACCACCTGATTTCTCGCAGATTTCAAATCACCCATTCTGTGCCTCAAAGTGATTATGTTATTCGATAAGAGATGTATTTTTTATCATTTCCATTGATTTCCTATTTTTTCCCCTGTATCCATGTTTGAAACAGGTTTAAGTTTAGATCGTGTTCCTTAAAAAAATTTTAAATTTTATTTATCACCAGGAAAAATTCTACGAAATGCTTAAAGTGTCAAACTACTCTCATGTAAATTTCATATATGTATGTATATCCCAAAATTCCTTTTAGTCCTCAAAATAACCGTCGGAAAAATGTCAAATAAATTCAAGTATAAACTGATAAAAAGAAAATGATATATTGCAGACTTGTCACGTTTTAAATAGAAAATTGCCATTGCCTCCTGGAAGTAGCAGGAATAATGTATAATGTTATATATTTTTACCTTTCACCAAAAAATAAAACAGAAGAAAAAAAATATATACGCGTATAGCAAAAAATCCCCATCAATGAATATCATCAGGGCTCGTTTCCTATAATAACATTTTCGCATACATCCCGCAACAAAAAGAAAAGATATCTACCCTTGGGCAAAAACAAAATATATCCAAAATCCTACCCTAATCCTCCCCCAGCTGTTCGAAAGTAAATTATTTACACCGGAGGAAATACATTGTTCAATGCCAGCGCCTATATTAGACTTATGCCCCACCGATACACATGCAGAGCAACACGGTGGCGGGGGGGGGGGGGGGTGGATAGATATAGAGAATAGACTTTTAAGGAAAGACATTGATCTTTTATTTATGATGCTTATTTCAACACCCTGACCCCCACTACTACTCTCACATTTCGTTCTGGAAATTTTTACTTCGAATATTTCCTAAAAGGACTAGAGAGCTTTGCTGGAGAGAGAGATGCTCTCGCGGATATGGCGTCAGGTGTTTAAGATAACTACTACTTCACTCTGGTAGCTGCTGAATTGAGGGTTGAAGGGTGTTGAATATAAATTTCCCGGGGTTTTTTTTCCGCCTTCTTTCTTTCATCCAGATCCTTTCCGATATTTTTTTCATCCTGTGTCGGGAAGGAGTACAACGTCTTGAGTTTTAAGCAAAGCCAGAAGTGCTTGCAACAAGTAAAATTGGCAAGAATCAGGGCGAAACCCGAGCAGAGAAGTTTGAAAATTTTGTTGGGAAAATTCAAATATCAGAAAATAAAAAAAAAATTGAAATGAAATATTTAGGGAAGCTCCCCCCAAACCACCCCCGATATCATGTATGCTACGGGAGGGTTATGGGGAGCGGAGGACGAAGCTGTTTCACCTGTTTCGCAATGTGATGTCATGTTTTTAACAGGGCAGATATGTTTTCTTGTTTTTTTAAGTGATTTCATATTCTTGTAAACTTTTGATAAATTTGTTTATTTTTTGACAGGATATTTTTTTTGGGGGTGGATACAAGATGTGAAAGTGTATTAAGCAAAAACATATTTTTTTTTAAATACTTGAAGACATAGCGATAATTTCCTTTTATATTTCACTTATTTTTCTATTCCGTACTAAGAAAGATATTTTCGATGTTTTCAGCGTATTTTTGGCAGACGAGGAATTCATTTTAAATTAGAAAATCCCTAATTTTATGGAATAATATGATTATTTTTACGTATGTTTTTTAAGGTGCCAAATCTGCTAATTGTGAGAATTTATTCCATTTCAAATCGTAAACAAGATTTGTTTTTAGGAGGAGTGCGAAAATCTTTGATATAATAACTACGAATTAGAAATAAAATGGAATTTTGTATAATGGTATTCTGGTAAAAAGTTTTTAAAAATAGTGTCCAAGGTTTGTATTACATTTTGACGTAAAATATTTAGTAACATATCATATAATTTTCTTTATGTGAGAAAACTCAACTCAATAACCACCCTATTCTATATACTAGCACTCAAGGCCGTAGCCAGCTCCGAATATCTAAGGGCGCTCATCGCACAATTATTGGCGCCCGAAATAACAACAGTTCGGAAAAATAAAAGATGCAAATATATAGTGTTTTTGTTACCTTGAGGCTGGTTTTGTACTAAACATTTTCTGAAAGTGAGAACGAAAATAATGAGTAGAATTCAGGTCAATTTGAGAATATTTATTAAATCAAATTAATCATTTGAGCAATGACAACACTTGCCTTGATGTGATAAGAACATTTCGAAAGACTTCACTCAAGTAAACAATCCGCGCGACCACTTGTTTTCATGCACTGTCACATAATAACGTTCATCTTGCAAATCATGCACACAGCCTTTTCTACAACGGCTACTACGATGATATTTGTATTTGACAAAATAATGCTAAGCCACAAATAAACTCTTGACGTAGTCTTCTTCTATTTATGCTGTTATGACACTTACTTTTTTTCAGACAACACTTACGCTTTTTAGCAAGTTTAGAAAGAGACAAAAAATCTTTACGGAGATTTGGCATGAGTGCGAAGAATTAGCTATATGCTTAAAATTGAAGCAAATCTACGCGAAAAAGTTCATCTAACTCGAAAAGTGCCAGAAAAAGTATGAACTTTTCATACTTTTTCGGGATCTTCATCTTAATTTTTGACAGTTCAGACTTCATTGTTAATAGTATTGAAAGTTCTTGATTTATTATTGTGTACATACAGTGAAATTGAAAACAAACTTGCAAATGTATGCGTATATGATAATATTATGTTGCTATTGGATACGAAAAAGTATTTTTATTGTTTGAAACTGCACGAAAATGCAAAGCCACCTACTCGCTCACATCAAGCTGTCCCTGTCTTTTCGCACTTAAAATTCGACGCTAAAAAAAAGTAAGTGTCATAACATCATTAATTCGGAAGAAAATTTAATTTTTAGTATAAATCAAATGATTATTTACAATAAATGCTAACGTTTCCAGAAATTCTTACGGTTGGTTTGACAAAATAATTTTTTTCTCATTGCAATTAAAAGTCCTTACCGTAGAGGGCGCTGCGCGCCCTTTCGCGCCCCCGTGGCTACGGCCATGCTAGCACTACTGATGATGTAATGTCTAGCAGTACACTAAATTCGAAGGGAGCAGTAAAGGAATAGTATAGGTTAATAGGCGTGTCTGGAATGCCCTAGAGGATACGAGAAACCTTGCGTTTATACTCTCTTGGTATTATATGACGTCGGAAATAATTATTGTAGAAGAATGTTCCATAATTGATTAGTTATATTTATGAATGAATTCCTAGACTGTGGTGTGTGAGAAAAGGAGAGTTTACGGTTGTGACAATAGCAGTATTCCAAAATTCGAATAAAGTTCTCGCAAGCAGTTGGCTTCTACTCGTTCCTACTTCTCAACAAAGGCATGAGTAGCTACGAGTAGAAGCCAACAGCTTACGAGAACTTTGCTCGAATTTTGGAACACAGCTAATGCACGTAGCGGGACAGTGTTGTGCTGCAAAAAACATTGCCGTGGTAACAGTTCCAGGGTTGTACATACATATCTACTATATGTCTAGGAAGGAACAACTGGATAGGCAGTACATTTGTCCCTTACACGATGGTAAATTGTACTGAAGCCTCAATTTTTTAAATGTCCCGGTTTAAAAGTAATGTCCTACTGGTATATGAGCGTGTATCGAGATAAATAAGGCGAGGTGAGGTGTGTTTATAAATACGTAGTGGAGAGACATTTCTTACTTCTTTTGGGGCAGTAAAATATCCAATTTGAACTGAGGCGAGGTGATATTATAAATACGAACTGGAGAGACATTTCTTACTTTTTTTGAGGCAGTGAAATTTCCATCTTGAAATTAGGGGAGGTGAGATTGTAAAATATAAATATAAATTGTGGGGGCATAGCTTTCTTACCTACTCTGAGACCGTTTAATGCATATTAGAATTGAATATACCTTTTCGAAATTGCATATTTAATTAAACTCGTAAAAAGCTCTTCATTGGTATTTGTTTTCTTTCTTTTTTAATTTGCTTGTTTTCGTCATTTTGGCATTACAATATCACCTCACCTCATTTGAAGTATGACATTGTACTGCCTCAAAAGAAAAAAGAAGAAGAAACTCATTCTATAATCGCGTCCTACCCAGCACTACAACTGGAGTTATCACCAATGTGTTTGAGTGCGCAGTTTTGCACCTTTTCAAATAACAAGGCAGTTTAGAAGCTCCAGCTAAGGATATGTAAATTACAATCTCGGGCCGTTGCTTGAAAGACAAATTTAAATTCTTATTCGGCGATTTGTTATATTTAGTCAACCTTACGAAAATCGTTGTTTAATGCTGTACCTAAGATGTACTTGAGACTAATACTTGGAAATAAGACATTACTTCGTTTTGGCAACGTCGAATTTGACACGATTCTTGTTGTCTCAGTCAATAATAAGTTCGAAGACGCTGTTTATGCAAGTAGACTAGTAGTGAGTTCCCAATCAAATAGACAAGGTCTTGTATGTGGTTGTCTTATATTGTCTAAGTCACACCTGTAACGTTGAATACTGTCTGTACAGTTGTGAAGTGGAATAGAATCAGATGATATAATTGAGCCCTGGGAAGCATCTGCAGAGAAGGTCTGGTGTTTGAAATCAATGCAATCCAATACAACCTTAATTGAACTTTCTGGCATTTATTTAGAACTAGTTCGAAACCAAAGGGTTCGAGTTAAATCAAAATAGAAGCGTGTTATAGTCTATCAAAATCAATTCATATTTTGGTTGAAGTGCTCTGTTAACACAGTTGCTGTGTATTACTATATCATAACAATAAGATACAGATCGGTGCCTTGAACCACAATAAAAACATTTCAATATTACATAGGTGAAGGCTAACTAGAAGTAGTAGAAAAATTTCAACTATTATCCAGACACTAAGGAAGTAGTTTGGATTAGATAAAGATAAACTGTGCAGCCAAAGAAGATAGAAGTTCTAGGCCGGACAAGAAAAAATTGTATAAGCAAATTCAGCAAAACGTTGTGAGAATTTTTCATCAGTCGAGCAACCGCGGATATATCCTCACCGCCTTTAAGGCCTACACCTAAACAAAAGACACCGCTGGCAACCCGCACTCGGTAGGGTCAGATTCCTATTGACTCACTAACCCTTTTCAATATCGTTTTATTCCAGACGGTCACAACCCGTACAGGCTTTGCTTAGCTTCGGCCCTTAGAAGGTAATCCAAATGAACTAAGAAACTATTCAACGGCAAATTACAATCGGTTTGGGTCAAATCATAACACAGGTGACAAATAGTAAATTCAGCGGAGCTGACTAAGAATGCAACTAAAAGGCGCCCTGCAAGTTTTGCTGAGAAGATGTCATATAATATTAATAAGATATTATCGCTGTCAGACGAGAATGAAGTTGTCGGGCTGGCGAGAAAACTCTGGGAGTCTCAGGGAATTTATAGTGGCAGCACTGGAAAATTTTTATGCGCGTGCGTCGATCGATCTGGCAGACAGGCTTCAGCCACATGGAGACTCCACTTGCTCCTACCGCCAAAACACCAAATAAAGCCAAAGTTGTGGTATCCGCGGGAAAATGGCAAAAGTTAAACCCTCATTTCTAGAGCAGTTTTTGGTAGCGAGCTGCAGGCTTGACAGGAAGGCTATTCGATAGAAAAAGTTACAGTTGCTAGGCCACTTAAAAACAAAATAAAGCAATTTATATTAGGATTTTCAACTTATTTATTTGAAAAAAAAAATTAAAAAACCCTTAAAAAAACAAAAAAAATCGAGGAGGATTTCTTTAAAGGCGGCAGCGTAGGAGTTAACCAAAATTTTGAAACAATTTTGTTTTTAAATGGCTTAACTTTAATGTCCAAAACATTGAAAAAGTTAAATTAAAACATCAAACGCATTTTTTGTTATAATTGACTGATGTTAATGTTAAAAACAAATATCCACCTTCAGATGCTCCCGTAATTGCAATTATTAAGGTATACCACGCCTACGTGTCAAACCTACACAGAAAATGTAAACAAAATAAAATTCTTTGTATCGCCCACATTCAGAAGCCTAATTCGCTCACCTTCAGTGGCATTATTTATGCAAATTTTTTAAAAGCTAAAAGTTTTTTCCAAATGTCAAGGTCTATTTCCTATCGAATGTCTAAGGCATTTCTTTAAGATTTTTAACTTTGAAGGAAAACACAAGTTTCTTCAGGTAAGAGCGGGGGAGTCGTTGGTGGACGTCGCCATTATTTGCATGTCTTAAAGTCAACAAAATCACGGTGAAAACAATTTTTTTTTAAGAAGATAAATATAAATGTGATACTTTGTTTGGTTTCGTTTTTGAGCAACGTGAGCACAAAAATGCCGACAGCATTAAACTGCATCGTTGGCAGGTCCCTCCGATGGTATCCCCTAAGTACGCCCATAATCCCCTTTGGAACATGTCATCGTAGCTCACCTCTACCTACTTGAGGGTTGCGCTGAGTCCCCATCAAATATTCGTTTGAGGGTACATAACTGGCCTTCAGCTGGGGCATTAAGGCATTAACAAAGTTAATCACTTAAAGGACACGTGCCGCCAACCGAAAGGGAATAATCCAGAAAAAAAAACATTTCCAAGAATCCTTGAGGGTCCTTACTTGGAGCAATCAGAACATCTCCATCAAAAAAGTAGCAAGGATATCCACCGAAAATTCTGTCCCAACGGAACACGGTCCCAACTGTGAATCGATCCGCCTTTTCTAAGTGGGTTCAGTAGGGCGGCGCGGCAACAGCGGAGGGAACTCTTTCTTCGTTCGAATTGATCTGATTTGATTGAAGGAATCAACAAGACTGACTTGGTCATTAAATATTGACAAAATTCTATCATTTATCAATTTTTCAATTTTTCTGATGATGTAGCAGGTTGCCGACTATTGACATGTTTCCTCAATGGAATTGGCTCCAATTTGACTGATTGGCGTTTTAATGGAGCGCCTCCACTTTGTGACGGGACACCATCTAGCACAACAACTGGGGCTCAATTTACACAGGTCATTTTTGTGCCGGCAATTGGACGGCCTCGGGGGGAGCTTGAGAAGTTATTGAAGCAAGAAAAATAAGAATTTCTTGGCAGCTTGAAGATGCTCGGAGCGAAGATGGCGCAATCGATGCTAGTTTTGTGATGCAGTTTGAAGGGTGTGAGTATTCTTAAGCTACTCGAGTGTGATTTGAGAATTTATCAGGTGGGAGTTCTTACTATATTTTTGGGAAAAGGTATGCAGAAAGAAGACTTACATTTTCACCTACTGGAGTACACCACCAATTGTACAATTTACCTTTGAAAATTCTTAGTATAAAATTTCACGCTTGTTAAAGATTCCACCTAAGGACCTGCTTGGATTTACTTACAGATTTCTCGGAACTGAAACATGAAAAGTTCAAGGATAGAATTTTTGCATAAACGCTGAATAAACCGTGAAGAATTTTGATAAGTTTGACAACTTTTTTTTCTCACCGGATTTTAAGGAATTTAAATTCTACGTGAACTTTGAAACTGACTTAAATTTATAACCAGATTACTCCACGGATACACTTCTCAGAAATTCTCTACCTACATTCATAATTCCAACGAAAGTGTCTTCTGGGCAATAATGGTATATGGTAAAGGTGTCTTATATGATAATGGTTTATGCTATAAGTGCTATGGATTATGGGTTTTTGGTGATACTACGAGACTATAATCAACAGGCGAACAATGCATGCTTAAAATTTGCAAATTATAATTACAGCAAAACAATATTCAATGCATTATAGACAATGAAGGATTGACAATATATGATGGAAGATAGATGAGGTGCAATCGATAAAATGATGAGGGAGTATATCAATTGATGTCAGTAGATTATGGGAGATGAACGATGTTTCTTAGAACTTGGATGAACCACGATATTTAGTATTTAATGAAGGAAATTTGCCAGATTATAGAAAGTGGTCTGTGCACAAGATTCTATTTAGGGACAATATATTAAAGTTGGTGAGATATGGGAAAATTGAATGATGGGCAATGCATAATAAGGGAGGATGGAAATTTAAGAAGGTTAGACAATGATTATTAGACAAAAGCATATGGATTATGCTAAGTATTCAAACTACATATATATCAGAAACAACTGATAGAGAGTAATTAAAGGTAAACAATAGACGATAGGCTTGTGGGCTGAAAGCAATGCACAAGTATTGTGTCTAGTCTAGCCCAAATTAAGATGTTTTCTGTAGCATAGCTTGTCGTGTGAACTGAAAGCGTAGAGAAAAACCTGCAGATCTCCTTGCTAGAGTGTCTGAAGTTGCAGACAAGTTAGCCCAGCTACTCGACATATTTCTGACATTTCATCATCAACGCTGTGCTATATTGACTTTGATTCATCTTTCGGCAACTCGGGTCACTGCCTTGTCAGCGTGTATTCCTCTATCGATCTTCTACTCTACTATAACTAACGAAACTAAAAAAAACTGTCTTGCATTATCGGAAATCCAACTGGCTGAGGATTACTCGAATTTTTTAAACTATTGACTGGGACTTGTGTTTTCGTAGTAAAAACGTCAACTCTGTCGCTATATGCGTTACCAAGTTTCTCGACGTTCCCTGAATGAGTTGTTGCATCGTGAGTATATAAGACTAAGAAATTACTATTTTGAGTTTTGTTTCTGGCTGATTAATCAAACTAGCATTGGATGTCGTACCGAGTGTCCCAGGGGTGAATTCTAATATTTATTAACAACCTTCTCTCAATGGAGAAGAAGGCGAGAGATTGGAAAGGAGTTCGCATGATGAAACAGATGCATGAGCGCGTGCAAAGCGTACGGCGGTATTTAAAAATGATGATGGGTGATGGAACTCAATTCAAGTAGAGACAATTCAGAAATTTACCTCAACAGCCAATATCAATATCAATCCAAAATATTCAGTTCAATTCAGTTTTTCTGTTGATCCTACGTTTGGCAATACAGTTTTGGTTCATAAATTAACTTTTTGATATTGCATACTGAGTCGGCTACGGCAATTTTAGAATTTTGCTCAAACGACGATTTCGACTTCGCGGCGCAGGGCCGCCGCAGTTGCAATTTCGTTATACACCGTTTTACATTTGCGCTAAACGACCGACTTAGCCGTCCGCCGTCGTTGACCTTCACACATGACCAAATATCTCAGTGACGAGTACACGTGTTTTGGCATGTGAAGCTGCATATGTCGGAAAGTAGACTAAAATTGGAAATCGATGCATCCGTGCGTGCGGTGCGTTCAGTAAATCCGCAGTATACGGCAAGCTTTATCTGACAGATAATTGCGTGCTTGACTTCTTTATCGTCTTTCACACATAACCAAAAATTCAACGCGACAAGTAAATGTGTTTGTTGTGCATGCTTATGTTTGGGAATTCAAAGCTATAGTGAATGCGGCAACGTCGACAAATTTGAACGTAGACCGTGTAGTTTTGCGTTGTTTGTGTTCCGTTCAAGCAGTCAGATTTGAAGTCGCATTTTAAAGCACGCACTTTTATAATATCTATTACCGCACGTACCGTACGTACGCATTTATCTGTCTCCAGCTTAACTTTTTCGTTGCGTGCAACGTTGCAACGCACGCATTCATGTATCTCTCTGCAGTTTCTCACTCACGTCCGCTATTTCCGTAACGCTATGAATGAACAGAAAGTACCAGCATCTGTTACGCAACTTGCTATTAATCGTTTACTTAACGAAGGTGCAAAATCGAATGTAACTTTGAAGAGGTTGCAAGTACAGTTCGTGATGCTTCTCTGAGTAAAACCCAAGGTTTCGATTGGGCCCAGAGTTTTGAAATGGTCGTGAAAAAATCAAATCCATAAACGTAGTCGGGCGACTTGGGTCAATGAAGGCAATATTCAGGTCGGTTGTTGGCTTGTAAAAACGATCGAGGTATTACTGTTACATTGTTTACATCAGAGGTAAGTGTAAGGGTTGGAAGTGTCACTGTCAAGTATACAACCAAAACTATCTCTTGTCAGCCGGTTGGCCGATCAAAATTCGATGCGGGCGCAGATTTGATGAAAATCATGGTACAGCATGGATATACATCCAATCTGACAATTTGACCAGGGGCTTTTAGCGTTAGCTACAGTTAAGTATCTGTCGGCCGATGGAAAGGCTGTAGTGTGCGGGTTGTCTTAAGCATCTGTAATTTTTTCCAGTGACGTTTTTAGAGAAAGTGCCCAGCAACAAAGTTGTTCAGAAACGTCTTCCGCATCAGAATACCCACTTTAATTTTTTTTCGCCGAAAGCCAATTTCCACATACATTGTACCAGGGTCCTTTATCAGAAATTTAAATAATGGAGAAGGAGATATGTTCTTAAGACGTGGGTAGTAATGAAACTTAGGGGTAGTATTATTGAGTAAAACAAATTGGGATTGGAGCTTGGTAAGCATATAACTTTATCAGGTTAATTTTGAATGCATTTGTGTTATATACAATTAGAGCCCGCGCCATAAAAGAAGGGAAATAAGCATGTGGAATTGTGACTAAAAATAGAAATGAGCCTGTTTTCTGCGTTTTAAATAAACATACAACGCTGTTCGCTTGATGGGCTTGATACTCTTGCTGTGTGTGGAAATAGCGATTTTGCGATTCCCTTCTTTTATGGTGCGAGCTCTAGTAGATTTGTTCCCACAGCAATATAATGTTCGAAGGGTAGTCCGTCTACACATCAGTTCCACAAAAAAATCACACTATTCCATAAAATAATCAAAATAAAAATAAAAAAAGGAAATAAGAATCCTTTATTAAAGTACTTTAAAATCCTTCCAAAATCTTTCTTCTGTACAAATTTCACATCCGACATATTTTATTCAAATTCTTCCCAATTTTTTTCCTTCATTCCTTTCTTAAGATGAAAAATTTTGATCTGGATAGGATTTCACTCAGTTTTCATTTATTTTGTGTATTTGGATTTTTTTACATCGGTCTCATAAAATATTTAGGATCCCCAGTCTTGGCTGTATGTACATATATACTCGTACATACTAAAATATTGACAGAAAGGTGATTTTACTCCGCCGTAGAAGTAAGACGAAATGTTGTCTGCTGTGTTGTCTGTAAATGTAGTCCTGAAAATTGGACAACTTTCACAATTTCAAACTTCTCTTTGAAACTCTACCTGTTAAGTGACATGAAATTCAACTCCACGCTTTTTCGATATGTTTTTTCTGCCCCCTTTTTTTGAGATGGAGAAAGAGGATGGGTGTTTGCTTTTGTTGGAATAAAGCTCCATACAAAAAAATAACTCGGTTTATTTGAGGTAAATTTTATTTTTTACCTTTTTATAGAAGGGTTGGAACTGAACTTCATTTGTTGACTTTTTTTTCGGTATTTTTTTTTTGTGAAAGTTAAATTAAGAGCGTTGCTGATAAAAAAAAATTAAAAAAAAAATTATTGCGCTATTTACAGGATAATCCTAGATTTTATTCTGGCCCAAAAAAAAGGACACGCATTCGGAGAGGAGCAGCTTTATGCGCACATATGTCTCCCCAATGGAGCAAGGGCAGGAAATTATATGAATTTTATTTAGCTGCGTTATCGTTTGTGTAAAAGCCCTCAGTAGGGGGCTCCGCTCTTTTTTTTATATATATGGTATCCCGGCTGTGTTTGAAGCTTGTTCAAGTACAGTGAACATATCCAATTAAACTGGGGACTGTAATGGTGCTAGCATATTGCTCCCCATTGAGGAAAAACCGCTCTAGCACTTGGCCAGTGCTCACTTCTTGCTAGCATTATATGGGGATATGGACAACGATGTTACAAGGCACGCAAGGGTTGTATATTTCATTGAAATCCTTTGAGTACAGTGGTGTACAACAGCACTACACTTCTAGCCTCTAGATTGCTGTGAGAGTCTCTGGCCACATGCGTGCATAAGGATTTACGAATTAAGCTTCACACCCAGATCCGAGACTCTGATAAGTGGATTACTTAATAATGGCCGCGATTCAAGCCCCCCTTTTCGATCGATGGTTACAGAGCAATAATTCAGTACGGGCTTATCGCAGTTTATAGGGCATGGGCGGGGTTGATGTGTTTGTGTGTCTTACTCAAGGGTCGTTTTGAGCCTTGATAACCAGCTCCTGCTGTTGTGCTGCTGTTCTTAAGGTGTAAATGCGACAGCATGGGTCACGATATGTTGTGAAAATATCCCGCCGCAATGGTACGGCTTTCAAAAGGGGATGGTAAATATCGAGTTGCTAATTACATAGTACTTCTAGTATCGTAAACAGAAGGAAGTTGTAAAAGGAAGTCAAGATGAACTTAATCACCTGATGAGCTGTTTGGTAAGTACTATTTAATGTTAAAAGTGTTTACTTAGGATCATTTATATCAGTGTATCAGGCTGTCTGATAATGGATATTGCTTAACACTAATGCGTATGGTATACCCTATGAAATCTACTTACACGCACTCCAAAGAACTTCGTGTTGTTAGTGGCTATTATGTTTATACTATTTATCCAAAGGATTTAATAAAGTTTCTAATGTTCTTATTCAATTTTGCATTGTTAGTGCAGAAAATAACGATGTTTTATGTTTTCAATTTGAATTTTTTAATTAGATGAAAGCCAATTACTCGCCAAAAAATCATACTGATTAAACGGCATCCATTTCTGCTCTGCAAATACTGCTTGCTTAGTTCTAATGCAATTACAATGCAATTTTTCATATGCTATAACCTGTAGTTTTTCTAACTACATATTTCGTATAACATTGCTAAGAGATTGAGTCTCAATTTTTCACTAGGTTAACTCACCTTTGACGGCACTGTTAGATTAAACTGCTAGTAATTAAAAATAAATGCCTACGCCAATAAACAAAACTTATTATTATGGTAAAAATAGCTAATCTATTAACTACGTATTGTCTCTGTGGACCGGCCACCTCCTTCTTCAAATCCGAGGAAGCATCCACAGTGATGTGCCGGCACTAAAATTTCACTGCATACTTTTAGGAGCAGATTTTTAAAAAAAAAACCTTTTATTCACTTTTAATTCTGCTAACTCTTAAAGTCAGTATTATTTTAATTATATTTTTAATGGATGACAAACTGGTGAGTCGAATTTTTAGTATTAAACTACGCTTCAATTTGAAAATGAAATTGTCAACTCACTTAAGACTTGGCTGCAGTCTTTGTCTAGGATTTAAGTCTTAATAGGCTAGTCGGTGAGGCATTTTCATTGCAATTTTGGCCCATAGGAGAGATTATTGTTGGAATCGCTTCGTTTTAGGGTGTAGTTAAACACCCTAAGCTTGCCCACAAATTGGTTGACCGCATAACTTTTTAATTAGGTTATTGTGAATAAAATAGGCACTTTTTTATATTTCTTTCAATAGCTCCGTTCCTGCTAACTTTTAGTATAACATATGCATTGGGAAAGCTCTTCGTTATGAAATTCTCTAAAAAAATAAGCCCTGTTATGGTGTGGCCACACTACGCGGTCTTGGGTCGTACGCGCTTTTGCCTTTTTTTTTCATATAGAGTTTTATGACTTTTTTACGACTTTTTTACGACTTTGTCCATGGTAAAGGCCGTGCGGCCAAACAACGCGGACAAAAGGCTGTGGTTAAAAAGGTACATTGTGCGTCCACACACTATGAGCTTTTCAAAAGCGCGTACGCCGTTTCAAATGAGAATTGATTTTTCTCACTCATGACTCAGAAAATTAAAAGATCACGCGCGCTTCTGGCTGGCCGTACGACCAAAAGCGCGTGGATTCTAAGTCCGCGTAGTGAGGACGGGCCTTTAGAGGCCGATAGGTGCAAGGGTGATCTTGCAAATAGCTTCCAAAGTTTTCAAAACACGTTATTTTCACTATTTGTTTACAGGAAAACAACTGCACATAGAAGGATGAAAATTCGTCAAGATGGTGTTTATGTGGTCCCGGCAATGAACAAAAAATTTCAACAAGATCGGTTCATCACTTTTTGAGTAATTAACGATCTAGTTTTTTTTTTACCTTAATTAACAATGCTGCCATTTTGTGTAGGATCAGTTTATAATTGGGAAACTCATTTAGAAAACTTAAGAAACAATTGAAAATGAAATCCCGTTGGAATTTTTGAAATATCGCAATTTTGATCGATTTTATGAGGTTTTTTAGGCACACACCAGGTCTGCAAGTTTTGGAACAGATTTCCATGTTATTATTGGTACAGCGTTATTGTTATGAAGTCGCTTATTATTAGCGTTAGCTAAATATGGACATTTATAATCAATTAATGTACAATAACGATTCAATTTTCTTTCTGCATCTTATAGTATACAAAACCATAGCGCATAATCTTCTTATTACGTAGACCCACTATGTATATTGTCGATGCAGTCTCCCAACTCTAAAATCAACCTCCTTTTCTCCCCGCGTTTAGTACATTATCGACTTTTAATTTTCACCTTAATGTACTAGGTTCCCATTTGTAGACCTTTTAGAAGAATTGAAGCACAAGTAGAAATTATATTCAGATCTATAAAAGCAACTATTTTCCTAAAGTGAATAAATTAGTACACAGAACAACAGTGCTGTTTCTGTGTATTTTTAGTGATACCCAAATTTCGTAATATTGTGTAATCGTGTTTTTTTCGGTCTAATTCTAGAGCTAATACCCTCGACATACTTACGTCGTTACTACGAAAATTGGATCGAACTTCGTCGTAACGACGAAAAACACACTATGAAAATTACGACGAAAGCTCAAATAGGGGGCATCTGTCGGTCGATAGATTATTGTAAAAAGCTCGCTTTTAGGCGTTTTTTTGAAGTGTTTTAAGATACGAGTATAAGCTGATTTGGTTTTTAATTTTATTTGAAAATTAATATAAAATATTACTTGTTTCCAGATTAGTCGATTGACATACAGCAAGGTGGACTACGGCGTAACAAGAAAATCAATTATGTTTTAATTTTCGTTCAGTGACATTATTCAATACAAATCAATTTTGTTTTAATTTTCGTTCACTGACATTATTCAATACACATCCACTTATAACAACTGTCGGAACATAACATCCATAACGACAAGTTTTACCATGTGGCGGTTTAAATGACATTCGTCATCACGTCCAATTTTCGTCGTAACGACGTTGCCATTTGTCGAGGGTATAACTCGCGATTTTGCATAGTTTTGGGTGGAATTATTTGCATACTTTTAGGTTTAATTATTAAATATTTTTAATTGTATTTAATTTTGCATAATGCTAGGGGCAATTTCTGTTGTGGAGAACGCTTTTTTTTATTTAAAAGCTTTTCCAAAGACCTGGTCTTTTCAGGCCTGGTCTTTGCAAGAATTCCACAGTATTGAGCAATAGAGATTTTTTGGTGTACGCCTGCAAAAGATTCATTGGAAAGTATGAGTCATCCTAAAATGTTTATATTATAGGCGTATGTTTTTTTTTTAAATTGTGGTCTCAAATGTTGTTTGATCGTCTCAGTTGATCAGCCGAATACTCATTTCTTTTGTCTGTTTGTGTAGATTGAGGTCGGAAGGCACCGCCCTGAGTATCCCTATAGATGGAACGAAGTTGTTCTATTTCAGTAGACCGGCAACATTGAATAACCTAGATTCGAATTGCGAATGCCGGGAATCTTCACCACATTTTCGTTTATATGCTTCATTCCCTCTTTCTTTCTTAACCGAGTGTTGGAGTTGGTGCTGCGGTTAGCGGAATACACTTGCTTCAGAGAGCATAACACCGCCACGAGGCTGTCTTCCACTAACCCCGAAGGTTACGTGTCTGGCTCAGCCCTAATGAGGATATCAACTATGCGAAATCGAAGTCTCATTTCAAAAATTATTTGTTTTGATTTTTTTTATAGTGGGCTTCGTGCAAGGTTCTTTCTCTTTGGCTGCGAACTTATACAATATCCACGAATTCAACCGCAAGGTCCATCGCATTCTTCTTTATCACCCTCCAGACTATCCTGTCCTCTATTCCTTTCATTAAACCAAGCTTCCTACTAGACATTGCACAATGACGAGCACGCCACGACTGACGAGCACTCCACGGGTGACTCCTAAGCTTGGACTTTCACAAAAAAGGAAATTTCATCCGAAAAAGAAAAATGATAAAATAATGAAATGAATTTTACTTTCACATACAAATTTCGTAAGTTTTCTCAGATTATTTTATTTAATAAATTCTACCTCAAAAATCCTCACCCCGCAAACCCTCCGCCCTCAGTTCAACAATCCCATATAAAAACCACAAAGCAATTTTCTTTTCAGTTACCCAAGGGTCCATAAGTAAATACACAAAAACGTATTCTTTCCTGAATAAATTTGCATTGAGTCCTTTATAATCCTGAACTTTATCTAACATTACACCTTTCTGCTAAAAAAAAACCAAAAAAAAATAGAAAATCTTTCCGAAAGTCATAAAAAATTCCTTAGTATAAAAAAATAGCTTTGGGATACTTCCTGATAAAGCATAGGAGAAACTTCTGAATATCCTTTTACAATGTAAATACGCCAGGCAAGTTCTCTGCTGCGGTAATGTGAAGACTACCTACCTACCCACCACCACGGCTATATTCATTGAAAAACCCACACACACACTCTCACACACAAAGAAGTATCTATCTCCCCTCCACAAAGGAATGAAATATCATCTTTAATAAATAGCCACCTTAGTGGGCAACTGTGAAAGAACTAATTTTAATTGCAAATGTGTTAATAATCATTTTATGTCCTTAGTGAGGCTTATTGAAGATGAGAAAGTGAAAAAAGGACATTGAAAAGGACATTTACGCTGGCACTTGGAGCGATTCTCTCCGAACAAAGGAAAATGAAATTTAGTTTAGCACGAAGTCGTTGGTTGGGGGTACGTACTTTGTGCAAACTTTCCCTGCGAGCGCGTCGAAAAAAAGGACTCTTCTCTTCCACAGATTCTTCGTTGGAGGTTTTTTTTTGTGTTATTTATCCTTTCAGTTTCACACCGTTTTAGACCAATTGCATTTATCTTGGAGCTCGTTTTTTCCCTCGTCCTTGTGTTGTTTCTGGAATCTGACTGCAATGCGTCCTCATACGATATTTAAAAGCCCCAAAGGTACTGAAAGTAATGGGGGCTCTTTTCATTCATGAATTTTACATAAAGTGGAGGGGATGTAGTTTTCTGAAGAGTATCCTTTTTTAGATTGGAATGAAATTTATTAAACTAAGATGAAAGTGGGTGTGGATTGTGTGAACGTGATGAAATATTTAAGTAATTATAATTTTAATTTTTGGGGTTTTTTGGATAGAAGGACGTTTAAAAATGGGTTTTTGGGGGTGTTTTTTGCGAAAATGTGGGAATTTTGCATTATTTATAAGGACTAGAATTTGAATTGCAGATGCAAAATGATATGCTTTATATGCAGCAGTGCTAAACTCAGGAATCACCCTTTGTACTACCAATTCATTATGCCATGGTCTCTTAGTATATTAGTAAGCTTAGTTCGAGGGATAGAGAACCATGGTTGAGGTAATAAAAATTTTTGATGAAGGTGGCTATGACCTATGCGATTGAACTCTTGGATGTTGTAGAAGTTCGGAAATATATACTGGGAAAGATTATTCCACAGTCGAGTGTGTAGGCAGAGGGAATGAGCTAAGCGTGCTGGTGCTGCGGCTATAATAGCTTGTCAGGGCTGCAATATTCCTGGTAGCTCAAAAAGCCAATAGTGGAAAGAATGGCGTCGATACCGATGAGTATGAGGGCTCTTTATACTTTATCCAGCCATGCCAGGATACGTTTCGGGGTTCGGAACTAAATTAAAAAGTTGCATTTGAGAAAAGGCCGAATGTGGGATTTGTATATTACACCCAAAGCAAACGGCTGTAAGACCGCGCCATAAAAGAAGAGGAAATGAGTGAGCATGCGGAATTGTGTTTGAGGATATAAATGAGCCGGTTAATTGCGTCTTGAAACAAAAAGAGTGACGTTACTCGCTTGTGGGGACTTGAGACTTTCACTGCGCATGGAATTAACGATTTTGATACTCCCATCTTTTATGACGCGCACTCTATTTACTTGTCCAAGTATGCTTACAACAGATAAGAGTAAGTAGTTTTAGCCTGACTTCTTTAGAGGCCATTAGGTCTCTTAGTTTCCTAAAGACTCAGGACCACCAAGTACCAGCCCCAAACCAATGGATTTATCGAACGTTTCAATGTCGAATTGCAAGGCTCTAGTTGCAAAATTACCAAAGAGAGAAAATGCCGTTAACGAAAACCCGCTCAGCCATCAAATATACCTCGACAGAACGATGAACAGGAGATGTCAAATCGCGTATTCTGGGTGCGGCCGTGCTGTTGCGCCATCGACATACAGATTCGATTTTGTGGGCCTCCCACATATCCGCGCCTCTTCCTTGGTTCCCAAGAAAACCAACTGGTCCAAGTTTCAGGGGCGTGTGGCGTCAAAACAGACTGTATGACCTGGGAAAGGCGCCCACGCAACCAAATGAGGTGCTAATTTCCTCGCACCATTAACAAAGAAAGGAAGAAGGCCAAAAGGACTATGCGCCAAAAGCTCCTCTCCAAAGACTCCTTCAACGGAGTGAGCCTTCTCAAAAAGGAGGATGGCTCATACACCTCTGACCTTTACGAAACCTTCCAGAACGCTTTTATCCTGGATTCTGCGAACTACAGTTGAGCCGGACTTACACAAGGCAGTACATTTGTCTCTTACACCATGGTTAATTGTACTAAGGACTCAATTTTTTGAAATGTCCCGGTTTAAAAAAAATGTCCTAATGGTATATGAGCGTGTATCTAGATAAATGATTGTGTGATTGTAAATACCAATTGGACAGACATTTCTTATTTCTTTTGCGGTAGTAAAATATCAATATCAGAGGTAGTGAAATTTTGTACTGGAGAGACATTTCTTACATTTTTTGAGGGAGTGAAATTTTGTACTGGAAAGACGTTTCTTACATTTTTGGATACAGTTAAAATTTGTACTGGAGAGACGAATCTCACACTTTTTGAGATAGTGAAATTTTGTACTGGAGAGACAATCTCTTACTTTTTTTGAAGCAGTGAAATTTCCAACGTGAAATGAGGTGACACATTTGTTTTTTCCCACTTGAAATTAGACGAGGTGAGATTGTAAAATATAAATTTACATTGTGGAGTTTTCTTACTTACTCTGCAGCAGTTTAATGCATATAAAATCAAACTCGTAAAAAAAGCTCTTCATTGGTATTTATTTTCTTTCTTTTTTTTATTTGCTTGTTTTTGTCATTTTGGCATTACAATAACGCATCGTCTAATTTGAAGTATGATATTGTACTGGCTCAAAAGAAAAAAGAGGGACCTCTTACAAACTCATTTTATAATCGTGCCCTACCCTACGCTACTGGCCACAGTTATAGGACTATCCAAGACCATTATTACCGGAGCCTTTCTAGGAATATCTTCGACCGGGTCAAGGTTGAATGGGCAGTATTTTCCCGGGACTCCTCCTTTCACATCCGGTGAAAGCTGGAGTTCTCTATTTCTCTATATAGCTCTCAGTTTTCTCAGCGAGGAAAGGCTCTTTCGATTTTGCTGACTAGGTGGTGTATAGCAACCTCTGGGGCGTCCGAAGTAAACTTATTCTTCCAGAGGGTCTAAGACATCTTGATGAAACCTGGTACAGAGGCTGGTGTCGCAGGAGCCAACTCCAAGGTCTCGATTGCAATGAGTACGTGGTCCTCTGTTTTCCAGAATGACGTAAGTAGAGGTCTAAGACGTTGGTCCCGGATCCAAAACCATTCTGTGTAATCTCATTGTTTATCAGAGAACTTATAAGCCCGGCTGAAGTCCGGTTTTCTTCAACTAAAGACCCTCTTACCTTCTTCCGGAGGACTCCGCTCTTTTCCTTTATTGTGACTTGTACACAATATTCCTAAATTGGCCGTAGTGTTCACCATATGGGATGCCCCGATACTCACTTTAAAAATATACTACTATACGACTATAGGTTGACCTACTCCAGCTCAACCAGGAGCCGTAGCGTGAAGATACCCGGCTCTATGCATTGACTCAATTCCTTCGTCATTAATACGCCAAGGGAAGATTGCGGGGGAATTAAGTCAAGGCTTTGAGCCGATTATCATCATCCTTGTGTTCCAGGTTGAGCTGAAGCAAGTCGCCGAACAGACCATACATAAAACAGAAGCCAAGATTTTCTGTGTCAGGCCGAAAAAATACCAAGAGAGGACGATGGGGATGGGGTGACATCCTAGAAGGTATACCGAAGTGACGCGTTACGCACTCTGCAGATTTAGAAAGAAGAAGAGACTGGAAGAGGTCCAAGCCTTAAAACTTCACCGCTCAACTTGTAAATTTCGAATTTTGTAGTAATAGTAAGTTCAAAATCCTTCGTTATAAGGAATTTCATCAACTAAAACTCTTTTTCATGCAAATACAATTTGTGTTCCCAAATTTCCAAAAATAAATTGGAATTTTGCATTCAAAATTGGGCAAGTTTAATTACAAAGTTTCGTCTTTTATCATGCCGAGATGAAAGGTATACAATACCGCATGCATCCGCCCCAAAATCACCCCCTTACCGTACAATTGTAATAATATTCCTAAAATGTTGCGCAGAATCTCACCCCTACCCCACTCCTCCTTAATAGAACGCGTATGTATTCCACTAAGGCTCAAGTAAACATCAGGATTCCATCAGATCGCCTTAGGCTAAATTAATTAGGCACTCAGGCAAGTTCGTCCTGCGGGCGATGGAGAAGCATTGACTGTTTTTGTTCTGCCCCATCGATTATTCAATAAATTGTCCCCTGCGGTCAAGTGGACTTCCGAGTCTCAGGTGTCCCTATCAGCAGCAACAGTAGCAATAATAACAACAACAACAACTACAACAACAAAAAAAGTCGAACCTTCCCTTGGAGCAGAACGTTATACACGGGAGCGGCTGTTCGAAATTGATGTATTGCGTGTTCAACAACATACAAGGATCTGGCAGGATAATAGAATTTCTTAATTTTCTTTGGAAGATTGTGCTAAAGCTCGCTTTAATAGAACGTAAAAAATTCCAAGAATTTTGTCCTAATTTAGATTGGGACACGGTGGATCCTGGAGTAAGGGGCAGGATGAATAAGAGGAAGGAAGAAGGATCAAGCTTGTTGAGTTGAGTTTTTTATATTTACAAGAAGGAAGTATGGAATTATTAAGGCAAGGACAGCTGTTCTCTTTTTTTTGTTTTTTATTTTGTTCCCAAATTAAGGGATTTGTTTTTACAAAAATTTAAAATTGGGGATGATAACATTTTATTTTTGGGATAATTCATTCAATTTTTTTTTGGAAGCAGAGTTTTACTTTTGTATTTATACTTTATTATTTATGGTTGATAAATAAAGTTAAAATTTTTAATGGCACTTAAAAGACGGTTACTTGTCCCTTCATATTTATTTCAAACCTGAGCAAAGTGACATAGTTTAACAATGAATTATTTACAAAAATTGGGTGGAATTCTTGTTATTTGTGTAAAATTCGAGGAATGCAAAAAGGAAGATTTTGGTACGAGTGTTATGTACAATAACAGCGGCCGGGGTTCGATTCTACTCAAATAATAATCCTATTTCTTTTCCCTCTTTACAGTAATTGCCTGCTCTCTCTCTCTCTCTTTTTGGGATAAGCGAGGAAAGCATCTCATATTGGCAGGGGCGGCGGAGCGCGTGGGGATCGAAGGAAAAGTGCACACGCACTTTCGCTTTGGGTGGGGAAATCCACACCCAAAAAATATTACATGGGCACCTAATAACTCAGAGTGTTGGAAGACCGTATCACATGCAAGGTCGAAAGGCCGTATCACATGCAAGCAAGGCTTTTCATACGAAAACTAAATATATTATATCAGAGCTATTAAGAACTTATAAGGCTGGTCTCACACTGCAGCAGATTCGGCCGAATTTTTTACGCATACTCAATAGACTGGTTCCGGTTCAATTACAGAGGTCAAGCAGCATTGACCCTACCAGTACTCAGTTGGGGGACCGCATTGGTAAAACGCAACTAGAGTTTAAAAATATAAAGCTTTTGAAACCGGCGCAGTTATTACTTACATATCCACGCCGAAATTCTCAAATTTTTCGGCCTCCACTTGGTATAGCGTGTGGCAATGATTTTTTCTCAAGGGGGCATTCTTTATGACGAGGCGCGAATGATACAAGGCGTTAGATGCCCTGCGTGGGCCTTATAGGGCAAGCCACATGGGGTCCAAATGAGGGAGTGGGTCTAGGCTCATAGGGCCCTATCTACACGCCCCCCCCCAAATTCTAGTCGGGCATAACCGCTAACTAAAGAATTTGAAATCATATAACTCAAGAGACCACTGGTAAAAAATTGACCGATTAACTTTTACATTTTAATGGTTATCTGTTCACGTGCTCTCCACCCACAATGATTATGCTCCGCCGCCCTTGCATGTTGGATCCTTGATGTCAGCCAACCAAACGAAAGAAACTTGATTGATAATAACCAATTCAGTTACAGACTGTAGCCCAGTCGTCCGAGCCAAATTTAGACCGAAAGCTCGCACAAAATGTGATCTCGCTGAAAATTGGAACTTAGGTACTTTTTTGGGTGTAGAAAACGATAAAAAAACTTTGCTGCTCTAAAGTGTATGCTAAGTTCACAATTTCGAAAACAAATTCGAAAATTTGGTTTTTGCTTTATATGAAGAAGAAGAAAAACTCGCCCGGGCCGCCGGCAGTCTTTCACTTTTCTCATTTGGTGCCGGTTGTTTTTGAAAATAAAAATTGCGCCGAATGAATGCTGTAATAAAAATGGAATATTTTACAACATAAATTTTATTAAGCAGAGACAATGTTTATCTTTTTAATTATTTTTACATCAAAAGTAATTGTCTAGTGATGATAAATGTACAAGGATTTTTTTTTTGTACGCATCTATTAATATATATCTTCAATTTTATAAACATGAGTGATAATTTTACAAATTATATCTTTCGTTGAAGTTTTCTATGAGAAAAAAACAAAAAATTAAAAACTTCCTTTTTTTTTTTTTATGTGGAAGACTAGAGCTCAGGGAAAGCCCTTTGTACTGTCGACAATCTATTTTTCTTCGTATAGAGTGCAATGTCAAACAGCAAGCCCTAGTCGATAGATAGTGAAGGGGAAGAGAGAAGTAGGAAGGAACTGCCACAACCACCTAACCCCAACCATTTCTATCGCGACTCTGGCATCGGGGCAATGAGAAACAACTCGCTGGAGTGTTATGCCTCCTGAAACGAGTTGAATCCCATCAACCAACCGATGACATGCGCTTGGTGGAGCGGGGAAATGCTAGCGGAAGGCTATGACAGGGGGAATGAGGAATGTAAGGAGGGAAGAAGAAAGAAGGTGGGAAAGGCGAAGGACCGTGGGGCTCTGCCGGGATTCGAACCCGGGACCTCTTGGATAGTAGCCAGGCGCCTTACTCCCTAGACTACCGAGGCCCCCAAGCTTAGAGGCTCTTAGAAAGCTTAGAGTGTCCTCTTTAAAATGTTTTTTTTTATTTTTATTTTTGCGTCCATTTTAGGCAAGGATACTTTAGTTTTTCCGCGAACGCTTCGCTAGAAAATTTGAATTCAGGTTTTTGGCGCGCTTAGATTTTTCGAATTTGCTTCTTATTTTTAAAATTTTTTTATAATATCTTTTTTAAAAATAAGTTAGTTTAGTACAATTTTCCGCTCTTTCACGTGGCGCTATTAGTTTTTCGATTTTTTTTATTTTTCGCTATATAAAGCAAAAACCAAATTTTCGAATTTGTTTACGAAATTGTGAACTTAGCATACACTTTAGAGCAGCAAAGATTTTTTTATCGTTTTCTACACCCAAAAAAGTACCTAAGTTCCAATTTTCGGCGAGATCACATTTTGTGCGAGGTCAAAGTCTCTGACAACTGGGCTACTACTAATTTAATCGATTGAGATTTTGAAATACGATATCTCACCGCTTTATTGCCGTTTAAGATAGTAGGTAGTGGTCCAGCGTTGATTTGGTCGCAATCCCGCGTTGAGTTGAATTTGGTTCCATGTTTGTTTGTTATATCTTGTGGTGAATCCGCTTTGATTCCTGAGGTGAATTCGCTGTCTGTTTCCTGTTTGCTTTTTCTATTGTTGGGGTCCACGTTTCTTTTTTTGGATCCCACATTGTAGTTGATAGTTTTCTCCTGCTGGGTTGCAATACCGTAAATCTGGTTCCTGGGCAAGAAAGGCTACAGTTGATTAGTGTATTTCGGATCTAAAGAAGGGGGTGTCTATTATTTCAAGACTACCCGATATGATAGAAGAATACAGGGTTTATTATCCCACCGCTGCCACCATTTATTTGTAACGGCTTTTGATGGAATATGTCACAGAACTGAGGAGTATATCCCACTATGGGAGATGACCACTAGCCCTTTATGGTATTTGTTAACAGGTGCTCATCATTACATGTGCTCAAGCTAACAACTCTCATAAATACTAGATCCCGAAACCAACACCTGTCTCTATCTTAAAACCATCAGTGCCGATCCTATGATAACTTAAAAAAAGCCCACGATATCCCAGCTGGCACGCTCGCAAAAAGGGGATTGAACTTATAAACTTTCACAGGCAAAAAATCTGGAAGCACTCCCACATCCGGAATCTTTGAAATAACACCAGAAATTTTTGAATGTTCTCGCTGAAGATATCCCCTGGTGATCTGAGCTATACGGATAGGGCAACAGCCAGCGGCGCTTTTAGACCTAATACCTAGCCCAAAGAAGTATATTAAGAGTTCCTTTTCTGACCGTTCAATTGTGCGTCTAACAAAATACCTCAACCAATCGCTTCGCAGAATCTGGCCTGGTTGCTCCAGATATCTCCAAGGCTTTTGATAGAATATGGCGCACCATTCTGCTAATTAAACTCATGAATATATAATATAAAATCGAATATAAACATTGCACCATCTCGGTCGGTATGCCCCAAGGGTGAATTTTAGCACCCGCTCTCTTTCTTGCTAGTCTTTATACAGTATCTTTTCTCAATCCCCTTGAATCTAATTCACAGCTTCGCTAATGGCGTTACTCTTATGATTTCGTTAATGGAAGTCAAGCGCGTGGTATATAGGGACATCGAATTGATTCTAGATTGGAGACGCACGAACCGTTCTGAATTTAACGCATCTAAAATGAAACTCCAATAAAATATTCCCCATTGTTTTCCAACAGACCATCTACTAGACATTGCACCATAACCCGAACGACATGACAGACTGGTAACCAAAATGATGATCCCTAAGCTTAGTTCATCACATATTAGGTCCAAAAGTACCGCAGTAATGAAATGATGCTCGTCAAGTTACAAGATTCAGTGAGATTTGGGATATGAATCTTAAACCAATTTTAGGCTACATTAAAAGCCTAAACTTCGAAGGCTTTTAATGACGAGTTTGGCACAATTGATCAAATAGGTCGTAGTCCCTACAAGAACGCCCTCTCGAAGAAGTGACAGTAGTAAGTAAGATATAGGGTGTTTTTTATAAGTAGCAAATACGGTGCTTTTTTAGTACTATCAAAATGGTTACTATGGTTCGCCAAATTCGATTGTTTTCATTTTGCATTCTAGTTGAAGGAACGAATACATCAATTGTGGTACCGGCGGCGGCAAAGTTCAGACTGATGCAAATGTTTTTTGTACATCAATCACAACAATTTTTACTTTGTCGACTCGATACAACAAAATTAACTAAATAAAAAGCAAACTAAAATACAATAAAACACCCAATTTTTTTTGCAAATAATAACCATTCTTTTTATTTATCATTATTTTCGGGAAAAAATGTGTTATTTCAATAATTTTACTTAATTAATAAAATTCCAAATATTAAATATATCGATTCGAATAATTTATATATAATAAATTTGTACAATAATCTTTTTTCTTTATGTTACACTTTCCCTTAACTTACAATATTTAATGATTTTTCCATTTTTTTTGCTTATTGTTTTTATTTTAACTTTTCATTTTTTTATTTATGTAAATAAATTTCCTTAAAAAATCCTACTTGTCTGTTTTAAATATGAATTTAAAAAAAAATCATACCTATTATAAGTACGTGAGTTTTATTTTACATTAATTTTAATTTAGTTCTAGTTTTAATTTTATTTATACTATGTTTTTTTCTTCTTCTGAAAGTTAATTGGTATAAGAAACTTATTATGGCAGTAGTTTGTTTGTGTTGTAATTTTTTGTTTTCTTCTTTTTTTTACTTTTTTTTTTAGATAATATAAAATTAGATTTTCCACATTTTAACCAATCTACTATTTTTTTTTCTTTTATTTTTATTTTCTTTATTAAGGTTTTTGTAGAGTCGGATAAGAGGATGTTTTTATAAATTGATTAACATTTAAGTTTCTACAAAATGTTTGTTTTTTTTGGGTTAAATTCGTTAATCTATATTTAAATTTACAAGAAGACAATATGGCTGCAACTTATAACTCCAAAAAAACACAAAAAATTAATCATAACTAATTTAAATTTTTTGTCCGTCAAAAAATCGGATATGTGCTGGATTTTACTTTTATAACAAGTATTAATTACTATTTTTTTTAAATATAGTTATTTAATAATAAAAAATATAAATACAAAACTTGCTAAATGTATATAATTGTAATTCCCTACCTGGCTACTTAAGCGTTTTCGAATTCAAATATTATATTTATTTTATTTAATTAATTTATTTACAAAAAATTACAAAATATTTACAGTCTCGAGTATATGTTTGTGTGTTTGTTTGTTTGAGCCGGTCGCCCTTAATTCAATGATAATCCATTTGTGGAGCGTCCAGTGCTGTATGAAGGGTTAATGTTACACCACGGTTTATACTTATGGCTGGATAGAACACACCGTAGAGATCACGGAATGCTACAGAACCTTGTGGCATTTCATTTACTAGAAAGCTGAGTGTGTGTCTTTCTAGATCGAGGAGAACACCAATGGTGCTACCTGTTGAGATTCCACCTTCTACGCGTCTTTCATGCACGGAGTTATGTTGAAACCATGATCTTTGACGATCGATATACATTGCAAATCCTTTGTCGTCCTTTCCTGTGGATAGAATAGAAGAAATTTGTTTATTTAAGTGAGGAAATTTGGTAATAAGATTTGATTGAGGGTTTAATCTATTAATTTCTTCTTAATCTTTATTAACACCCCCTAAAAAATTGAAAACAAAAACCATGAATACTACGGAACCAACTGCACAATTAACTGGTGGTCAGCTATCAGCAATATGGGAGGAGTAACATGTAGTATATAAAAATTGTAGCCACTTGTAAAAACTATCCTAAAAGAGAAGATAAGCTCATATGATCGAACTCATAGCTCCCAAGTAAGTTAAACTAATACCTCATCCGTAAAACAAAACGACTTGGCAATTGAGGAGTGGGCGAACAAAACGGCACATGTCCATGGTTGACCGTGTTAAGTTTTTTGACTGAATCGTGTTCATTACACTAAACTACAACTAATTTCAATTTCAGACACTTCAAAAAGCACTTGCATGTCATACTTTTTTGATAGCAAAATGAAGGTTTCCCTGCAAAAAGGCACGATGTCCCACGAATATTTATATTTTTTAACCACTCGTCAATGTGTATTTTCAAAAGGAATTTTTTCTCTTAGTTTATTAAGCATTTTTAAAATATTTTTTTTTGGTTCTAAATGAGTTCAAATAGTAGCACAACCTGACATAATCATAAATAGTTGATGTGATCAGTTCAGAGACCTAAACAGTTTTTTGCGTTTTCTGAACAATTTTCAAAATTGGACATGCGCCGTTTTGTTCGCGCACTCCTCAATTACAGGTGCATGGTAGCTAGCTGATACCTTACTAAGTATAATACTGATCTTACAGCCATTCAAAAGATCTACGTTACAGTTGTCGTCAGACCGTAGATACTTACTAACTACTACTACTAGACTCTTTCTCCGGGTATATTGTGTGGTAAGTAAAAGGGCAAAACCAATCTTTGTCGGCTTTACAGAGATAAACACACTATGCATTCTTCTCATGTGAGGCAAATTTTAGAGGATGATCTTCTAAAACGACTACCAAAAAGAAGAAACCTTCGAAATATCATATGAACGCCATCCTGGGAGATGTGAACGCTAACGTGGAACACCGATGACAATACACAACGAGTTACAGATATGGCACCAAGCAGGAAGATAACTGAAATCCAATAGACTAGACAAACGACAGACGCTTTGGAGCCTGGTGACGGTATATACATATACATCATATACCGAGCTGGCAACTTCAAACCGGTTCACCATATTGTTTGTAGAAAAACACTGGGTCTGCAAATTAGACTTGAATCAACACCCAACGAAAAGACCAAAAACAATTACGACCATACGTTAGAACTAGCTTTCAGTAAGAAAAGAATAAATCTTAGAATACGGAATTTTTAATTCTCACATATCATATCACTTTTAGGCAAAAAAAATCACTCAAAAACTGTTTTTTTCGAAAGTTTTTTTTTGATGAATCAACGCGAGACGTTATTGCCTACAAAAAAGCCCTTTTGTAATTTTTTCGAAAACCTAACCCTTTCGAAGTTATTCAAGGTCAAAGTTTCCAAAAATCACTTTTCGGCCAAAAAATACCTTGAATTATTCGGAAAGGACAAGTTTTTCGAATAAATTACAAGAGGGGTATTTTGTTGGCAATAACGGTTCGTATTGACTGATAAAAAAAATTCAAACCAGTTTTTGAGTGATTTTTCTTGCCAAAAAGTGATATCTCCGGCGGACATGTTTTTTTTGTGATTCCGAAATTGTTTTCTCAAAAAGTTCCAAGGAAACTGTGTACCAATTTTCAGCCATTTTGGAATTTTGCCTCCTTTCGTGCGTTTTTTTGCTAATTTCCCGGACTATGATTGAAAATTGGATCTATCGAACTTCGTCTAGGGGGTTATTTTGGGGTTATTGTTTTTGTTATGGTTTTTGACAAATTTTTGCTTTATTTCCTCATTTCCCATTATACCAAGGATGGTTCTGGGACACTTATTGCATTCAAAATGTGGCGTCACTATTTCAAAAGAAGTACCGCTTTTGTTCGCTAGGGACGCTAGTAGTAGTAGTATAACATTCTTTTACTTTTAATTCAAAAGGAACCAGATGACTTCCATGCAAGAGCGATTTTTTGTTCTAGAATTTAGGAACGGCAAAAGCATTGTTTTGGTAAATTTTAATTTAAATTAGGCGAATTTGAACATGGGACAAGGTCAGGTGTGAATGATAATACTCTTCGCTGCATTTTGAGTCGTCCATATACGAAAATATTTAAAAGCTCTTATCAGAATTCGATCTAGTACACGCAATTTGTATTTATCCACACCTCTACCAACTGGACTAACGCGTTATGCTATAATGTTGCTGAGTACTGCTTATAAGATACTCCCAGCAATCCTCCTATACAAAGAAGGCCCAACACAATTCAAAACACTGTGAGCCAATGCCTTTATGGCTTCATAGCATGCAAAGCAACAACTAATCATATTTTCATCCTGACGCAAGCCGTGGAAAGCTGTCTAGAGTTTCAAAACTCAACTAACAGCTCTAGACTTTAAATCCTTCTTTGCTATATAGTCGGAGAAGAACTATATCGAACCGTCACCTCCTCGTGCTACCGCATCTAACGACAATAGTAGGAAGTACACAATTCGAAGCCTACCAAGCCAAGATGTCAAGTTATCGTGTCGAGGGCTGCTTGGAAGTGCGTAGTTTTTCCACTATCGTTTAACTATCTTCTCTGGACACAGGGCGGCCAGTTGTATAATGCCTTATCCTGATATGGAGGCTTTGTCATAGACAAATAGACATAGACCCATCCTTCCCTACCACACTCGTGGGCCTTCTATTGACCAATCATATTGTATTCATCAGTCCGGATCCAGTTATTGGGGCACCCACCAGTTTCGTGAAGAGGGCCCTAGCTGATCGGACCTGGATGAAACACACCGAATGAAGCAGGTCTAGATTGGCGGTTCTGTTCAGGCGGCCTGGCCTACAAATATGAGGTATAGGGATATAGTGCAATAGACCAAGTGAGTGGCTTCGGTTTTGGATCACGTACCTCACCAAAGGAAAAGAAGTATTAAAATCCATAAGAGAACTGGCCATTCTAAGTAAACTGAAAAAACGTGTAGATTTACATTGATTAATGTGACAAAACAAATAAAGCTATGTGGAACACTCTTACCAATCAACATCTTTAATTTATTTGAAAAACGGACGGTCTTAACTGCTTCCTCTTCATTTGGCTTTGGGGAATTTTATTGCATATTCAGGTGTGACAGCAAGACACACAATCATTCGCAAGTCCAACCAATGTCTTCTTTAAGCATACAACATCGACGTAATTAAAAGAACGCCATTATGCTCTTTGCGATGATTTTACACAGATTCAGTTCACGGCATGAAAACTGATACTGATGCGGTACAATCCTTCATTTATCTTGATGAACCAGAAATAGGCTCTCAAATCCAAGCATCCTACCATAACATTCGAACTGCTGTTTCATAAGAACATGGTATGACTAGTACCCACTACTTACTCGTACATATGGATCCGTTGCTTGGGTACTTAGCAAAAAGCATTATGACTTCTTAGTCGTGTTCGAGGAAACTCCTTCGGAGAATTGTTGTTTGCATATGTGCGGTTAGGCATAGATGTCGTGAAAAGCAAATGTCCGCTAGCTATGGTCGGTAGAACATCTGGATCGCATGAGAGAATAGGAAGATTCTTAGAAAGTCTGTTTCGATAGGAATTATGGGATGCGACACCGAGGTAGACCAAACCTCCATTGAAAAGATGACTTAGACTGGAAGGTATGGTATACTACTGAATCTACTCTTCACGTAACCTGTCAGTATCCTACGTTAGCGAGCTGTTTGGGGCGACCTTTTTCTAAAACTAAGTGAAGCACTTCAGGCCAACTACTATGCTTCCTCAAGACGCATGGCCTACGAATCTTAGATATAGGGAATGTGAAAGGTACAATAAGTATAAGTTTTAGCTACTATACTTTTGGATTCGATACCGCAACACGTATAAAAGAAAGAAAGATAAAGAGTACTTGTAATACAATGAAAATTGGGGAGAATATTCAATTACTATTTATATATTTTACTACATCCACCCTGCATTTCATCCTTAATATGAGCAACTATTATCGGTAAAATAAAAAGGAGCATTTGTTGTCGGTTAATGGTTAGTAAAAGACATACAAACAAAGAAAATTAGCAAAGGTAAAACTTTAATAGTGATTACGATTATAACACCTTATTATGACTAAAGAGTGTCGATTCTCTATTACCAAACATAATAATATTCACGTGCATTACTCTTAACCAATTCAAAACGAACAAAATCCTTATCCAATATTTTTCTCAATTCCCAATAAAGTAACTCTATACACCTTAAATATATCCGCAATCCTCACTTAACAAATTCAAAACACTATAAAATATCGAACAGAACATGAACGGTGAACGTCAACGTATTATCGTTTAGTTTACATAATTGCTCACAGCTGAGAAACAGTTGAGGCTTTAGGATTATGTTACTTCAGGTGGAAGACATCACACACACAAGAAAATATCGCAAGCATAAATTTATAAATGCCGGATTTGTTATTTGAGAATGGAAAAGTTTCGCGGGAGTTTTGCAAGAAATGAAAATAAAAATAAAAACTTCAACCGGCAACAGTTGCATATATGTACGTGATTTTTTTAGTTTTCTTCAATTTTTGTTTCAGATTCCGTGTGGATCAATGGATTGAACCAATGCGGGTTGAAATTGTGGCGAATTTTTTTAATGTGCATCGGTGCGGATTATATGCGGATTCACACTTACAGCAGATGGCTTTAAAGTGGTTTTGTGATTTGTTAATCCAGGGTTTTTATTGATTGGGTGTATTCAAGAATGTGATTAATGTTCTAATCGGTCCATGGATTTCATTTTGTACTACACTTGATCTGCTTGGAGTTTCTTACATGCAATAAATTCACGAATCCCGTATGAACTTCGAAAGTCACTCCACTATACAGAAAAGCACTTAAAAGTAGCATCTTTTTTTTATCTTCTAGTTTCTGAAACAAAATATAAATTTCTTACCAAGCATCTTATTCCTGTTAACATCAATTCTCGCTACACCGAATGCCGGGTCAGTATCAGCAGTATAGTTGTCAATAGTGAACTCCCAATAGTGGATGCCTCTAGAGAATCCGACCGATCCCAGTGCAATCCGATGCTCCCATCCTTCGACGGAGACAGTTGAGTTGTTGTTTGAGAAGATTAAACCGGAACCAGATCCACCACTCAATTGCGGATCAAACGTGAACCATGCGACTGCAAAAGAAAAACACGAGTCCTGTACAAAGTCGTAAATCCTTGTATTCGAAGGAAACTTGTCTTCGTCAGTAGTTGATAGCCGGAAATTAAGTTTCGAAAAAACCATTCATACACGATTTACGGAACTTCTTCCCAGATCCACTCAACAGACGTGTACAAGCCGAGAGCACGTATATATATATAAATCGTCCAGGAATATTGGTACATATATATTGGGGGTGGGGCCCCAATATGGTTGTGGCTGGCTGGCAAAAGACTTACCTTCGGCTGTCTGGAGTCCAATTACCTCCGAGTATTCTCCTTCTCCGGTACTGTTGAAAGCCTTCACCCTAGCGTTATACATCGAGTTGAAATGAAGTCCATCCACAGTGCAAATTGTTTCCTTCCCGCAATAGACTTCCTGTTCGCAAAATATAACACACACATACATCAGGTCTATGAATAGCTACCCTTATATGGGAAGTCATCTCCTGTAAGACTTACCCTAAATTCTCCTCCACTACCGTCATCCAGCTCCAGTACGTATCCCTCCACGAACGAATGATTAGGTGTCTGCCACGCCACTGTCACCGAATTATTTTCCGCTGAGCAATCTTCCGGAATTATCGCTGGTGCTTGAGGCGCTGTCGAATAGAAATCAGATTTTAAATAAGATTTGATCGAAGCCCTTATCGGAAGTTGGGGTGACTTAAGGAGGAAAGACCTCCCATCGCCCCCCCGACCGAAAAAGTTTTTTAGGGGGTGGTTATGCTGCAGTTAGATTGTGAATATAGAAAGAGGAGTTTTTGGGGAGAAGTTTTTTTTTTCGGGGGGAGTCCTGATCCAAAAATATAAGAAAAGAAATCACCATAAAAGGAAAAAAACGTGCCGTAAATAAATTCGTTTAAAGAGTCTTTTTTTTTTGGTGTTGTTCTTGTTATATGTATATATTTTATATACATGTATTTGTACATAAAAACGTAAAAAAAATTATAATTTGTTTTTAAGCAAAAAGGAAAAAGTTTTCTTTAGTATTTATGTGAATTTCCTCTTAAGCTCACCTGCTGGAATTCTTTCATCTCCTTCTCTCGCAGCTGTGATTTTAAACAAAATGAAATTTCATTTAGTCGTTTTTAATGTGTATATTTTTTTCAAACAAAAAAAAAATATGAAGGCGAAAATTATACTTGAAAAAAAGGGAAAAATATTAATGAAAGAAAAAAAGAAGAAAGCAAAACGAGAGGGTATAAACATAATTATTTCCACAGTTTTTCACACTGTTGTTAATGTTAGTCTATGGAAGAGGTTGAAAAAGTATTTCCATGAAATTTTTTTAATCAGATTAATTACAATTCTGTTAAAAAATAATTCGTCCTTTTCAGACGTGGGTTAGTATATTATATAGAGGATTGTAAGTTGCTGATGAAGTTGCATAGACTCAAACATTACGGATTGAAATAATGACAATGATTATTGGGACTAGACAAACAAGGATATTTATAATTGTTAGTCCGGGGAAATTAGCATTTTAAGGAGACAAAATTCCAAAATGTCTGAAAATTGAACCAAAGGTTCCTTGGAACCTTTTAAGAAAAGAATTTCGGAATTACAAAAAAAAACAACATGGCCGCCGGAGACATCACTTTTGGCAAAAAAATCACTTAAAAACTGGTTTTTTCGAAAAAATTTTTTTAGATCAATACGAAACGTTATTGCCTACAAAAAAGCCCTGGTGTCATTTTTGCTTAAACGTAACCCTTTCGAAGTTATTCAAGGTCAAAGTTTCCAAAAATCACATTTCGTCCAAAAAATACTTTGAATAATTCGGAAAGGTCAAGGTTTTCGAAAAAAATTCAGGGGTATTTTGTAGGCATTAATGTTTTGTATTGACTGATCAACATTTTTTTTCGATAAAATCAGTTTTTTGATTTTTTTGCCAAAAACTGATATCTCCGGAGGCCATGTTGTTTTTTTTGTGATTCCGAAATTGTTTTCTTAAAAAGTCTCAAGGAAGCTGTATTCCAATTTTCAGACATTTTGGAATTTGGTCTCCTTTCGTGCGTTTGTTTTTGCTAATTTCCCCGGACTATGTTACGATTACAGATATCAAAAATGTACGCTTAACTTCTTTAAAAAAAATGAATGAAAATTAAAATATCCTTTGAAGTCTTTAGTTTGAATCATCACCAATATTGTTTTTGATAATCAAGCAGGGAATATGGTACAAGCATTCATGGTATGAAAGATTTATTTGTTGTTATCCATAGAAATATCCAAATTTTAGTATAAACAATTTTAGTTTTTCTATTAAAAATTTAATAATATTTCGAAAGTTGTTATGATGTCAACAAAAGGCTCCCCGAATGAATTACTTCTTCGAGAGGACATCAAATACCAAATTATTATAATTCGATCTATCATCACGTTAAGAAAACGAAGAATTTTCACTACATTCAATACACCTTCCTTTACTTACTGGAACGACTTCTTGTTTGTCTAATATAGAACCTCCACCTAAGCCTCTCACGCTTTTGTAAGTCATTAAGTAGTCGATGAACACCTTTTAATGACCTTAATGACCTTGGTCGAAAATCGGTCAAACTGGTTTTTTTCCCAAGCACAAGGATCGCAATACCTACTTCCTACCTATCTCCAGGGCTTGATCTGTTGACTGAATTTTCAAGCGTTTGGTATCAACTCCGTTAAAAAGAACTGGATGGAGAGTTTTCAATTACGGTAGGAGAGTTTTCAGCTCTGTCCTTTCAATAAGGACAGTATTGGACGACATCGAATCTCAACCCAGACACTTATATCTACCGGTGTTCCCCAATAGTCAATTCTATCACCCGCTTTCTTCCTAATCTTTAGCTTGCTCTCAATGTTCTTCAACTCAGTTAGCAGCTCACTGCTCATGCTACTCTTCGATACTTTTACAATAAAAGAGAAACTACCAGATCGTATCACATATTTTGTCAAACTGCGGTAAAATGGGCCAATTGGTAGATCTATCGTGCCAGTGAACGTCATTCGGAACAGGCAACGAGGATCGGATATTCTCAATAGACGCGATCATCGGCCAAATTAAAATCTGCAACTCTGAACATCTAGCTTATATGCGATACATACACGATTACCCATTAAAAGGCCGACAGTCCTGATCATGGTAAGAGCGAGCTCAAATTAATTACTACGGTCAACACAAATTTTGAGTCTGAGTTCTGCGTATCTGATTTGTATTTCTCACACATTACTAATTAAAGAAAAAATAGCTTTACCTGAAAAAGTTTGCTTTTGTAGATGACAAAATGAAAGTCTTGATGAAAACGTTCACCTTGTTCTTGCGAACAACCACTAATATTTTCTTTAAGGGGCATTCTGTAACATATGTGTTTAAAGTTAACAAGCGTAGTTGAAATAAGCTGTTTGTAATTGTCAGCTCTGTTATTTTCATGAAACCATAAACCACTGCTTTGAGGCTGTACCATATGCTTGACTTTCGTGAGTGAAGCTACTGACAGCTACTCAAGTCAATATTCATTGCTGGCCTTTATTTTCTTTATTTGTGCTCCGACTAAAATTCATACTAGCTTTTACTTTGGCTTCCGAAAAATTAGGATAGAAATTCTTTAAATAATATTGAAAAGCTACAGAATTTTGACGGAAAGCTTTAACAAATTGCTTCCAGTTGTATAGCTATGTCGGTTCTGACGCAGTGACATTATCAGTTGTAGTCCAGAATAACAAAGCTAGTGGCGATATCTCTAGAATATTAAAGCTCAACGAAAGCTTTTAAGTCGACCCAAAACTCACCACAAAGGTTGTTGTCCAAGCTTGTAGCCAAGAGCAAAGCAAAACCCAAGCTTCAAGCTAAGCCCACATTAAAACCGATGACTTTACTGAGTCAGAACCGTCAAAGCTTAAATATGTATTGATCATTGTAAACGGTACAAAGGCAAAGTTTTTCAAGAGTCAACGATGGTTTTGGTTATTTTTTGGTATAAAAGCTTCAAAAATCATCATTAAAATAGAGACTCAAAAAAAATTACTTTTGTTGACCTGTGTTATCATCCCTCGAGTTCACGGATCACCATTGCTATAAGATGGAGGATGAGAACGATAAGGCACCGCATTTTAGACAACAAAATTTTTTAACTAGCATACGGGAGGGAAACAAAAGGGTACTTATGTAGTTCACATTAATTACCACTGAAAAATGCACTCCGCGATAGTAAAATATGCAATATTACCCTGCAGTAAATTCCGTTTTGTAATATTGCATATTTAGTGGAGCTAATATTGCGTATTTACTGTCGCGGAGTGCATATAGACCCTATGTAGTTACCACTCTTAGTGGAGGTCTTGGAGCGTTAAAAACATAACCAACAAACCTCGGATTTCAGTTACGGTGAATGAAATTTAAAAATTCAAAATGGAATGTTTAGCTAATAATATATATAAAAAAGTTTACCTATTAAAAAATTGTGATCTTGATTTGAATGACCGAAATTCAAAATGGCCACCCAAATTTGCCAATTGTGTTCCGATTTCCATGAAAATCAGTATCTGGGGGTTTCTAAGGAATCAAATAACAAATTTATGTTCAGAACTTATAAATTCAAAATGGTAAGTCTTCCACCTTTTTGAATATATTCAATTGAGTGTTCTTCGGAAGTCCGTAAAAAAAATTTTCAGAAAGGCAAAACGTACGATTGTGTACTCTACAAAATTTTGCGTATCATTAATAGTTTTTGAGGTATTTTGAAGAAAAGGCAATATTTTACAAAATTACACAAATGATCTGTTCACTTCAACCTCAATTTTTTTCAAAACTAAGCACTGTAAAACGGTCAAACTTCTAGAGGATTACAAGTACATTAATAAAGTGAATTGTGAAGTGTTACCGATTATTTTCAATGGGGGTGATAATTAGGGGCTGATTTTCACATTTTTTTTGTCGCCGAAAAAATAGGGACCAACTTTATTTTCGTCATAACTCGTTTAGTTTTAATGCTAGGGAGTTTTATAAAAAAACAAAAATAAAGGTTTTTTCAAGCACTTTAAAAATGGTTTTATGAGTTTTCCCGAAAATAGCATTGTTTTTTGTTTATTTCAAGTTGAAACTTTCAATTTTGGCGTTTGACAAATAAGAACCAACCTTCAACAAGCTATTACTATTTTTGTATTGGCTCTACAGACACCATAAACCCACCATTTTTTTGTTTTTTTATAAGCTACATTTTTAATACCAATATTTTTTTCGCTAAAATACTTACTTTTTGAGTTATTCGTGAAAAACCGCCTGAAAACGTGTTTTTTTTGTTGAAAAATTGACATTTTCACTCGCGAATAATTCGAAAAGTATCGACTTTCAGAAAAAACTTTAGAACAAAAGTTGCTTAGAATTAGCCAATCTATCTATTCCCGGACTTATTTTCAATGAAAAAATTTTCACCCCCAGGGGAAAAGCACAAAAAAAAATTGGTAAATTTTGCAGTTTATAGTATAAAAAACAAAATCCCACCTCGACCACAAAAAATTTGAAGCAAATCAAAAATGTTGATTAATAAAAGTGTTCGATTTGTAAAAGAATGCCTCGTAGGTGTATTGTGTATGTTCCCAGCGGGAAATAAAGCAAGTGCTTCCACTGGAAGCTTTAGTGATGATGCGCTTCTAGAGTATTTCGTATCGGAAGTAGGTTTGATGCAAGCTGCAAATTCTCTTTGTGCATGACAATTCCCTGTGGATTGGCTTTGATTTCAGTTTTCATAGGTCTGAGCAACTAATGAGTAGTGATTTGTGAAGGAGCATAACTGGAAATTTTTGTGTGAATATCAAAATGTTCTTACGTCTAATGCACAAAAATGCTCTGTTTTTAAGTATGAAATATTTACTCTCTCTTCAGCTCTTTTCCTTCCTCTTTAATTAAAAAAAAGCTTAAAAGCTTCGCATATCCAAACAGAACCATAATCGCAAGTGCTTCCCGCTGCATCCATTTAACAAGCTTCAGAAGCGCGTTTAAGGTAAGAAAGGGGAAGCGCATCTTTCTGAGGACATCCCCATGTAAAATTGCAATGAAGTAGAATGGAACAGGCAAGCACTCCGTGCTTCCAAAGAAGCGCATTAACTGCCGTGTGGAAGCGCTCTTCTTCCCCGCTGGGTTGTTTTATTGATAGAAAACGTTTCAATTTTATGTGGACAGCTGTACTAAATCCAAGCAATATCATCATACGTAAAATACCTTTTCTATGATATATTAAATCCATTTAGTGACCCAATCATATTCCAAAAAAAAGTGTCCTAAAGTGTCCCAAATAAAATATGTTTTATGCCAACCAATGAATATGCGATTACATCTCAACTAATAAAAAAAATGTTTAGAAGAATACATATAGTCGTCATAGTTTATGTATTATGAGACCATCTTCTCCAGCAACAGACCCATAAGGACATTGGCCAGTTTTTTATTATGATATTCTCTGTCCCAAAACTGAATCGATGAAATAGCCCTCGATAAAAGTGTGCCACCTTTACGTCGTCGTCTCTACAGTCTACTACAGAAGAAAAGATTATGATGACATCAATTTCGTCTTCGGACATCCAACAATAAGTGATAATAATAATCCGTTACAGTTCATTACTTTGTTTTTGTATTTTCGACCAGCTTCCGGCTAATCAGGTATGCAGAAAGGTTATCGTTAGAATATTTTTAAAGAATGTCCGCATTTCGATTTCGAAAAATTATGCAAAGCACTTTTACTCTCGAGTTCTTTGCGTGATTGCTTGAGTTGTGATTAGAGTAGAGGCAGAAGAATGAAGAAATTTCAGAGAGTGAGGAAAAGAAGTGTCAATTGTTAAGAAGTTTGCAGTCAATTGATTCGGGGAATGATTTGCGAGGGGTTACCTTGATAGTGAAGTCAGCGTAAATAAAGTGATGATTACTTTTACGAAATATGCTGATTAGTTCAATTTGATAATATATTATGATTTTGATTTTTCTAGCGAAATTTTATTTTTATTTAGATTACAATTGGCGTTTGAAATTATTGTCCAACTGATTCTGCTGTTAAATGATATAACACAGTACACTATACGCAGATGGTCCGTTTGTAGATTTATTTATTAGACGATATGTATGACTATCGGTTCTGGTTTCGTTAGTGTATTATTAAGAAAGTCAATTTATAATAGTAATATTGCTTTTATTTCAGTTTACAACTTTCTACCAAAATAGATAAATTTTTGGACGATCCTCGCTTTAAAGTGTTACCGGTAGGGTATGCTCTTAAGTTAGTGCTTTGGCTAATGACTATCTGTTGAGGCATTAATGAAACTCTGTTAGATGCCTTAATTTGTTGTCCTATTTCATAACTTATATTCAGGGGCGGCGCTTTGATAGGTGCAAATGGTGCACTTGCACCGGGTGCAATTGAACAGGGGCGCAATTTCAGAAATTAAAATTAAAAACAAAGTTTGAGACTTTGAAAAAAAATTATTAATGTATTCCCGTGACTTTATTTTCATCTATTAAAGGAATTCATTTTAATTGCCACAATTTATTTTTCCAGTTTTTCGATAAAATATTCTGTACGTCTATCCCCGAACTTACGTGGATCCCGCCGGCGCAAGTATTTACACGATATAGTTTTGTCGGAGCATTTATGTGGGATATCTAATAGGGAAACCTAAAATAAATATTTAAGTGTTTGTGACTTTGTCCATTTTCCTTCACCGCGACCAAAAAATGAGGAGCTGATGGGGCGCAATAGGGTATACTGCACCGAGCACCGGCCCTGCCTCTTACGCTAGTAGAGGACCACAATCATACATTCTGGTAATGCAGTGAGCTGTAAAAGCAGAAGACGGAGATTAGAAGGCCCTTAAATTGGGTAATGAGGGGGACTACTCCTTTTCTTGGGAGAACTACAAAGCCAGTGGAAAACATAAATAAAGAAAACTCTACGACAATCAAAGAAAGAGTGCCTTGGCCGAGGAAATAATGTTAAAGCATAGAGAACATATCGGAAAGTCTCATAGTTCATGAATGAGGAGGATGGAGGAAACTAGTAAAATCATGATGGAAGTTCACTCTCCAGGAAACTAATTCTCGGGTAGGTCTTGCGATTATTCGAAATCAAATGGAAACGAGGCTGAACCGAGATTGAGTTGACAGGATCATATCAGAAGAGGGATTGAAACGTGCTATATATGTATTTTTTTCATTCACGGCTTGCCGAAATATTCTCCTCTTTGCTCCAAGGTCATTGGACTTAAGCTGGGGTGGCGCTTTCATATGTGCAAATAGTGCACTTCCACCGGGCGCAATTGGAGAGGGGCGCAATTTTTCCATTGCTCTTCACTGCGATCAAAAAATGAGGAGCACTGCACCGGGCGCAAAAAACCCAACCGCCGGCCTTGCTTATATTAAGACGTTATTGTGAGCCCTAATTATTCAAATTGTTAAACGGGTTCAACTGTTCCCCAGGCTACATTTTTCCTCGTTGTTAATGTGTATTCTCCGTTTTTTGGAAGAAAGTAGATATTCGGTCCTGCTATGATTGATTTTCAGGCCTATAATGGCGGATGAATCTTGTAGTTTCATACTTCAAGTTCTTGCGACATTTATGTAATTTCTAACTATGATGGCGATGTCGTTGGCACCTCTTGTATTTATTCCATATCAAAAAGCTTACTTGCATTCAATTACCTCAATTCGCTTGTGGTGCCGAAGGACTTTGACAGAGTGTTACCAGATTTTACAAAATTTCCTCATTGGCACAACTGGATTCAAGGAGAGTCCGAGAACGGAATGGAAACTCTCACTCCAATTTTTAAACACTTGAGCTAGAGTGATACTTGAGCTAGAGTGTTAAGGCTGATGTGATGGAGCAAAATTGCTCAAGACTAGAAACTGGAGGCTAGCTGCGAGACATCTGGAGGAAGAAGCGGATGAAGACCAAGACTGGAATTGGGCTGTAGAGTCATCGCAGCAGAAGAAATGACATTCGAGCTGAAAAAGTGCAATTTACCGACCAAGCAATGCGCAAAGCAATTTTGCTAAAACTATCCAGAAAACCATTTTCAGTTAAGACTGGCTTTCAGACGACAAAATTATGTTCATTTCGACTAACCATCGACTAATTTGTTTCGTAACAACAAGGCCTTTCTACCACATAGATTTTTATAACGTACAAGATTTTCTACACTTAACAACAATTATTAAAAATAAAATAAATTATCCATGTTTATGGTAATCTTAACTAGTGTTTTATAGTAATTATCAGAATAAGATAAATTCATACCCAGACTAACTATATGGTGGGAACACGGCCAACTTCCCAGTATTATCAATCATGAATATTATGAATGGATATTTAATAAATTAACAATGATAAATAACAAAGAAAAGGAAGCATTTAAATAATTAAAATATTAATAATTTATTTTTATTTATTGTTTCATATTATATATAATCGCTTTTGTGAAATGCATGTCGTTTTAACTTCACTTGAATTGTCTGTATATCATTAAATTTCCGTGGTAAATATTTGCAATAAATAATTCACTTCAATTAAAATATTGACTAAAATACCTTTAACGCAACGATTTTTTGAAGTCTTTTTTATTAAACAAAAAAAACGGCTTGACCGAATGTTAGGAAACTTTTTTCAGAACATATTATCGTTAATACGCTTCGATCGACACTTCATGAAAGTTGATATCATCTCCAAATTATGTTGAAATGCTATTGTGACATTCAAATTAGAAAATATGTTTAAAAATACGATTTTGATTTTCGAACCCATTACAATAACTTCTCTATAATCTGGGAAGTTAAAAAAGGCAAAATTAAGTATGTATATTGATTTCGATTGTTCCAAACGCCGTTCAAATATAGTTAAAAAAATCGAGGCTTTAACTGATATGACTATTGCAATCGTCTGAATTATTAGTAGACCCTATGTATGTTTGGTCTAGGATGTTTGCCAACAGTAGGATTTTCTGATGTTTTGGGCACATTTGATACTAGTCCGATATAATATTGAAGAATGAAGCGAGATTTGTCGTTAATTGAATCGATTTAGTATAAAATTTGGTTGATTGACTTTGCAATTAAAACGATTGCTCTTACAAAAGAAATATTATAGTCGCACCTTTTGGAGGGAATATTTATGATTGGACTAGAATAATACAAGTGTTGTTCCTATTGGTTATAGGTTAGGGAAGGTTAGATATGGCTAATTTTAAAAATGGCTCAAAATGGTCAAATTTGAATGACCATCCCTCGGTCACCGTTGGTTATACGGAGATTTTAAAAAATGAAATATCTACAAATTTTCATAACCTTTCTTTTCTGTGAACATTTATGTAAACCCAGAATTTCGTAAAAAAAGTTATGAACAAATTAATAAAAAAAAAAAAAACGTGATTTTTCAAAAAAATTTAGTTTTGTTTTTGGATTATTCTTTGAATTACAAATGGTAAAAAAAAATTTAAAAAACCCATTTCGATGGGAAATTTAATTTTCTACAAAAAAGTATTTTAGTAAAAATCTTGAATTTCGCTTTGTTTTCGAGTTATTTTGAAAAACCTAAAAAAGGGGTACTTAGGGTCGGCGCTCGAATACGCACCCCTAAAAAAGGAGGCACTTTGTGGTTTTAGCATATTTAGGTGCCAAGCTAACATATTAAAGCATAAAATTGCTTGAACGCAATTGCTCCTTTCTACCCTTTAATTTTTGGGTTCACCAAATATGTTTAGTCTCCTTCTGCTTAGGGCTGGGCAGTGACAGAGGAGATGTAGAACACTTTCCTCCTCTTCCGGATTTTTACAGCTTCTGCAAAAATCGTTGGTCTCAAGACCTAAGCGGGTGGCATGCGTCCCTATCCGACAGTGTCCGGTCAGCACTCCTACTATACCTGAGAGCGTTTGTCTCCCGAGGCTAAGTAGTGAAGTGGTCAACCCTACCCCAACCCTTTCCTTTCCTGGAAGGAGAGTGACGGTCGTGCCTTTTCTAGCCAGTTCGTCAGCTTTACAATTTCCCTCTATATTTCGGTGACCGGGCACCCATACGAGGAGGGTTCTGAACTGATGAGTCATCTCGATCTGCGACATTCAGAAATAGTTCTCGAGCTGCAAGAGCGCAGGACTTTCAGAGCCGCCTGACTATCTGAGAAGATGTAGACAGTCCGATTCCTATCGCCTTGCTGGTTGATTAGTAGAACAGCTTCATGTATGGCGAGAGCCTCCACTTGGTATACACTGCAGTGATCGGGTAGTCGGAAGGAAGCTTTGGGGAAAGACTCCTCCTGCTATTCGACCCTCGAGCTTAGAACCATCAGTAAAGAAGTTTATGGCATCCTGAAAACTGTGTGGTCTATTTCTCCATTCACGATGTGGACTTCGTAGTTCTTCGTGAGACGATAACAGAGTGTGCCCTCCCCTGAGTCTGGTCCAAAGTCCAGATTCTTTTATTCTAAGGGCTGCGAAGGTTGCGTTTTCCCTTGCCACAAGATTCAAAGGAAGGAGGTATAACATAATATTTGGGGCATCTGTAGGGTCGTAGGTCATAAGATTCAACTAAAAATTCAGCAATATTCTGCAGAATTAGAGCTAACAATAGTCAAAATAAGTCCGAAATATAATTAAAAATTGAACAGAAAACCTCTAGAAAAAATGCACGTAAATATAAAAAATTAGAAAAAAATAAAAATAAATAATGATAAAGTACTCATCTACTTACGTTTCATTTGTATAAAATTAAGATTGTCTATCGCCCTTAACAACGGTGCATCATCCAACGTCAGATCAACAATTGGCGATACTCTAGGTGCAGCATTTGTAACTTCTTGGTGCCATGTCATATCTGTATTTGCTACTCGATTGATAAGCATTGATCCTACCTGAAAACGTAGATGCAATTTAATTAGGATCGCAGAAATTTAAAAGACGCGTTTCTTAAACAATAATTTCCTACTTGTAAAAAGGCAGCGCTATCAGTTTCCTTGAGTGCTTCGATGCAAAATTGTATTAAACCTGTTGTTTGTTGTAGTTTACCTGTACAGCTTGATTGTTGATCCTTAAACAGCAAAAAGAGAGAAGAGGAATACACTATTTAATAAAAATTTAATTTGAATACGCTAGACAGAAAGGCTTACCTTTAATATCCTAATTTTAGTATCCTTATCCATTCGTATTGCCTCGAGCAAGTACTCTCTCCTTTCGTGGATTGCTTGGATTAAGGCTTCGCATTGTGCCGTCACCAATCTTTCGAATTCAATGCAAGATTCCTAATTGGGAGAGAGCACAGAAAAAAGAGATAAAATGAAAAATGGAAATGTTTTATTAAAATACTCCAGACAAGAAGGAAGGATTTAACAGCGCGAATAGAGCTCGGCAATCTTGAAGCCGTTTTATTATAAAAGAAAAGTCGCTTTACTTACCGTCACTTTATCACTCATCCCCTTTAATCGCTGGATAAATTCTGTGGTTGAACGAGCTTTCTCCGACAATTGCTGTAGATTATGTGACAATTCTGTCTGTAAAATGAAATAGAAAAATAAACGATGAGAGTTTATATAAAAAAAAGAAAAAAATATCGTCATCGGGAATAAAATGAAACTTTCTGAATGAAAATCGCTGCTTGCCGAGTTGAAAGAGAGATGGGGGAACGAAGAAAGTGAATTGTTGAAAATATCGCGTCGGTCTTATAATGAAAATAAAATGTCAAACTTAAAGCAAACATTGAGGGGTAGTAGCGTGGTATGTTTGGGGTTGGATTCCACTGAGCTTGAAGTCACATACAATTGCATGCAACCAGACCCAACAGACACATCAGACAGACAGACTGACAGAAAACGAGCCCCAAACTCCCTCTGAAAATGCACACATATAGTTTTTTTCTGGGGGAGAAAGAAGTATTTTCCTTGCCCTCAAGGGATTTTCTTCTTTTATGTGGCAGCGGTAGATGACGGTTTCAGTGCATTACATGAAAATAAACAGGGTAGGTTCTTGACAGGTTAAGTTGATGACAAGTTGCATCGTGCAACCTGCAACACTGTCGATATTTGTAAAAAGGGACGATTTTATTTGCTGTGTTTTTTTTCTGTTTTTTTTTTAGATGTCTTCTATCAAGTTTGATAATGCTTGTGACGTCTTGTCTTTGTGTTAAAAAAATATATGGTGTAGTGCTCTCGGTAAAAGCCGGGCATCAAGATTGTTAAATGCAACTGTTGCAGATCATTATGGTGACAGCACTTAGTCTTTACAAATAGTTGCAACTTAATGCTGTGTAAGCAAGAGTGTAGTGTTTTGGGAGTGAAGTGTATCAGACTGTTTTTTTAAATAAAATTTTAAAAGAATAACATTTTGATTGTAGCTAACTTAAAAGACACATACAAAATTATTTCGAAACATAACTGAAGTGAGATCTAAGTAGATTCTAGGGAAGTGAAAAGTGACTTATGCATGGGATAGTGACAGCTAATTCAAATCTACGGATATAACATTGTTCTCAAATTTGTCGGCCTCAGTACGTTAGAGGATTGAGTGACCCACTAGCATCTTAGGGTTTTGAGATTCGATTCCATCGCAGAGATCGGTCGGTGGTCAGATTCTGCCTTCTGGGACAATCCTAGGTTGTGGAGGTGGTACCGCAGCCCCTCATGGTCAGTCATATATCCCAATAACATCCTAAGGTCCGCCAAGTTTAGAGTGATAAAGTCCGTCCACGGTGACGTCATTATGCTTTCGCCCCTGAAAAATTACATAAAATTCATATGGGAACAAGTTTTGCACAAAAATTTTTCTGGCGTGTGGACGGGCCATTAGACCTAGGTTCGATTCAGTCCCTTAACACAGTCTTCTATTAGAAATTTAGAGGTGAACCTTGAAATGACATAGAAAGGTTCTGGGATCTTGACCAGAGTCTCAGATCCCTCCATCGCGATCTGGTCTGAAGCCTCATTGTTCTGGATACCCCAGTGTCCAGGGCTAGAACGAAACCTTGTTTTTACTGGTTAGTACGTCAAAGCACCCAGCAACTATTTTGGAGGAAACTTTTAGGATGAGAGTGCCTTGATGGCAGCTTGACTCTTTGAAAAAATCTAATATTGGCGCCTTTTAAATCTTTCTCAATGTTGAGTTTAATGGCATGGGGACCACCCACCCCACCCATTGTAACCGAATTTTCTCTGTAATCGCAGTTCACCAACCATATGGTTCCGTATGACCCTTTACTGTATAGGGCTAGATCTAAAACCAATGATTGCCTCCATTGCAACTGTGGAACAGGTCCGCATAGCTTCAGTAATTGAAAAGCAGGTCGGTAAGCTATTGCAAAACGAAGCAATAAAGAGAAATTTGGTATTTATGTACGCCTGCATATGAAGCGATATCGGTTTAATTTATTCGAGAAACAATTATGGTAAATATTCCAAAAAATATTTAAAAATTCCCACAATAAATATTCATTGTATAATGATTGAAAAAAAATAAATCTGGAAATTATAAATGAATAACAACAATGCAAATGTATTTACAATTATTACATTTTCAATTATTGATTAAAAACAATTTCCATTTTATGATTTGACATTTATAATCAAAAACATACAAAACATTCGGCCACAAAAACCGAAAACCAAATAAAATCTCGTCTCGTTTTTTGAAACAGGATTATCTCATTGAATATTCAGATGTAATTATTCACCTATTTTGCAATTAACTTATCGAGCGCGCCCCTGTTTAGCAAATAATACCCTAGACTGGGGCTAATCCCCTTGCCACTGCACCACGAGCCCGACCCACCCCCCCAGAGACGACATGCATTCTTTTATTTAAGCCCAGCGTTGATAAGCTTTATTTCATTGAATATGCAACGTTTTGAAATTTAATCAATTTCCAAATGAGTTGGCTTCACAATAAAATGAAGGAATAAACATCCTTTAAGGATATCCGACTACAAGGGTACTTGCAGCCCCCTTGCGCCAAAAGAAGAGATGGATGAAAGCATTTTGTCGCTGTTGTTTCTACTTGTTCCTGCCTCTTGGTGCTGTGTTTGTGTTTTGTTGTTGCAAGAATTCGCAGCCACCCCTTTCGGTACAAGTGCACATTTGTTTAGTTTGGGAAACCCGAGGCTGAGCCATTGAATATAGGAAAGTTCAGGAAAAGGGCAACAACTCGGCTGCAGCGGCAATATGGTCCCATTTAGTGAAATCAGTAAATTGGGGAATTCAACGAATTACCCCCGGGCATATGGCATCACCCTACGACCGCTCAGTTCGCCCCTTGCAACATGAAACATAAACTTATAACCTCCTGCTGCTTCTGGGGTTGTTTTACTCCCTGCAGTCGGGACTTAACAAATGTATATGCTGATATATACTATATGTATGTGTGTACATTGTTCAATTCGTCTAGAGCTGTCTGGCTGGATGCAGCCTGCTTTCGCCTCATTAAGATGCACGCAAACAAACATCCCCTGCGCCCACCCTCTGAGTAGGGAGCACATTGTAAACTTGCCTTAGATACATTCGCCCTGGCCAATATCCCTAGTCCAGTTGTTTATAGCAACACATGCCGGGAGCAGGAGTTTAATCTCCTTGGAGGCTTCTGTCATAAACATCGACTGGCGCCTGCAGATCTCTTTTACGGCCCTTAATCCTTCCTTTATCCCAACAACGGGAGGTTCAGCCATTGGCTGCCGGCAAGGAGGACAATGCGAATTGAATAAATTCTGATGAATGCGCGCCCGGCGAAGGCGAAATCACATTAAAGGCACGAGACACAGTTTCTGCGACGACATTACAATGATCCGAGGGCACTACTATTCATGCGATGGGATGCATTGTTGCCCCTAGATGGAATGGAAAAATTGCAAAAAAATACCCTAATTTGGTGCATTTCGCAGGCTCCGGGGTATACCCAATAATTCGATCTTCATCTCCGGGGACTTCTTTGACGGTTTCTCGTTTTAATTGGATTTTCGCTGGGTACTTTACGGTAATGTGGTGATTTATTTTCTGGGGAATTCGCGATCGTGCCCTGTGTCTGCTCCTTTTATTACAATACGTGGAAGAGGAATTCTTGGACCATTTTTTTTGTATATTATGCTTATCGCCATCGAAAATATTGAATCGGTTTCAGTTATAGGAAAACGTTTTGTTCAGAGGCTGAATGCCTAACTTTCTAGACACAATAGAGGAGACACATCTGCTTTATCACAAAAAGTGTGTTTGTTTTTGTACATGATACAAAACATTGATGTTATGATTTTTTGCAATATTTGTGAGTGTTTCCTCTGTCGTGTGCCAGCTTCACACCTACATATATATATATATAAATATGCCCTCCATTCTTCCACTAAGTGAACCCGAATTTGCTTAGATCAATATCAAGGGTCAGGGTACACTGTAAAAAATTACTGTGGTAGTTTTACAAAAAAAATACTGGAAGTTTTATTCACAAGCAGTTTTGTAAATTTGCAATATATATTATTAAGAATATTCCTAATCCACTTTAAGTATTTTTACCAACTGTATAGTAAATATAAATTATTTGTGAGATGTAAAAATACAATCAGCTTTCTCTTCATAGTTTTGTAAATTTCCAAAACTCTTATTGCAACTTTTTACCAGAGAGAGACGAAAAGGGAAAAACCCAAAGCTGAAGATTACCGCCCTGTGCCAATATGCTTGGCCCTGCCTGAAATATTTCCAACCGCCAAATTTTATTCTTAGTTAATGCCCACGCTCTATACATAAAAAATTAGCATTTTGCTAACAATGCCTTGTTAAGCATGTACGTGAGGCAATGCCTATCAAAATTTCTTGGCTGTTACAAGAACTGCCCAGGCCCTGACAAAGTCAAAGGTCTGGCCTTAACTTAAAAGCAATTGGGTTTATATGCTTAGTATTCCATTGCTACCTGTGAATTATATCCACGAGAGGAAAAATTTAAACCTTACATTCCAATAACCGAATTGTAATTTTACTGAAAATTTATGTTCTTAAATTACGCCTCTTTAGTAAAATTACAGTAAAAGTGTTAGGATTTTTTCAGTACATAACATTGATAAATATATAAGAAATATTGTAATTTTCCTACATAAACGATTTAGAAAAATACACAACATATATACGTCACATTCATGTAATCAACATTTACGTTATGCAGTATTGGATATTTCCAATTTCATTTTGTGAAGTCACAAAATTTATAGTAAAATTACAATAATTGTGTAGTAAATTAGTATTTCATATCGCGATTTGTAATTTTACTGTACATTTGCACTGTGAATTTACATATTTTTTTTACAGTGTATATCTACATGCACAATTTATAGGTGTATTATTACGTTTTGTTCCGTTTTCTATACAGGAAACCTAATATAACTTAACTTTTTTTTATTTTAAAATTATTTTGAAAATATGGCATAAAAGTCCATCGAATGAGCCTAAAAACTTTTACAAATGGAGCATACTTTCCATATAAAAAATTAAAAAAAATTAGAATTCCAATCAAAAGGGCGTATTTCTGCATCTTGTGAAGGAAACGGTAATCTGCCATTTTTTTGGTAGTCATATTGGATCTATTGAGTATACTATTGTCATCGAAACTGAAGCTGTGTGCAAAATTTCAGTGTGATCGGATAACCGGAACCCCCTCAGCAAAAGAAGGTTTACTTCAAAATACGATCTGAATTTTCGTTTCATAAAATTGTGACTGTAAGCGAAAGGAAGGCCCAATTATAACACTGCTCAACAGCATGACTGTTGCATGGAATATTTTACATCATTCTAAACTAATTTTTGACGCTGATTTCAAATATATTATCAGTTTTTTTATATCAGCTTTAGTTAATGAATTATAAGGAAGGGTGTTTTTTTAGAAAAAATACTCTCACCGTACTAAAATATTTTATTTAAAAAAACTACAAACTGCGCTGCACGCAGAATACTCCCACCTATCTAAAAATGTAAAAGTGAAGGTTCTACCCTACCACCTTCCAAAGTAAAGAGTCATCAAAGTCATAAAGTTTTTTTTTAACAAAACTATCAACTTCAACTACCCTTTTCCCCAAAAATACGTAGTTAGTCAATTTTTTTTCCAAATTGGAAAGCACGGACCATTTCCTATAAATAATGTCCAACAATTTTTGTGTTACGGCCTTTATTTTTGAAGATATTAGCAAATTTTGATGTTCAAGTTGGCTTTATTTGGTGGTTTGGTACTTTGGTATTAAAGCCCTAACACAATAGAAAATTTAATTTTAGCTCAAAGTTATACTAGGATTGGATAGGTGGACATAAAAGTCTTGTTAAAAGGATTTTTGCTTTTGACAGAACCCCAAAAAAACTTCACTTCAGCAAGTATTTCCAAAAATTCTATTCAAAAAGGCTTATTTCTTGAAGTGACTAATCAAAAGGTCGTATTTCTCAAAATCCCGATCAAAAAGGCCTAATTCTAAGCAAATAATTAAAAAAAAAGTTTTAATGTGTATTTTTTTTAAATAGAAAACCCATATCATATTGTAGTCTTAACCTTCACATGAATGTGCATTTAAATATATTTTAGCATTTTATTTGTTTATGATGGAAATACGCCCTTTTGAACAGACACTCCTCAAATGTAGTCTCCGCCTTAGAATTTGATTACATCTCCAAACTAATCTAAGAATTCCTATCCTCCCAGTCAGAGTGTGATTTCATTGTTGCGGGAAATTGCAAAATCTATAATATAAATTGGCTGATTTACTCAAATGGCACCAGTGGACGAGGGAAAAAAGGACAAGCTCTTTGCAAACAATAATAGACTACATCAAATTTCAGATCGACATATAGTCCAATTAATCTACATAGCCCCATGTAATTTTAGCGTTAATTGCCAACAGGAAACAAAAAATATGGCTATATAGGAAAAAAAATTCTAAAAAAGACAGCGTTTTTTTTTGAATTTGGAATGGCGAACCTAACCTAAAAAATTCCGGAAAGTCAAAAAAACGCTGTTTTTTGTATAGCAAAAAAACTTGGGCTCGGATCGAAAAAAATTAAATTATAAAGTTGTAAGTATTCAAATTATATTTCGATTGATATACATATATTAAGTTATAGGTTAGGACACAAAATATAGGACAAAAAGGAAAAAAAAACTGTTAAAAATCACGCTTTTTTAATTTGTTAATAACTTTTGTTTAACGCAACTTAGATATTTGTCATTTGGTGAAAATATTGCTTCTTGCTTGCTGAAAAAAACAGTGTTATTTTTGTTGCAAAATATTGAACACTTTCATTGAAATTTCACTTTTTGTAAAAAAAAGACGTTCTTCTAAAAACGCTCCTCTTGGTCTGCGGATTCTTCTAGAGCACCGTTCTAGAGCTTAAAATTTACTTCAACAGTTGTACTATCATGTACAAGTAACAAAAAGTCTATTTATAAGTTTTCCAATGCTCAAGATGACCCCCAAAAATAGTGTCAATTTTTGTCGGAATGTTTTTTCAGCTGTATTTTTTTCAATTTTTTATTTAAAAAAACGAGACTAAAGGCGCAATTCCACTGAGGCAACTTTTAGGCAACACGTAGCATGCGGCATTGGTGCATGCTGCACACAGTCTTTCCATTGAAGGAACACGAAGCGACAAAAAATGAGTCTCCTTGCCGCCTGCTACGATTTGATAGTTTTTGCCAGGACCCATCCATCACCTTTCGACATATTTCAACGTGTCGAACAGTGTCGCCGCTATCCAACAGTCAGCGGATCGGTGCGGCTTGTATCCTGCGACATGGAATGGAATTGTGAAAAAACAGTCTCATTTATGACGATTACCATAATTCACCGGAAATTAAAAATGACAAATTAAGGAAAATGAAGAATTACAATTTGTATTTGAGCTGTTAAGTTTTTTAGGAGACGTTGATGTACCAAAATCAACGTTGTAAACTGCTGGCAGTGATCCGGAGGACGTTTTTTTAAATTACTAAATAAAAACTATATTATGTTACTAGTGGCATACTAAAATATATATTTGAATATTACAATAAAAGTTAGGCGTAAAGGTCCAGCCAAGGCACACATCCTTCATCTGATTGAAAATATCTCTTAAATTAATTTCTCACTTTTACAGCTTTCCCTGCAGAACTTTCATGGCAATCCCTGCAGACCAGAATCGACTTGGACAACTGCCCTCCATCATCCGCAATAATATTTCCATCTTGCGTTTCATTATCGAAAGTTACTTGAGCACCGTGTATTGATCGCGATGTTTTTCTCCTTCTCAAAAAATTATGAAGACAAATGCATGTTTTTGCGACAATTTCATAGTTTTCCAAATTAATCATTAGTGGTTTTCTAAATACACAGAACACACTTGCTAGCAACCTAAAAGTATTTTCTACTACTCTACGAGCGTATGAACACCTAAAATTGTGCAGTTTATGGCAAGTGCCCTTGTGGTGACGGCTAAAGGGTTTCATGGAAGGGTTCCTGTAGAGGGAACGCATCATCCGTCGAGATTGCTTACGACGTTTACTCGTTGCTATTAGGAGGTGGTTCTGGCTGAGTCAATTTAGCTTTCCTTTAGCCAACTTCTTATTAAAAGGACCCTTCTCGAAAAATACCTCCGTCAGATAACTAGTCTTCGGCTTCGCAGTCAACACTAGCGTATATTAATTATAATTTATAATTTACGTTGTAAAGGCATGATGCACCAAACTGAAGTTGCCTAAATGGAATCGTTTTAGAAGCATGCTACAAGTATCGACGACAAAGCGTATTCGATATGGGGAGGCAAACTCCGCATGCTACATTATTGAATTTTGTGGCACATAGTCGCACACATGTAATCAGGCAACAGTAGGAAACAAGTATCATGCCACATGTCGTCCAGTGTTGCTTCAATGGAATCGCGCCTTAACGGCAATCGATAGCCGCTATCTAGAGGTGAGATTTTGTTTTTCGAATTATTCCTGAGATCTTGTTTGTTACTGACTGCAAACATTCGAAACTTATACATGGTGTTATTTAATTATTAACGATTTACTATCTGCAATAAAAAATTTAGCGATTTATTATATTTGTTTTGTTTAATTATTCAATACATCGATTATTGGTTGTACAATAAAATTGTCATAGAAAATAGTAAAAACAATTATTTATTATTAATAAAATAACAAAAAACTAACTAATTAAGACTGCAAACACTAACCTCTTAATAGATAATAAAAAATAAAACAATAGAAGACGTGAGAGAGATCAATCGTCACAACTATCTAGAAATGTAAAGTTAAATATTTTCAACTCTTGCGTGAAATCCATATTACCCTATGGCAGTGAAACCTAGCTTAACCAAGCGGATATAAGCAAAATACAAGTTTTCGTCAATAAATCTTTACGTATTATATGTGAAATTTTCTGGCCCAGAAAAATAACAAACATAGTATTATGGAACTTGGCAAAACAAGAACTTATTATTAAACAGATAAGGAAAAGTAAATGGACGTGGATAGGGCACACCCTACCAAAAGAAAATTATGCGTTAACGAAAAAAGCCCGCACAAACTCCTTCTTTCAAGAAAAGAAAATTGCCCGAAGCACTTTTGTTAAAGCGGCTGTAAACAAACAAATTACTCTTCGAATAATGTCCCACTCTCTAAAAGGAACCAGTGAAACCAGCAGAATATTTGTTCATAAGAAGGAAGTATGCCGGTATGCAAATAAGGTACCTTACCGGACAACCCACGTATCTTGCTACACTATACATGAGTTGGCAATAACTATGTACATTTAAATGACTTTTCATTATTACTACCCGTATTACCCCATCCCTCGACTTTTAAAATCATCTCTATAAAAACCAAATCTTCACTTGACTTCCAGCTATATTGTATCCTTCCAGTTCCTTTGCCAATCTTAAATCCAAATCGTTATCTAAAACTGCAAATAAAATACAAAGAAAAAATCTGCAGCTAACTGTCTCTTAATAATATAGGTCAACGACACAAACACAAAAACCAGGTTAGACATAGTTCAAACCAGACTAAATTTCCCATAAAAGTTTCCCTCTAAGTGGGGTTACCACAAAGGAGAAACTCCGGCAACAAATTGCAGTAAAACACAGACACCGCCAATGCCAGACAATGTTATACAAAAAGCACGCACCATCGTCGAGGAGAACAGGAAAAAAAATACATGAAGGATAATAAGTGTCCCATTTTATGAGAATCTTGGAAGACCATTTCTGGACCATTCCTTGCATCCTTGCAGAAAATTTTATATCAGTCCTTTAAGGAGAGACGATCGTACACAGCGACCCAATTTCCGTCAGTGTCCTTTCGGTTTTATTACCACACAACACTGAGCATTGTGTGAATGTTGAATGCCGCCAATAAACCACAGACAAATGGACACTGGACCAAAGTAAGAAATGAATAGATGGCATAAAATGGGGGGGGGGGTTTGGGCAGTACTACCACCAACCACCCCTAGTCCTTGCCCTGTATTGCCCCAGTTCAAAAAATATCTCACACGACGAAACGAACGAACGAACGAAAAAAAATAAATAAGGGAAGGACGTCGCTATGTCCGGGTGTGATATTGTCCCCCGGTGTTGATGAGCAATAGCTGACACTGGACATTGTGGAAGATACTTTTATCCGCCTTCGAGCCCGAGATGACAATCAATTTAGATAAGTAAGGGATTATGAGTGGCGAAAGTTTTCGTGCCTACAAAAGAGAGGCAGCCTGGAGGGAGGGCGCTGGATTATCGGAAACTCTAATAAAGTTCCTTCTTTGGATGTTAGGAAGATAAACGAGGAGTTAGAAAATGATACAGCATTGACCAAATGAAAATTGTTCTTCCCCTCTGAAAAAAAGTCCTTTTCCAGCATTTTTATTGTGGTTTAGCTTTTTTTGACTGGAGATAATATATTTTTTCACGTCATTAAACCTTGCAGTTTTTTATCTGTCATTAGCTGGGGTTTGTTAGCTCTATGTTTTCTGGCATGTTTTTTTACAGATTTTTGGATATGAGTCTATAAGTGAAACGTGATTGGTCTTGGACCAAAGGGGTTGAAAATCTGATAAAAAATGTCCGGTCTTATCGTGTCTTACTTAGGGAGTAAGTCCCTTTGTCGGAAAGGAATCAAAAGAATGCGCTTTTACTCCACTGACTCCCATCCTAAACTACCATAAAAACGGTGACTTCAGTGATCGAACCGGAGATTTCTACCTCGCTTATGATTTCAAGAGTGATTACAGAGGAGTAGGCAGTATACTCTAGGGATGGGCGATATTAGAAAAACATCGATATTGACATCGATGTCAACATCGGTATGTAAACATCGATGTCCGATAAACATCAATAAAAAAACATCGATGTTTGAAAACATCGAAGTTTTGGTGATCAAATCAAACATTTTTAAAATTCTCTATGAAGTGGAACCAGTTTCAACTCCATCCCCTTTTATGACTGGGTTGAACCTGGGTTGGACCTAGTCATAAACGGGGTAAGTATGAATAAAAAAACGTATTTAACCATAGACTACAGATAAACAGAACGGTAGCAAGTTTGTTTTCTTTTATAACCTTGAATCAAAAATATATATTAGTGACATCTGGCATAAAAATTAAGAACTACTTGGCCAAGTTCGAAATGTGCATTGATAGGTTAAGCCTAGTACGGTGATCGGGCAAAATTTTGCCTCGTCATTTTTATCATTTTTCAGGCAAAATTTTGCCCAAGTGTAGAGTGGTGGAGAATAGTGGAAAGTTTTTTCTTTACCTAATTTGTCTTTTCATTATAAAACAAATAAATATTCCTTTTCCATTTTAAACAAATTTTAACTGCTGCATTCGACTTTTTAATCCAACTGTCCAACTTTTTGCCAACAAAAACTGACCAGATAATTTCTGGAGGAAAAAATTTGACAAGTAAAAGTCTCCACAATTAGAAAATCCATCTACTAGAAAATCTTGAAAGTATGCTTATTGTGGCAAAATTTTTGCCGAACGACGTACGGTATACACCCTGTATAGTTCGTCAATTATTTGTGAATCGTTGGAGTAAGAACCGTCCTTAAAATTTCCCAATAAAATGATTCTGCATGGCAACGTTTAAGACGGCTACGTTTGAACTCTGCAATTTTGTGGGAGATCGAAAATACTCCTTGCGGAAGTGTGTTCCACAGTCGAATAATTGTTCTATTTACAAACTTACTTGTAGTGCATAGTATATCCTAAAGTAGTATGTCCTAAGTCTACAGATAGGCAAGCTGGCATTAAACTTTCCACATCTGAATTCAGTTCCCAAATTTAGGTCTCAGCAAAATTGGGCATAAGTTTTGCTCTAATAGGAATGATGAGGTTTTAAGACGGCCAAGGCTCCGCCTAATCATATGTCACTCTACTACCTGGATCTCGTCTACCTCGCCGTCGAATCCCATAAATCCTACCACACAAGACTTTCAGAGTAGGCTCGTCTTCTTTCATACGAGGTAGATGTCCCACAGAATCCTTACGACCTTATTTTTTATGAAAACTTTGAGGGTCTTGCTCTAAGCCAGCTTGGTTGTGGTGCAATAAGGCCCCAATTTAGTTATAGGCCGCCGGCAGGCCGTGATCTTTCAGGCCATGTCGGCAGGCACGGCACGATGAAGGGCACACATTACTCAGTCTGACTGAATAATGAGGACTTGCGGCAACCGCCTGACAGGCCGTGGACTGAAGGTCACATCATGATCCCTAACAGGCAACACAGGCGAAAGCGACAGTTTAGCGTAACAGGTTGTTAATTCTTGTGTAAAAATGTTCCCGGCTTCAACGAAAACTTCAGACTGAATAGAAGTTCAGATCTGCAGGCACGGACTGACGATAAGATTTTTATCAGTTATCCTGGACTGCATGCCACGGCCTGCCGGAGGCTGGTGTGTGTGTGGTTATACTTGGCCTCAAGGAGAGAAACCTTCAGGCCACGGCATGCCGGCGGTGTATCAGCGAAGCCTGCAGGTGATCCGGCTGTGAATAAATAGCTGTTATGAATAAGTTTGACGTTCACAGTCTTGATGAATATAGATACTGATCTATGCTTATGTTTTTAAATTTATCATGATCGAGTTACGGAACGGAACGGTGTCTCTAATAAAACACACAATTCTGCTTGAGAAATATGTAGACTGATTGCGTTGAGGGCTTTGCTCAGAAGGATAAAAATTGTCCAAATATTATTCATAGGAAATTGTTCAAGTTTTCCAATTTTGCAAAAAAAAAATTAGTTTACGTTTTTTTTTTGGCAAAAAATGTGGATTTAGTTGAAATTTTAGTTAAAAAAACGAAATTTTGATTTTGATGACTCATTGATTTGGAAGTTGATAGGGTAGAGCCTTGTCTTTTACAGTTTAGATAGGTGGGAGTATTCTGCGTACACTGATACCTTATTCATGAAAATATCTCATACGGTTACAAAATACAGGGTGATATGTAAACCTCTACCAAAAAAACTTCAAAACGCCCTAGCTGCTAAACCGTTACGATTTACCCCCCCCCCCCCCCTCCATACGATTTCTTGTTCGTCTATCCAAAACCTATCCTTTGTAAAGTTAGCCGGATACACCCTGTATATTGGGAAAAAACTACTTTTGAATCTATGTTTTTCGATACTTAAAGCGCCATAACTGGTGCAATATTAGCCCTACGTAAAAAATGATAATAACAAAATCAATAGATAATCGTGTGTTCTATAAGTCTTACAAAGGATGTTTTCATGTAGAATTAACCATTAACGAAATATAGTGCAAAGAAAGTGATATATGAAGTTTGAAGCACTATTTCTCAGTAGATATTGACTTGACACAAAAAAGTTCCAAACAAGAAAGTTAAATCACTTATTTATCTACAAAAAAGATAAAATACATTTTTGTCGTAAAATGCATAGTTTCTGAGATATAGAATTAAACGCGTTTCCCTTCACTGTAAGTTTAGCAAGAGGATGGGGATGACGGTATTTTGAATTTAAGCTTATAAAAATATATAAAGTCATTTGCGTGCGGTATTTTTCGCAAAGAAAAAGTACCTATTTATTGGACTGTAGTAGTAAGCTTAGTTCCAAGGAAGAATAGATTTCACGTTACGAGGAGTCAGGAGGATGTTCAATGAGATGGCGATGAACGGTGCGTTTGAACTATTTGATGTTGTAGAGATTCGGAAATACAGAATGTGTAAGGTTGTTCCGCAATCTGGGTGTTCTGTTTATGAACGAATTCTTTATCTGTGGTGTGCATAAAGGCGGGCTGTAACAAAAGGGTGCTGTAACCAAAGGGCTCTGGTGTTTCCGGTAGGCTGGAGAGCATTTATTTTGGCTGCTATATTTATATGGTGGCGCAAAGGGTCGGTGGTGGAACAAACTGTGTCGTCTCCGAAAAGTTTGAGGTCACCTTTTTGTATTTCCGCCCCAAATAAGGAAAGGAGTTGTATTCGAGAAGAAATCGAATTTTAGATTTGTATATAACAGCACAGTTCGATGGGAAGAGGTGGAATTAGAATCTCTTAAAAATAACCCAGACAAAGCGATGCTTGCTGGAATATTTAGAATACGTGGTTATACCATCGCAGATCGCTGGCTGGTTGCAGATTTTATTGGAAATAAGACAGTACTTCGTTTTTGATGCATTGAATTCGACACCATTCTTGAGGCCTCAGTCGAGAATGAGTTCAATGTTTGTGTTGATTGAGTTAGACATAAGTCCGCCATCGTCAAGACAGACTCTGGCACTTGCTTGTCCTGCATAATCGAAGTCGTATGAATAGCGCAGGATACCGTCATCAGTAAAGCTCTGGATAGGATTGGACGAGACTGAGAATAGGTCATTTACGAAGATTAGAAAAAGGGTGGGTGATATACCATACTCCTGAGGACACCGGCAGAGATGGTTCAGGACTGAGATTTTACGCCTTTCAATACTGTATTGATTGAACCGGTAGAAAAAAACTGTAGGTCCAGTTTTTAAGCTGAGCAAGATGCCGAACTCTATCAAAATCTAGAGAAACCAAACCGGACACACCAAAACGGTGCATGCTTTAATTGAGATGTTCTCTTAAGGCCCCCATACACGGTCAAATTGGATGTACATCCAGATTTTCATCAAACCCATGCCCGCAACGAGATTTGATCGGCCTACCGGCTCACAATCGATAGTTTTGGTTGTACATCCGCATTTCGATGTATACATCCAATTTGACCGTGTATGGATGTAACGGTCGGTTAGTTATTGAAAAATTTTTCTTATTAATTATTCCCCCCTCTCGCGGAAATTTCAGAAATTATTAGTCCAATCACTTCGGGAACTTATTGATTCAAAAAATTTTCGAATCACGTAGGCGAATAAAAACAAAATTTTTCTTGGAAGAAAAAAAATTCGATACTTTTGACAGTCTGGTTTGAGAATTGGCCCGATACAGGCAGAGAGAGTCTGAATTGAATCGTGACGGGGTATGTTTTTGATAGTTTGCCGGATCGAGGGTGGTTTTTTTAAGTTTGGATACAAGAAGGTTGCTTTTGGATAAAAGAACACTTTTAAACTGCCCGGACTTTATGGCGTTGTCTAAGCTACTGGTGAACCTACACTTTAAAAGGCTGCAACAAAGTGTAAAAACACAGCAGGCTGCTAACGAGTGTAGCCAAACAAAATTTTATTAAAAGGAACAATATCTGCTTTTAGTGGTAATTATTAAACATTATGATAAACTAAGTTTTCGCTAAGGTTAATGAACTGGGTGTGATTGTTGTGTTTAAACAAATGAAACGGATTAATGACCTTTACAAAGTTGGTTGTTTTGATGCCGCATCGTCTCTGTGTGTTCCCAGCGGGAAATGAAGCGATTCAGAAAAGGTACTGAATCGCTTCTTTTGAAGCAGAGGAGTGCTTCTCTTAGCCTTGCCTTACATTTCTTTTTTAACATTGCATGAACTAGCGGAGAAGCGATTCAATTAAGTTCATTTGGAACGATTAGAAAGCGATTCATAGGAATGCAGAAGGAAGCACAATTGGCTCGGTTCTCTTTTGCCAGTTGAGAAAAAGCTTTTTTTAGATTTGATTTCCTACTGTTGTAGTTAAAAGTCTTTATAAATTTTATTTCGCGTTGACATCCATCCCAGTTCATTGATGAAATGACTTTAAAAAATATTGATTCTCTCTCTGAGACAACATTGCGCTTATGAAGAGATTCCTTTGGCAGTGGCATAAAAGCGATTCTTTTGTGCTTCGGTTGGAAGCACGCCTAATATTTCCCGCTGGGTTAATATCGAAAAACAAACCATGTGTTATTTAATTAGGCGATTTCAATAAACGTCAAAAGATTTCCAACATTTCTGCAGCAAATATGAACAATAGTTTATAGGTTGAACTAAAAGACAACCATTTTCTTGTTTAGTTTTTGATTATTATTAACGGAAGATTATATATTGTGGATTAAACAATATTTAATGTGACTGGAGGAACAAAACGTGGCAGACCTCCAAAGATCCAAACGGGGGAATCGTACAACAAAATTAAATTAAAATTTTCTTAAGAAACCGAGATGTCTGACAAAAGGACCTGATTCACAAATTAGTACACCATCAGTTTCCCGGGTATCTTCCCCATCAGGAAGTGAGTACCACTCAAACAGGAAATAAGGCGGAAGGATTAGTAAGGTATTTGCAAATAAAAGGTATAGATAGGTAGAAGGCATTAGGGAACAGATCGATTGACTGTTCTTGGCGCCGGATAACACATTTATAAAATATTTACCAATTGTTCTAATATCTTTACATATTCTTTTAAAATATTTATTAATTGTTCTAATATATTTACACATTCTTTTATCAATTGTTCTACTATATTTACACATTCTTTTAAACATTATAGTATATGTATTCACGAGTAATTATAATACTCTAACCCCTTCTCATACTCTATTCAACAAATAACATATTCGCCAGTTCTCATACCTAGATGTAATTACTCATTCCTCATATATACATACATCCCAAGAGGTATAACCAAAATAATTTTTTTGAAAAACTAGTACACTGTCCATTATTCTGGGGTGTGAACACCAGTGACTTTTACTATTTAAGGTTATTTCGTTGTGGTTTTGATAGAGCAATAGACGCGTTTGCCTATTTATCTTGGTCGGGTTACCAGTGTTAACGGTTTGTGAGTTCACCGCTACGTTTTGGCCAAAGCGACGTTGCACCTTTCTTTTTTTTTGTTATTATTCTTGAGTCCAGTGAGTGCCCCCCATTACATCCAACAGTCTCACTTGTTAACTAATTGTCGTTCATTGTTGTTCATTGTTGTTGCTACGGCACTGTATTAATTGTGCATTATTGTGAGTATTGGTCGTTTAAATAATATATATGTTAACAATTAATTACACTGTGTCCGTCTTTGCTTAATATGCAGTGCTACATTTTTCCTTTGAGTTTCTAGGATGGTTGGGGAGAGAGATTTTTCCCTAGGGTCTCCCGACGGTGATTCAACGGGGTTACAGGTCCCATGATTCATTGGTACAAACCCTGGATCTCTGTTGGGATGGATATAAGAACGATGAGGACATGAAGAGCTTAGGTAAGTGGTGAGCCAAATATGTAGCGTCCGGTTACCCACCCCACGACCCCTTCCGGCGAGTTAGCTTCTACCGGGTGACCAGCATATCACCCCCTATAACTATTTAGGAAGACTAGGGAGGATGGTTGTTTCTAAATTTTTATGTCTACCCAAGCATGATGGTAGTAACCTTGCTGTCACCAGCAAGGAGCTCCATTGTGCCGGTACATGGGGGCCTTTAGAAAGACTGAACGGTCCCCGACGAAACCTTGGGAATTAAAATGGCATTAAACATAAACTGTTAAGGAAATACGACAGCAGTTATTTTTTAATTTATAATCCTTAAACGTGACAACTAAAATCGATCACAAAAAATTTCCACAAAGCATAATGAGCAATATATGTATAGAAACCTTTTGCTGACAAATGGTGCGGTTGTTTTTTTTGTATAGTGTTCTCTGAACCATTTAAGAAAGGCCCCTTTACCCAAAAATGTCAGAATGCACCCCTAAATATTTGAAATTGCCAAAAACTACGACTCACAGTTTGCATTCTCATCATATCGTCCCAAAATAATTTTAAACAATGCGCGATAAAACTACACTTTTACTTTATTCATACACGTGCGTAACAACAAAATTTCGCCAGCATCCCTTTTACACGAAAATATTTTCCCCTTTTATTAGATTACTGTCAAGAATTCTCATAAATCTTTTTTGGAAAATACATTAAAGTCCAAAATAACGCATTGAGTTAACAGAGAGAGAGGGCTACCCTCTACACAAAGCAACCCCTCTCAACATCCATTACCTGGCGCCTTTAAATAAAAGAGGGAGCAGCAAATAGCAAAAAAAATAAAAAGATATTGAAGAAGAAGACTATATAATACCCTCTGTGGCAAAGGTTCATATAAGAAAATTGCACAAAAGGGACTGTGTCCTGAAGGACCATATTTAGTCGATGAAACCTTCGACAGCTGTCAAACTACAAGGACTCAACAATGAATGCATATAACGCCGTAAATGCATGCAGCAAAGGGATTGTGGAATTGCAATAAATTTTTGGCCTTTATCGTGGACTATTCAAAATTTTGATCAGATCTGGTCCTGGGAATATACATATAAGCTATGACATGACCACACAGAAATGTCCTGGTGGTCCATGAGTGGTTGCAGTTATTGTCGTTCTCTTCCATAGTGGTACGAAGGCAGCCGGTTATGGTCTTTGGACGTTGCCAACCACGTGCCATATACTCCAAACTACTAACCGGAACAGCTCCTGTGCATTCTGTGACTGTGTTGGGAGATTCCAACACTTCAATTTCAATGCGAGTCGTTTTTGTGTTTGGGCAACGATTTGTCTTTATGTTCAATACCAGAGACAACTTGTCTAGTGGGATCCTTTCCCCAGTGTAAGCCCCGAACATCTGCTGTAGTCCTGTGTGCCAAAAAGAAGTAGTCTCTGCGTAAACAAACGCTTTTCCATTTGATTTCATCTGAAAAGGGATTTCTTCTGCTTTTGCTTTTTCCCTATTTTTTTTTTTTGCTGGTCCTCGTCGTCGACCAGATTACAGGACAACATAGTCGCTGGTCTGTGCGGCATTGACTTGATCTTGCTTTATTATTTTTATAGCGGGTGTTTTTGGGATCTAGAGACGCTATGTTTACTGACAGATTACACAAACGACGCATCTTCAAAGAAGTGAAATTGAAACAAGTCAAGCGAAATTGAATGGGGGTTGGTTCTCGGCAAAAGAAGACCAACGAGACCGGGATTAAAAATATCACATTTTCCCTCGAATTGGATGTAAACATAACCAAACCCATCAGGCTGATTACGGCATCGGTATGGGCATCCTCATCAGGCAAACTTCCGGAGGTTGGTCGGTATAATGATTTCGAAACCACCGCCAACATTGGGTAGGATTTCTACTTTGTCCGAGAGAGTTTTTATGCTGCCAAAATGGACCCACAGCAATGAATTTTTTCTGGGTTGTTACAATCATATCCAATTTCAGAAATAAAAAAAATTCTAGATTAGCACAAGTATCCATAATTCTGTTGTTTTTATTTTGCTTGTTTATGTTATCTGATATCAACCCATCAAGTGTCTTGTATGTATCTGGGGCGTCTTTGTTGACGGTGGAATCTCCTCTGTACGGAGCGCGGCGAGATTCCAGTTTTATGACGAGATATCGTGAGGCTCTTTGTGACCGTCATCGTAAATGTTTATGGGATGCATTCGGTGCATTTCATGATCACTTTAACGTCGTATACTGTCAATAAACATTTGCAGATTATCAGCCATTCAGAAAGGTGTGATGAGGATTGTACGATTCATTCAGGTGTCGCCTCAGTCTGGGCGCGTGGGCTGTGTGCGTTCAAGGATTTTTATATCACATAATGATGCATGCAAATGACGCAGCGCGGTGAGTTTTTATTTATTTACTTGATATTAATAAAAATTTTATGATAATTGATAATTGACGGAAGGAGAATTGTGCTCTTTTAAGAAATTTTACTTACTAAGTTTATCTTTATTACATAAAAACATTTTTAAATCTATAACGAAGATTTAATATTAATATTGTCTCTCTCTCGAAGAAATACTATAATGTGTTATTTTCAGAATTCTAAAGGCACATAACTGCATATTATCAAGAAATTATTAATGTGCTCTTGCATACTTCAGTTATACGAGACAAAATTAAAATAAACTACAAATCTTTATAGTCTTGATTACATAAATTGAAATTTTATGGAAATTTAGAAGATTTTCAACGTATATTGCGCAGCCAGAGACGTTTCACACAAAAGTTTATTGAAAGGCACAAAGTTTGTCAAGAAGAATATAAGAAAGACGATGATGAAAGTAATTAATTACTTAAATTTTGCTGGTGTACAAACATAAATTCACTTTGCATCATTAAAGTCGTACAAAGTATAGTTAATACTGTGGAGGTAGTGAATGGTACAAAGTATAGTTAAAGGCAAGTTTTTTAACATCATAAAGAACTACTCTTACCACATTGATGCTATTTTTGTATTCTAATTGTTATTAGACATTCGCTAGAATATTCTAAGGTACCAGGTACTAAGTAAGAAAAATTAGAATTCGTAATTGGCGTATAAAATAATATGGTACTTTCGTGTGCTATAATGTACGCATCAAAAACTTTTTTATTCTTTAGTATTAAAATAACAAAATTATTCAAATGTAACTAAAAATAGAGGCTGTAATCTATACTAATAATATACAGGGTATTTTTGACTAATACCTTCAAAACACAGACGTCGTTAAGACGAAAATTCGTCGTTACGACAAATATTCGGCATCGTAACGACACAAATTACGACGAAAGCTCAAATAGGGGCATATGTCGGTCGATAGGCTATTGAAAAAAGCTGGAAAAAAGGCGTTTTTCCAGTATCTTAAGGTATTAGCGCATGTTTTTAATTTTATTTGAAAATTAATAAAAACTATTACTTGTTTCAAAATTAGCTTATTGACAGACCGTCATCTGGACAACAACGGAACAAGGAAATCGATTTTTTTTAATTTTCGTTCACTGACATTATTCAAAACGTAACGACGAATTTTGTCGATAACGACGAATTTTGTCGATAACGACAAATTTTGTCGATAACGACGAATTTTGTCGATAACGACGAATTTTATCGATAACGACGAATTTTGTCGATAACGGCGAATTGTACCGTGTGCAGGGCCACCCTAACCACAGGGATAAATGGGCTGTAGCCCCGGGGCGCAAGCCTTTTCGGGGCGGCAATTTTTGTTGGTTTTATTTTTTTTTGCTATTTTTAGTTATGTTATTTTTATTTAAAATCACATTTTCTAAAGATTAGTTATTCGTTATGGGAATTGGTTACGAAAATTTTAAAGATGCTTTGGATAGAATTTACGAATATAACTTTCAAAAGCCTGTAACAAAAGTTGAATCTGAGGGGTTGTAAAATGAGTTCAAATCCCTGGAAACTGCTTTTATGGTAGCATTTTGGAGCTAAATATTAGAAATCACAGATAAAACTAATATATCACTTTAAAAAGTTGCTACTACAACCATGCCCGCCACAATGGGCGAATTGCCCGGGCCCCAGGTCATAGGCACCAAAAATAGATTGCAAGCCAAAAAGTGGACCTAGCTGCACTTAGTAACTTAAGACCTATTCGGAAATCAAGAAGCGACCGTTTTTTTAGTAAAAGATTTTTTGAAATTTCATTCTCCCTAAAGGGGACCCAATCATATTTTAGCTCCAGCCCACCAGAAAGGCTATGTGGCGGGCCTGACTGCAACTGAAAGCACTATTGAATTACCCGCTTCTTTAAAAAAATCTGCACACCCGAAACGATATACAAAATAATTTAACGTTTACAAATGTGATGGTATAAAATTGTCCGGATGTGATGAGTACAAACGAATACGCAAAAGAAAAAAAATTAGGAGGAAAATACGTCGAAAGAAATTAAATTTGATGTCAATAACGAATTCCGCATGAATACATATACATAATACTTTTGACACACTATACATTCATTATGATGGTAACTTTCATTACTATAGTAAAGGAAATGACGGTATGACACATTACACTTTACTTTCATTTGCATTTAACATGTCAAGTGAGATATTATATCCCTGCAAACATTTCGATTCGGAAACGATTCGAGAAGGATTTGCCCAAAGCGAAAGCTTGCTTCGATCTCGGACTCGTTAACGACTCGTAAACGAATTCGAAGACAATAAAAGCAGAGCAAGAGATAGAATCGTTTTCTCGTGCTGATAACGAATCGCATGCTCGTATCGATAGCAAATCGCTTCTGCGCCGAAAATCACTCCGCCGAGCAAAACAAGTCAAAAGCTGAAACTTTCCAAACAAATCGTTCAAGAGAAACCAAAGGCTCTCAAAATTTCCTCTCAATAGGACTTCAAATCGGTGAAATGACGTTATGTTGTTAGTGTAATTTGGAGATTTGGAATCCCATTCAGGGGAAATCGGCTCTCAATATTTTTCTACAGCATGAAGGCTTTGGGAGAAACAAATCAACCAGGAAAGCTTCCATTTTGCTTTTTGAATCTTTTTCTCGTACCCTTCGCAAGCATTTTTCGAATCGAGAATGGTCCGAGAAAGCGAGCCTCCGAGAAATTGTTTGCAGGGATTCTGCGTGTTTTTTGCTTTATGTATTTTTAAGTTGTTTTAATTTGTAATAATTTAAATATTAGGGGTATTCATGAAAACTCTCGTAAATCGCGCGCACATTAATGTTAATCTGACATTAGTTACGCGGTTTACTACGTTTACGCGATTTACGAGGGTTTTATGAATACCCCTATTATTTTTAACATCCTTCCAAAGTCCTGCTTAACTAACGTCAAATCAAATTATTTTATTTTAAATTGTATTTACTAGTTTCTGCAAAATTTACTAGAGTTTTTACTATTTACTGCAAAATTGCGAAAGGTTTTCGAAAAATTACAAGAGGGGTATTTTGTAGGCAATAATGTTTTGTATAAGTAGATAAAAAACAAATTTTGCAAAAATCAATTTTTGAGTGATTTTTTGGCCGAATAATAATTTTTGGAAACTTTGACCTTGAATAACTACAAAAGGGTTGCGTTTTCGAAAAAATGACAAGAGGGGTTTCTTTTAGGCAATAGCGTTTCGTTTTGGTCGATTTTTGGGCCGAAAAGTGATTTTTGATAACTTTGACCTTGACTAACTTTAAAAGGGTTAATCGGGTCAACATTTTTGTAAGAACTAAAGTTGTAGACAATTTCATTGCCAACATTTTGGGCCCACGCACGGGGTTGTTCGACCTATAGAAACTGAGATACAAGGAAACGCGATATCTACGGCGACCATATTTTTTTTGTGATTCCGAAATTGTTTTCTTAAAAAGTTTCAAAGGAGCTGTGAACCAATTTTCAGCCATTTTGGAATTTTGTTCCTTTCGTGCAGTTTTTTTGCTAGTTTCCCCGGACTATATGTTGTTTTTTTAATTTTGTATGAATTTTTTGTTTTTATTTAGTGTAAATTGACTTTTTCTAGTTCTGACACTTTTGTCTAACTTTACCGGCCACCCCGCTCCCCTCAGAAATCCCGTGTATTTTCTTACCGAGAGGGGCGCATTATTTTTAGTAGCCCACGGGCGCCGAATATCTTAGGACGGCCCTGACCGTGTGTCACTCCCTAAAATGGCATTCGTCGTTACGAGGTATTTTCGTCAGTGTAGAGATGGGGCTATACCGTGTAGAGATGAGGTTATCGCCACTACCCTACGAAGAGGCAGGGTGTTTACGAAAATACGTTTGCAATAGTCTGATTATCGATTATAATTCTTCTCCTACTTTAGTCTATCGTCCTTCAGCAAACAGAATATAAATTCGGGGATAGCGTTTCGATGGGTGTTACGCCTTCTAAAACAAGGTGAGTCCCGTCAATAGACAGAAAAAGGCTTTAACGTAAGCTTGACCAAAGTAGAGGTGCGGAAAGGAATAGATAACTTAATTGTGCTGTCTGTCAGTAAATTCCAAGTATTGATGACTTTTACTTATTTTAAACTAACACAACATTTTTTTTTGTTTTGTTTCCGACTCTGAATCAACCTCAGTGTTGTTTGCGTGACTCCTAAACCTAGCTTATCATTTTCTTAACCATTCAAATACTTCTTATACCATTATAGGCATCCTCAAAAATCCATCTCCAATTTTAAATTTTCTCTTATTATTAAATATCATAAAATTGCGATATCCTGATTCAGAATACACATAAAAACACAGATTCTCTCGAACAAATTAAAACATTGCACAACGTTCTTCATTGCAATGCATTATAATCGATACGTGAAAAACTTGATTAAATATAAAACACACTTCAGTAAATCGCATTCCGTCCCCTTAATTCCCAATTTGATACTTTCATTCTGTTTATTCCGTAACCAAAAGGTAAATGAAAAGGATCCAGCATCGTAGTTTCTACAGCAGCATCCACAGTACCCACCCGGTATCCACTTGTCTGTTTATTTTTGTAATTAATCCGATTCCTTTTCACAATTCTCAAGAGAGGATGCAGTGTGCGAGCGTTAAGTATTCATCAACACCAACGCCCCATTCAAAGTATTCATCCAATTAAAAAAGTATACACGAATTGTGCCCAATGTACCCATCCCAACCATCCGACGTTAATGTTGTGCATTGGAAATTTCCCCGGAATCGAACCATTCCCTGACATACTTTCGAATTAAAATTGGATCTTCGAACAATAAATTTCCTAATTAATTTCGGAACAGGTACATATTGACGGTAATCGGGGTGCGTTTTCGCCTAAGCCAACAGATTGACACGGTGGCCTCTGTCATGACTTTTACACACACACGGGGTCTCTGGCCCCCGGATCGAGCGGACGACGGGTGACATGTTCGATATGCATCTGGTAAATGCAATTTGCATGTCATTGGGCAGACGACCCATCCGCAAATTAATAACGACGAATCTGCGATTTAAATTGAGATTGATGGCAGCGGCCCGCTGTAGGCGCTTAATCCGCGCTGAAAAATGCATTGAGAATTGAGTGCGAGGAAAAACGACCGAACTGCGCCGGGTAATAACCGAAAAAAAAACATTATTTTGCTAAATTTGAACAACAGATGTCGATAATGTACTTTTCGCTCTAGCGGAGATTGGACTGGGCGTGTGCTTGTAGTCCCCGGTAATCGTATATGCATGCACCACCAAAAACCTGAGCGGAACGTACTACGGGTCTGTCAAGAACGTTGGGGGAGGAAAAAACCCCATAATCTAATAAAAGTGAGTCTTTGTGCCAGGCTAGATGTGGAAGTCCCCGACCAACTATGGCAAAAGTAATTCGAAGGAGAAGTCTAATGGGACTCGTTTTGATGTAAATTGCATTTGCGATTCGTATGCGCGCCATTGATTGCGCTGCTCGCACTGCGACACGAGTATGCTGCAAGTTGGCAATCTTGATGAAGAGGGTTGAATGACGATATTCGACACGGGGAATGCCGGGGCATTACACAGGCAATTTACCCCGAAGAAGACGTTTCCTGCTCAATACCAGGCGACACGTAAATGGTTTTTTCTAGTCTGAATGGTTCTTAACTACAAAAAAAAACGTGTGCCTTTTGAAACGTTTAGGACAAAAAATTTTTTTTTCAAAAAAGAAATCCAATTCCTCACTCTATGTGTATCCTAAATGGTGGTAGCACACTTTTGCTCATCCCAGAAAAATTCTTCGGCTTTTTCACTTTATCACAAAGTGTAAACACGTGCAAGTGCAATCAATAATCCGCGCTTAATAACGAATTTTAATAAAAAGCACGTGTCTGTTGAAAAAAGGCACAGAAACGGAAGAGCACACACACCTCTACATACACATACAATATATATATACCAAATAAAATACTAGTAGCAAAACGAATGCCGGGAAATTTTACGTGATCCAATTCGTAGACCATCAATCACTTTTTGGGACACACCGTGTTGTAGAACTTGTCTGGATATTCCGGGGGATACCCATTTGACACGCACATTTACTACCCCCCGACAATTCTGCATCCTGTTCGGGGGGTCGGAATCGAAATTTCAATTAAATTTCCCTTAATCACTTTCCACCCTGTTACAAAATTTTGTATAAGATTTCGTGTATAGTATAAATGGTAGCCATGAAGTTTGAAATTTTCCTAAAACTGTTACTCTGACTACTGAAATCAGGATATCTACTCTATTCTCGTATACCGCCGCAGGAGATAACACAGGAGTTTTCATCCCCTATCTCTGGTGGTGGATAAAATTCTGCCTACCGGAATAATGACTATGGATAAATAAATGCATGGATAAACGCTATGGATGGATACGAGGGGAATTCCTCATGATGCAATTTAACGCACGTGAAATTCCTGGCTCAAAGAATTTTTCAGTTTGCATGCATCCCTTTGAAGGGATTATTTTGCTTAGTTTTAATGGATTTTGTTTAATGGAGGTGAAGTTAAGTAAATATTAGCGAAATTAAATTTTTTTTCGTAGCTGGAATTGTTTTGGGAATTCACTGTGATGAGAGATAGTTTTAAAATGATTAAATTTTTTTTGGATTACTATAGGGCATACTAGAGATGTGGGTTGAACGTTTTTATATGTGCAAGAGTGATTCATATATGATTACGTTGATGAGTTAGTAGTCGCGAAACTAAAACCTAGTTAGTCGTACGAATTTATTCGTCAGTTGTGGAAAGAAGAAAATGTTTAGTTAAATGGAGATGCCCAAAACTCACGAAATCACTTAAATAATTGAGAAAATCTACAAATAATCACGACAGTCAATACAGGTGGTGTCTTAACTTTGGCTAAATCTAAGTGCAAAATTTCCGCCCTATCATAATATTCTTCAGTGGTCATCTAGACTTTTGGAAATTTGTACATGTTCAGCCCATATCGAAAAAAGGTGACTTCAACTTCTATTTTCTTCAAAAACAATGCAGATGGTTTTCAAAAGGCTTATGGAGTATCTAGAGTCAAACCAAACCCTAAATGAGAAGCAGTAGGGCTTTATTTCAAAATGGTCCACCGGGGGCTTTTTAGTGTACTGAACACACTATGCACCGATTTGGTGAGTCCGATTTGGTTGTTCTGGATATATCCAAAGCTTTTGAAAGAGTTTAAAACCCTGATCCATTAGATAAACTCGAAGCTTTTGATATGAACTCAGTTATGAAGAACTGGATTTAGAGTTTTCTTTCCGGTTATGCAATCAAGATATAGTATAGAATCTCAACCCAACGGCCGGCCGGCAGCATTACACGTGGTTAGTACTTAGATGAAGGAAAAGCAGCGGCAGAGAAGATAGTCTTTAACAGAATAAGCCCGTATATCCAGGGACGGCGGAGCGCTTGGGGATGGAAGGAAAAGTGCACACGCACTTTCGCTTTGGGTGGGGAAATCCACACCCAAAATATTTCATCCCAGAAAGTTGCAGGGCCGTCTCGGTCACTGGCAACGAAAGAACGTGGTCAAAGGGCCGCACACAAGCAAGGCTTTTTATACGAAAACTAAATGTATAATATTAGAGCTATTAAGAACTTATAACTGTATTGCCTAAGCTTTTTAAACCCCACCCGACTAGTATTTAAAAAGGGATTGCCTCAGGGGCATTTCCTCATGAGCACCACACAAAAAAATTCAGGGAAGAGGTATGCCTTATCAATTTCTCCTAGGGGCCCAATGAGGCCAACCTCATTACAAATGAAATGGGGCAATCCCAACATCTGCCTTACGCGTTCGGAAAGCTGTTTAAAAAGCTTTAGAGAAATTAAGGGTATTTATTTAGGCAGTACATTTGTCCCTTACACGAGGCAGTACATTTGTTCCTTACACGATTTAAATTGTACTGAGGCCTCAGTTTTTTTAAATGTCCCGGTTCAAAAATAATGTCCTACTGGGATATGAGCGTGTATCGAGATAAATGAAGCGAGGTGTGATTGTAAATTACTTAGTGGAGAAACATATCTTCCATCTTTTGCGGCAGTAAAATATTCAATTTGAATTGCGGCGAGGTGAGATTGTAAACACGAACTGGATGGAGAGACATTTCTTACATTTTTCGAGGGAGTAAGGTTTTGTCCTGAAGAGACAATTCTTACATTTTTCGAGGGAGTGAGGTCTTGTACTGAAGAGACAATTGTTACATTTTTTGAGGGAGTGAAATTTTGTGCTGGAGACACATTTATTACTTCTAGCAGAATTTCCAACTTGAAATTAGGCGAGGTGGGATTGCAAAATATAAATATATGGCCAGGGGCAACTAATTAGAAACAGTTTCATAAAAATTGCATTTATACAGTTTTTATGTAAGAATCAAATTAAAAAATTCGCTCTTAATTTTATTTTAAACTAGCTGGGACCCGGCGCGCCTATGCTGCACCCATAAACCAATAGTAGTAATCAGGTGATACTACTTGTCATACCCGTTCATTTAATACCCATACCGAATGGCTTGCAAAGAAAAAGGTAATCCACCATTTTGTGTTGGCCGCCATTTTAAATTTGGACCGATCGATCTGAAACTTTGGGAATCGTATTTTTTTCGGAAAAAACCAAAATAATATAGATCTGAGCTCTTTAGCAGTAATTCGAAGAGTACCTCCCATACAAAAGTTCGAATTTTACGGATATCGGTACACTACAGCCCCCCGAAGTGTTCGAGATAGAGCAAAATAAACACCCGCCGTAACCGAAAACCCCTATAAACAAAAATTCAGGCCAATCGGATGAGAGGTTTCGGAGTCTATTGAACATTTACAGACATACTTTCACTTTTATATATATAGATATATAATGATAGAAGGAAATCAATAACAATATCATAATGAATTCCTAACATGATTACTAAATAAAAACATAAAAAATGTATGAATGCAATTTTTATAAAACTGTTTCTAATTAGTTGTCCGTGGCTGTACATTGTGGAGGCATAGATTACTTACTTACTCTAAGGCAATTTAATGCATATTAGAATTAAACTCGTAAAAAAGCTTTTCATTGGTATTTATTTTCTTTCTTTTTTTAATTTGCTCGATTTTGTCATTACAATAGCAACTCGCCTCATTTGAAGTAGGACATTGTACTGGCTCAAAAGAAAAAAGAGGCACCTCTTACATACTCATTTAATAATCGTGTCCTACCCAACACTACCTCATACAAAGCTTTAGTTTTTTTTGTTGCATTGGTTCTCGAGTAATTAAATTGTTTAGCATACTCAATGGCCTGGTTCTGGTTCGATTACAGAGGTCAAACAGCATTGCATGTGATCAGTACTCAGTTGGGGGCCGTATTGATAAAACCACACTCGCGTTTAAAATATGAAGCTTTCGACACCTGCCCAGTTATTACTCACATAGCCACGCCGAAATTCTTAAAATCCACTCGGGATCGGGTAGCAATGATTTTTCCTAAAGGAGGTTAATAAGGCATTCCTTATGACGAGGCGCGAATGCGGAAAGGCGTTAGATTCCCTGTGTGGGCCTTATAGGGTAATCCACACTGAGTGCACATGAGGCAGTAGGTCTAGCCTCATAGGGGCTACCTCGAAATGCTAGTCGGGCATAACTCCATAACGAAAGAATTTAAAACCACATAACTCAATAAACAGCTGGTAAATAAATTGAACGATTAACTTTATACATTTTAACGTTAACTGTTCACGTGGTCCCCACCCACAACGATTATGCTCCGCTGCCCCTGCGGTATATCATAAGGCGGAGAATTGTGTAGAAGTCTTGCAACGCGATATATTAAAAACATGAACAAAAACGTGTTAAAAAAATATATTTGCCAAACTTAATATTGTGATAAAAAAATAGTAAGACTTTTTAAATAAAACACAATGGGCTTTTAATTCTTCCAAAAATTGATTCCTGCGGATACAATTTCCGGAATGGCCTTTAAAACCTATTTCGATTCCTCTTGTACCTACTCTTCAATCAAAACGATGTCCTTGGTGCTGTTTTTTAAGTTTCGGTAATAGCCAGAAATCTAAATCATCCGAATAGGGCGGGCGATTGCGGAACGATATGTCGAAGAACTAATGGGGCACTTTCTCCATGCTTGATACGAAGTCATGGTACGGTTTATAACTAGACTCGAGCTCCAACTTTGTTTAAACAAGACCCAAACATTGTTACAACAAATACCGTATTTTAAGACAGCTTTTCTTTTATCCCAAAATTAATAAATAAGTGTAGAATGCAAAACTATAACGTCCTCAGTAGTGTAGGCACTATCCAAGGGGTTGGGGCTCTATTCCTCGCAGAGGCATAGCTCCTCGTCCTTCCACTTATCCCACTAATAGCCTTATGATACTGGCTTTTTCGTAGGCTGAAAATGCTACGTTGGCTAAGCTGAAACCTGAAAGAAAAAATTCAAAGGAGATTTTCCCATATGTAAGAGTAAGAGCAATGTACTCAAACTTCCCTTGGCTGGATTTTAAGTGTTATAAAAAGTCTAGAAAACTGTTATAAAAAGCATAGGAAAAGAATTAGTTTCATGTTCTTTTTTCTATGCTTTTTATAACAGTTTGCTGCATCTCTCGACTTTTTATAACAGTGAGTGAATAGCAATAAATTGAAGTGATTATAAATATAATTTAAGTGATTATAAATATATAAGAAGTGGAAATAAATATAATTGAAGTGGCAATAGATATATTTGAAGTGAAGGGATAAATGTTTAGAATTGGGGCTCCGGAGTAAAATCGCTCCAAAAAAATTTTGAGTTGTTTAGGATGATTTTTGAATGTCCCAATAGTATTTTCAAGGCGCGGAAGACACATTTTTCTTATTAAAACGTGGGGGGTTGCGAATTGGGTGATTCCTTTTGTATTCACTCACAACTATCTGTTATAATAATCAGAAAATCGTTCTTACTCTCACATGCTATCTCTGTCACACAGTATAACAGATTTCGTCATTTTCAGCCTAGCCAAGGCAGCATTTTCAGCCTACGAAAAAGCCAGTGTCATAAGGCTGTAAGATAGATTTCTTCTTCTTCGTTTTCTTTCTGTAATCATGTAGCATCATCTGTAAGTAAAAGCGAGGAAGCTATATCCTTTTCGATCACCAAATTCGGAGGTTAAAGGAGTATCCACACACATCAGGGACGTGCCCGGGACGTTAGATTTTTACTCCGGCCCGGACACGGACATGTGTGAACGAGCTCATATAAAATGTATGCACCGATATTTTTTGAACCCCTGAAGGAGCACTAATATGTGTGGATACTCCTTTACTCGTCCGTGTCCGGGAACGGCTCGTTCACACATGAAGAATACGGCCCTGTCACGTCCCGAGCACGGCCCTGTCACGTGCCGGGCACGGCCCTGATATGTGTTGATACTCCTTAAGGGTTTGGTCAGCCGACCGATTCACACCACCCGCTGAGATGCAGGTTTTATTAGAAATGAAACATGCAACTCCCGTTAGTAGTAGCTCTGGTTGTTATCTGTCAACTAGCGATATTAAATTATTCTCAATTTTAATAGAATTTCCTCCACATAACAAACTTCGTCTCGAATCACAAAACAGTATTTATGTAGCATGATACTTCTTGCTTGTTTGTCTCATATCCTTAGTATTTATGGGCCATGCCATGCTCAACGAGTGTGAATTACTACAAAACGTAAAAAAGAGGAAATTTTCCCCTTACAACCCAGGATACCCCATTAAGCATTCCTGAAAAGATCAATCAAGAATAACAAATTTCATCTTAATTGTACTATAAGATAAGAAGTAAACACATTTCTCAGATTACTCACACATCAGTTGCCTCTGGGGGCGTTGCGCTCCTTAATAACTAGAAACTCTAAATTGGCCCCCCATCCCCATAAAACTTTTTACTTCCATTCTTACAATCTCTCGAAAACTCCCTATGACTATACTACCATGATGTACATCAATAATTAAATAATCTTCCATTATCTACCAAAAATTAACGTCTTATCTGCCAGATGAGAGGAAGATTAAGTGCCTTTAAAGTAAACATCCATCTCCAACCACCCGTCAGCTATTTACAAGACGCTCTTCTTGCCTCTCACTCACAAGGAAGATGCCTTAATTCACAGGCCAAAAGAAAATAGCAAAGTGGGTCCCAGTCATGAGGGTAGGAGACAAGGACTTAATTACAAGATTGCCATCTTTTTGTCGTCGTCAAACAGGAGAGAGCCTATCACACCCATGGCTGCTGAGGAAACTGGGGCATAAAATGTTTCAGCGCTTGAGAGAAAACTCTTTGAATAATATTTTGAACCCTTCACTTTTAATTGGCTTCAATCAGGACCCCGATTTTCTTGATCTACCAAAAATGCCCCAGAGCATTACTGGAAGGGGTTGATTGCTTGCTTTCACCTCCTGCAGGGATGAGAGAAAGTTTTTCACAGTTTTCCATTTTACTCGTCCCGATGATAATCCGAGTCCATGCGTCCATATTTGTTGTATGGTGCTCCTGAAGCTATCACTAAAATCCTCTGCAGGATATGCTGGTAGGGCGTATCCTGTATACGGTTTTTGCAGCTATATCGCTTACCCCCGGGGCGGAATGATGATAGGCGGTTTCTGGCCTGCCTTGGCTTTGATTTGAAAACAGAAAATCTGCAGGACTTTGTCTTGTCTATTTTTTATGTCATCAAAGGTTTTCCATCTAGGATCTCGTTTCCCATGCTTTCCCGATCACAGCAGCATATGTAAGGGGGCGGGCGTGGGATGGGAAAATGTTTAGATTTTGGTTGCTGACAGTTTTTTTTTTGTGTGTGTATATATGGATAAAATCAGGGATAAGCGATTGTTTGGGACTATCTGATGTGATTATTTTCTGAAAAAGTTTTCGTTATTTTTCTTGTTTTTTTTTTGTGTGTTGTTGTCCTTCTGTGTGTGTCCCGGGATTACTGACAAGGACACTGGTTTTTCGGGTGCGTAACGAGAAAGAGAAAGTCCTTGACAAATAAAGCCATTATAATAGATTCATCGAAGAGCGTTTTGGGTTCACTATTTCCCGCTAATGGATTCGAATGAAAGAAATAAGCGCTCTGCTGGCAGACAAATGTTTATTGATTAATTTTGTTTTCTTTTCGCTTGTCTGATTAAATGTTGGATACACACATACAAGGGAAAGGGAATAATTAATCAGTTAAATAGAAGCAAACATATATTAAGTATAAGAGGAAATGTTTGTGATTGGTGATGTTCTAATTCTTCTGAATCGATCGTATATTTATCTTCGTATGATTTTGCTCAAAGAGGTTACTTCCACAAAAGTGCTTGGACACAGAGGTTAAGATAAGGTCATATATTCATTTGTTATAGTGAAAGTCATTTTTTCTTTTCTTTTGCTTTATTTCCTAATCACACTGAGTGCAATTACGTAATTGGATATGACGACTTTGAGTTTGAGTTCTATATTGAGTAATTAAAGCAAAACTTTTTAAATTTTATGTTATAAGTCACAAGCTAATTTATTTTCAGAGTGAAGTTTTACTAGTTATGACCAGAGTGGATTTTATTAGTAATATTTTGATTGGTATTTGCCATAAAACATTAGTCGCCATGGGTATAAAATTCATAAACCAGAATAGTTCCACAAATTTTGTAATAAAATCACAGAGATCGTAGCACTAAAATGGGATAATTGTAATATTATGCATCGAACAACTCTCAGAGAATTGCCTAGAAGTTTGTAGAACAATAATGTAACATATTAGAAATACGTTCTTTTTGAGATTGTATTATTGTTTGGTTTGAATTAGAATACTAACTCCTTATTCTAAATTGTGACTAGTCATAAGTCACAAGCTTTTGAGACTCGTGCTTGTTGTTGGAAGTTTAAATCTTGTGACTATCAGCTGTTTTCATATTCTTAGCACCCGTTGGTGGATTGTCTAAATTGTGACTGCAAAATTCGAATAGTAAATTGCCTCAAGTTGAGACTCACCGACACACTTGTGATTGCGTTGTGACTTGTGACTGCTTTTAGAATATAGGTATAATAAAGCTCAGACATAGAACCCCTTTACATTTCCGACGTATTCAACGTCAAGCAGCAAGTTCTAGTACAAAATTAAAATGGAAACTAACTTTTCTCCAAGATGGGCCTAAGTATGTTGATTTACGATAATTAGTCTGGAGTTTATCCAGTTTAAGTAAATTTAAAAAAAAATAAATTTTTTTTGTAAACACCCTGTATCTTAGTGGAGAGTGTGGATATCCCCCTCTCTAGTACAATTTTTTTCTCCAAACACATCCAGGAATCATCCCCTGAAAATATTAGCCACGTAGTCCAACAAAGAATTTATTGAACGTATGCCCGGGGAAATTAGCAAAAAAAAACGCACGAAAGGAGACAAAATTCCAAAATGGCTGAAAATTGGACCACAGCTTCTGTGGGACTTTGAAAACAATTTCGGAATCACAAAAAAAACATGGCCGCCGGAGATATCCCTTTTTGGGAAAAAAATCACTCAAAAACTGGTTTTTCGAAATTTTTTTTTTGATCTTTCAATACAAAACATTATTGCCTACAAATTACCTACCCCTCTTGAACTTTTTTCGAAAACCTTGACCTTTCCGAATTATTCAAAGTATTTTTTGACCAAAATGTGATTTTTGGAAACTGTGACCATGAATAACTTCGAAAAGGTTAGGTTTTCGAAAAAATGAAACGGGGCTTTTTTGTAGGTAATAACGATTCGTATTGACTGATCAATAATTTTTTTCGAAAAAAACAGGTTTTGAGTGATTTTTTTTGCGAAAAGTGCTATCTCCGGCGGCCATGTTTTTTTTCTGGTGATTCCGAAATTGTTTTCTTAAAAAGTCCCAAGGAAGCTGTGGTCCAATTTTCAGTCGTTTTGGAATTTTGTCTCCTTAAAATGGTAATTTACTAGTCGCGAATGAGTGCATAGGAGTATTTTAAATTCTTAAAACGGCGATATCTCATTAATGGCAATTCGTAAGGGAAAATGTATAATATCTTTTTTTGTAGATAATCGTATAATCTACAAACTTTGTAAACAATATTTTAAGACAAGACTTACCGTTTAAGAGATATTAGCCAAAAAAGGAATTCTTTTAGGCTGGTTTTTTGGGGTTCCGCCCCATGGCGAGTGATAACTTTTCGTGAGGTTAAAGTACGCTATACAATGAACAAATTAAAAACAAATCAGTGTCAGGATTTTTTCAACTAAATATCTCAATTAACTGACCTACTAGGAAAGTAAGGAGACTGTTCACTAGGGGAAAAATGCGAGGCAATAAGAAGAATACAGGTCCACCCTTACAACTCGAAACAAAGATCTGAGTCGCTCCAAAAGGAGGAAACAAAGAAAGGAAGAAGGCCTAGAGGAAGCCTTATGAGAGCCTGCAGAGTTTACCAGAGGCATCTAGATGCTGGGTACAGTCATAGGACCATTACAGACCGATACCCTTGGGGTGTATCCGGGAAGATCTTCGCCCAGGACAAGGTTAACTAGCAGTGGCCTCTTTTCAACCCTACAAATCCCCGGTGGAGATGAAATTTTTGATTCTCAATAACATGGTCTGTCTCTTTAGCGCCAGCTACAATTGGGAATTCATTCTAACCCCATGAAAGGCTGCTAGACCTTTACATCAGGTGAAACCTGGATCTCTTCCTTTCTCTACATAGCTCTCAGTTCGCTTACTCAAAGGATAAATTAACAGGGGTGGCTTTACACGGCCTGGTCAGCAAAATCGAAAAAGCCCTCCTCGTTAAGCAAACTACCTTATGTCCCTTGACATCGAGGGTGCTTTCGATAACATTGACTATGATTCTATTTCTCGAGGGTTGGCTCTCAGAAACTTGGATCCCCACACAATTGAGTAGATAAATACCATGCCTATAGAGCGTTGCAGGGTGATTTCCCTGAATGCCCCTGACCTGTGCTCTCGTTTCTAGCTATGTTCCTATGTCCGGGAACTCAGACGAGAGTCTCGTTATGGTTCGGTAGAAAACCTAACTAGCTGAACTGTGCACCGCTCCGCTTGAATGCTATATTATTGCGTAGGTCCGAGTCTCATTGTCTTGCAGGCCTTCAAAATCGCCAGCATCTCCGCTTGAAAGTGCCAGGCCATTTTACTGTTAGTATTCTCTGAATAGATTTCTACCCTGACGCCCTCTGGCTTCAAGGAGCCGTCATTGAATATTTGTAGACTTCCGCCCGTGTCCGTTTCTCCACTTTCTTCTTGAACGTACTTCGACGCAGAAGCCCTTCCTGGCGGTCAATCTAAGCAAATGCAAAATTGGTAGGAAATCCAAGATTTTTCTATCACCCTGGGGTTTTGGGTTCGAGTCCCGGATTCGCTCAGACAACACCTTATCTATTAGTCCAGGGAAATTAGATAAAAAAAAGGCCCAATTTCGGAAAAATTCCGGGAAAGCCGAATTTTGGTATGGACATTGATATTATTGCTCTAAGGAAAATGTCACGAGTCCCCATAAATTGACACTCGGACACGATTTTACGCGTGGTCAAAGGTCAGCAAAAGCGATTTTTCGGAAATACCTCATTAATGCTCACTTTTACAGAAAAGTTATATGAATAAAGTTTGTAGCTTAGGTAATTTTCTACAAAAAATATTTTATAACTTTTTCTTGTAAGAGTAACCGTTTTTGAGATATTTTAATTTTAGTCCAAGGATATTAGACAAAAAAAAGGCCCAGAATTTTTCCGTAGTTGAGCTTCTTTTGTCTAATATCCGTGGACTGAAATCAAAATATCTCAAAAACGGTTACTCTTACAAGAAAAAGTTATAAAATATTTTTTGTAGGAAATTACCTAAGCTACAAAGTTTATTAACATAATTTTTCTATAAAAGTGAGCATTACTGAGATATTTTTGAAAACTTTCTTTTGGTGTCCTTTGGCCCCGCGTAAAATCGTTTCGGAGTGTCAATTTATGGGGACTCGTGACATTTTCCTTAGAGCAATAATATCAATGTCCATACCAAAATTCAGCTTTCCCGGAATTTTTCCGAAGTAAAATGTCTAATTTCCCTGGACTATATAACAATACTATAATCTGTAAATTTCAAATAATTTAATAAACTTTTGATTGATGTAGATACAAAAAACTTTCAAATGGTGACGAGTCTCGATATTTTGTTCTTTGTGCTCTCTATTTACTTCAACTAAAAATGTGGCACTACATTTCACATCTCAAATGTTTACATTAAATGAAATTAATCGAGGTTTCGCCCAGCATTCATTAGGCTTAAAAATATTTATGTAAAATCAACAATTCTGTAACGCATAAATCGTTGTTACATGTTGTTTTTCTAAATAAATCTTACTCAGAAAACATTTCTAATATTCTTCAATGTACAATCGGAAACATCACAAGATATATATCTTTCATTAAGACAGCACAGCGCTCATCAACAGTAGTATTTGCTAAGGAAAACCAATATAAGAATCGAAAATAAGAAGAAACACATCACGCATAAGTCTTCGCAATTATTCGAGATTAATGTGCCAATCAAAACCCAATTGAGCATATACGATTTGCCCTTAGGTATATGCCATCACTATACATTTTCTTAAGGATTTGATTTAATGCCGGTACTCCTCCAGCCCAGAACAACTGATGCCAGCATAGAGCCATTTGGACTTTCAATGTAGACGCTGATAACGAAGTTCACCTTCTGATACCATCATATCGACGTGCATCCCTCGCGCTGCCCCCCAGATGGGGTATTGCGAAATCAAATCACGTTCCATTATAGTGAATTAAGATCAATGGATGCCTCCATTGTTACCATTCCGAATTTTTTTTTCATGTTGTCTTCTTTTTTGGTTCCATCATCATGAATTACGGCCAGTAGTGGTCGACATAGCGTTTTCTGCCACACCGTTCACGGACTTGATACATGTGCTAGGCAACATACACAACGTATACACAGGAGCACAACAGAAAAAAAGTCACGTATGGATCTTGTTCCTTCCTAGTCTCACTTCTGAACTTCTGAGGCTTTTGCATTCACCAGGAAAAGACCTAAAGGTGGAAGGAAGGAAGGTGGAAGGCATCAACAGAGAGGATAAGTCCGAATGGACATCAATTTCCGATGAGTTTTGGCTTGGTCCAGCAATGGCGGCGGCGGCGCTGACCCAGACTGCTATTATGCTCCATGGATATCTCTCGACTCGAGACTCTTTCCAAAGGCAGCAATTAAGGCCGTAATTCATCGAGAACTCGATAAATGCTGTCTAGAAGCTCTTGTGGCTTGAATTGGGTCATTCAGTTCAGCAAACTGTCGTCATGTCTTCGGAGTGTAATTAGTAACAGAGCGACAGAAAAACCTCAGAGAAGAAATGTCTAAAAAAAATATAATAGAGCCATGGCAGCAGAAGGGATTCCTGCGGTGCTCCACCCTGTTCCCTTTGAAAATGCTTTCATGATTGCGGCTATATCAGGTTGATTGCAGCTTCATAGCCGCACAAAGGTGAGAAAGAATCTTTCAAGCATGCTAAAATGTGGTTGATTATGAATAACACTGTTTTTTCATTCTTCCTACGTGGAGTGCATTCAAGTGCATAAACTCTGGCAGCAGAAAAGAATCTATTCATCCCCTGGAAGATTCTAAAGCATCACCGCACTGACTGCTGCACATTGAGGAGCATATTAAGGGATGATATCACCACGCGGCCGGGTAAAAGGGCGATTTAGTTCAGACATAGCCGAGCTAGATCCACTGCAGCATCCGAATGTGGTGCGAATACTTCGATGGGTGGTGGTGCTCTTGTAGCCGGGATGGTGGTGTGTTCACACATTTTATGTGTTGCCAAAAGTGCGGTAAAAGAATGCAAATACAATTCAGGGTGTTTCATGGACCGTGAAATGAGGTTATGTAGAACATGTTTGGGTGATTTATGAGACGATTTTAATGACACCAGACACCTAGGGAGAGAATTGCCATCTTGAAAAATGAGAGAGGAAGATTCGACTATGTAAGAAATACACTTTGCATATGTTATTAGATTAGAGTGGGTGGGAAGATTTGTTGATGCTTGTGTGGAGGGTAAGGGGAAATGAAATGATTTGGTTGAGGAAATTTATTACTTGATCTATTAACTTTATGTCATCAAAATGACTTTATAAGCCAGAAAGTTTAGAGATACCGCATTGCAGTTTACAGTGGCAGTAAAGGCAAGGTGAAAAACATAATAATTTTAAGAATCTAAAGAGCAGTTTGACATGCCTGAGACTTTTGTTTAGCTGATTCTACACGCGATAACAGCCCACGTCTTCACCATCAACATACAATATCGCGGCAGTCTAAGATTTCTCCAGGCACAGTTGACAGATGTCATCTTAAAGATTTTCAAGTTAGACACAGTTCAGTAAAGTGACGAATTCTTTGGCGAGGCCAGCTCAATTGTATTGATGTGTGAGTATTCAGACCAGAGACTTATGGCTTCGAAGCGGCTTCTATCACTTCTGCTGTGAAATATTACAGTGATGGTGATAAAAAATACACTGCAGGTGGGTTCTGTTACCCTTCGGATCTTCCATAGACAGTAATTTACGGGGCAGTGGTCAAGCAAATTAGTGTATGATATCTTTTCTACAGAGTCTCAACAATTCGCTGTCGAAGTTGTTATATATAGACGGCACTATGGTCAAAAAAATTTTATATCTTCATAGCCGGTTTCGGACTACTGAACTACTGTGTCAGAGATCTGCCTCGTCAGGATGTTCGTCTTTTCAACACTGCAAATCTGAGCTTTTAAAAGTATTTTATTTCAAAACTCTTAAAGTGTTTTAGTAGTAGTATATAGGGTGCTAAAGCTGATCGCCTTTGAAGTTTTCACCGCGGTCAGACTAACCGTTGAACAAAGTGGAACAAGACTACCTATAATCAAGCATGCGTATCAGGCTGGCAGGCCCACACAAATGGCACTTACAACCAGGGGCGGTTTCAGAGGGGGGTAATTGGGTAATTACCCCCCAAAGAATTTTCGTTCCCTTATTTATTTTTATTCTTAAAAATTACCACAATTTCAAACAAACAAGATAAGTTATGGTGAATCTAGTCGGCGATATATGACGGTGAATTTTTCCAAAACTGCTGGAGAGTCGTGGAAGCGACCGATACTCGAGACTCCCGCTAATATGGCACGCTATGGCTGATTCCACACGAGCGTACACAGGACACGACAAGAGTCGGCTGCAAAGTGGTTTATGAAGAAGAGGGTGAGAGAGGACGATGGGGAGGGCACACAAATTTGAACCATCTTTTCAGCAGATTTTTGATCTGTGTTTGCTTCAATATCTGACCATTTTGTAAAAAATCAAGATAGCGGTTCCAAAATGGCGCCCGATTTTTGCAATTGTGTTCCCCGACCCACCGAAATGGGCATCAAATGGAAGAGCATGACAGATAGAATACAATTAGTTGTGTCGCGTCATTCCAAATTCAAAATGGCGGATTACTTTTTTCCTCACAACCCCCTCAGAATGGGTATCAAATGAAAGGGTATGACGATTGTAATGCAGTAATCTGTCTGACGTCATTTTGATTCTAATATGGCGGCCACCGCAAAATGGAGAAAAACATATAAAAGACTAAAAAGTAGGAAAGAAAATTTATGTAATATGTTTTATCAAATCAATATAAATAAATATATGGGTTCATATTTGCTTCCTTTGCCTATCTATACTATTATATAAAGAGAAAAGATTTGATTGTTTGTTTGTTCCGGATAAACTCAAAAACTACCGAACCGATTTTAAAAATTCTGTCGCCAATAGAAAGCTCTATTATCAGCGAGTAACATGGGGTATACTCGTATATGACCAAAATTCAAAATGGAAGCATAAATATGGTTGAATTTGCCAATTTTATTCCGATTCCAATGAAAGTGGGTATCTAGAGGTTTTTAAGGTCGCAAATGACGAATTTGCAGTCAAAAATTATAAATTAAAGATGGCCGACGAATTTGCAAATTGTGTTCCGATTCCAATGAAAATCGGTATCTGAAATTTTTTAAGGTAACAAATAATGAATTTATGATCAGAAATTATAAATTTAAAATGGCCGTGCCAATATGGCGGACGAATTTTGTTAAATTTGTTCCGATTCCAATTAAAGTGGATATCTAGGGGTTTATAACGTCGCAAATAACGAATTTTTGGTCAAAACTTATAAATTCAAAATGGCCGACGAATTTTCAAATTGTGTTCCGATCCCAATGAAAATCGGTGACTGTGGTTTTTTAAGGTAGCAAATAACGAATTTATGATCAAAACTTATAAATTAAAAATTGTGGGACCAATATACCGGACGAATTTTGTCAACTAAGAGTCATTTCCCGGTTAACTGTATGTAGGTTGTTCAAGAGTTGGAAAATCGGAAAATCTTGACATTCTAGCTACAAATGGAAAAACATTGAACATAGTGTATCCTGAAGCTCTCTAAGCAATCGGTTCAGAATGGATCAACAAGGTTTTTTTGGTGAGATGGTAAGGAGAAGCGGGTTTATATGGGTTCCAGCTAGTTGTATATAATTTAAGACAATCGTCGGAGCTGACACGCACTTTTAATTTTTTTTGATGTTGATTGTTTTGTATTTATGGAATAAAAAAATATTTAAGTTTTTTCTTTTTTTAAAATTACCCCCCCTAAGCCAGTTGGCTGGAAACGCCCCTGCTTACAACAAAGAAACAACAATGGGTCTCTTAACATGCACAGGTTCGAGATGCATGATTCAAGGTACATACCGCTTCATCCAAAGAAAAAAATTAAGCTTCATTGATTTAGTTGTGCCAGCCAAACTCGTACGTCTGAGAGCTGATCCACATTGACACAAAAATCCAAGTAAGAGTTCGGAACACTCTAATAGATACTTTTTAAGTTAATCAAAGGTACATACAAAGGAATTGGCTGGCGACTATGCTCTTTAACCTAGCATTGGAGCAGTCATTAGAAAGACGTTAGCTCAACGAAAATATATTTTCAAATTACACCAAATCTGCTCAGGTGATAGGATATACGGATGCGATTACATCGAATGTGGAGTCAATTCTCCATACCTTCAACTCAGTCAAAGATAGAGACGACTGGATAAGAACAATAGAGAAGATCAAGGATCGAGTTGGGCTGTATTGCTATTAGAAGAAGAGGAAAGTAGGTCCAAAGTTGGATCCAAAAGTTCGGCGGCCACTGCTTTGCCTATTGTAACGCACCCCTACTGTCTAAAAACAAACCAGTAACTATTCACTGGTTTCAAGTGAAAATTCACTGGTAAAACCATTGCTTAGTCAACTAACAGGAAATAGTAAAATTTCACAGGTTGAACCAGTGAAATTCACGTTAAAAAAAGAAAAAAGCCTTTTTCCAGCGCGAGTGTCGTTTTCCCAAACGGGCCCCCATCTAAGCACCGAAATGCTGCTTATACCCACCGTAAACAAACGAGAGCCGGCTTATTGAGTATGCGAAATGGAACCCTTTACAGTCATGAAGGTAATTGCCTAGACTATGAGTCAAATGAGTGAAATTAAAATTCACTGGTTGAACCAGTGAAATTTTTACTAATTCATTTTTAGAGAGAACTTCTCACTGGCTCAATCAGTAAGCAGACTCGAATTAAGTGTTTGGTTTTCCAGTGAAATTATTGTTTACTGGTTGAACCACTAAAATTTTCGCTGGTTCATTTTTAGAGAGTATACCTCATATTTGTAGGCCAGACCGCTTGAACAGGTTTTGCAGTATACCTAGTGGGTTGTCCCTTAGACTTCACTTTTCGAGCAGGGTCTTGCTCTTGTTACCAACGCGGGGCACCCACAGAAACCGTGAAAGACAGACATTGTCCTGACGGCGGGGGGTCATCCCCCCTTCCTATCCTTCATAAATGGTAATTCACGGCGCAGTGTTCACCAAACTAGTCACTGCCCTCGAGGAGGATTAGTCTGCCTTTTTTTGTTCTCTGTCTTTATCACCGGTTATTTCTACAATCAAACTGGATCATGGTACTACAGAAATATTTGCAGCGGTGAACTGACTCCTAACTCTTTACTTTTCGATCTCATTTGGAATTTAACAGTGACCGTGATCATAGACCACCGAGGAGAGGGCGACAATAATTCAAATTAGAATTTTGTTAATTGTCATATTCATTTTTGTAGTTGTTTGCTTTGTAATCAGTAACCCTAATTGGACATATCGCCAGCCTAGCCTGTTATTAATAGGGTGCCAAAGTTTCATTTAGATCGGGTCTTCACCTAGAACCATTCCACAACAAATCAACCAATTAAAAAATAATTTTGGACTTTAAGGACTTAAAATCACCTAATTTTTTATATATTTGTTCTTCTGGTGAAAACTAAGAAAAAACAAATTTTCAGATTTTTTGGACTTCTAATATCAAAAAATCAAAAATCGAATATTTTGAGAATTTTTGACGTTTTTAAATTGCTATAGAATGCTGAAACTTGCAACTTTGATATACAACATAGTCTTATTAGTAAAACAAAAACTTTTTCCGGCATATTGAAAATTTGTTTTTCTTTGAATAATCTCAAAAACATATTTTTTTATTTTTTTGAAAAAAATATATTTTGTGCATACCCTCTTAAGATATATACCTATATGCCAAAATTTAGGATGGAACGACATTGGTATCACATTGAAATAAAATATTTGGTGCATTGTGATTGCGTTCAGTTTGGGAGCAATTTAAAGATGTCAAAAATTAGCGATTTTTGAATTTTTGAAAGTCCAAAAAAGCTGAACAAATATACAAAAAAATTATAACTATCTGAAGTGTTGAAGTCCAAAGCATTGGTTGATTTGACGAGGAATGACCCCCAGCGGACGCTACCAGGCCTATTCTGAACTCCGCTGGAATTGATTCCGCTGGAATTTTCTTACATTGGTAGCATACGATTGTAAAAAAATACCAGCGGAATCGATTACAGCGGAGTTCAGAATAAGCCTGTACATCTCCCTGTTCACCTGGTATAGTCTGGTACTGCCGGTGTCTCAGCCTTTGTAGGCTGGTTAATGGAATTCACTTGTTTCGGGAGACATAACGCTTCGACGAAGCTGTATCGCACCAACCCCGATACTCTGGCTTAACCGATTGCTGTTGAGGATATCGACTTTGGGAAATTAAAGCCCCATTACAAAAATTTGTTGTTTTGATTTTTGTAGCATTCATGTTCTTCGTGCAAATTTCATTTCTTTGGTATAAACTCGTACAACTTCCTTTTGTCCTTATAAAATGAGTTGTAAAGTGGTTAAAAACCGATTCATCAATTGTTCATACTAGCAATGAGTATAAGGATCGACGGCATGTGTTAAAATTCGACATTCAAACGCCTTAATAAAATCTCAATCTAAACTTAATTACCTTTTAAAAAATCCCTTCAAATCTCATCACAGTCATAATCTCTCCACATAAAAAAATCTTGCTTCCAAAGTGTTTTATGTCTAATCGCCGACATTATTTAAGACAAACTCCCCAATTACTCATTCGTTTCTAATAAGGGCTTAACGCCATTAACTTGGTTGGATTTTAAACTCCTCTCGTGAACTTTGCCCCAATTATTATTATTATTTATTATGTTTTCTCTCTTTTTTTTGGGTGAAATAATTTTCCATCTTTCCGGCATTTTCATCACAGCGTGAGGTTATGACCCATCAGTTGTCGTCACGTTGGCGCTCATTCAATGATTCGAGACGGAATTGCTTTATTAAGCGTGAAGTATTTTGGCTTTAAAGAAGATATTTTACCATCCTCCTAAAAAGGCCAAGGAAGGCCAAGCCTTCTTGGACTTGGTTATATTCCCATCATCAGTGAGTGGTGGTAGTGGCTTTGTGGCCGATGGTTAACCACTCCTATTTAAGGCATTCCTTCAGAACTTTGTTTGGCGCTTTTAACACACAATTTTTTAGAAGCCCCAGTTATGAATGAGGAGTAATTCTTTTGTGTATTTAAAAAAAAAATCACGACTTTTTTCCCCCTCAGTATAGAGAGCATAGTCTTTTCTGACTTTTGAGCACAAACAATAGCTGTCGGCCCTTTTTGACCCCAGAAGCTATGGATCATCACCCCCTGCCATGAAAATTCAATCAGAAATCATCAAGACCTTTAAGAAAAGGCCGGGCACAGTTCACATTTATCCATAAACCGTATTTAATTCGTTTAAAATTTAATTTTCACTCTTTGTAGGAATGGGAGATAAGAGACAGAAAAAGCAACGAAAAAAAATGGTAAAAATGTAAAAGGAAACGAAAAAGTGAAATTAAGAAACGTGAAAAGAAAGAGATTTTGGGAGAGGGGGTGGGAGAGGAGACCTTAATTTTTCATTTTCAATTTCGATTGTAATTTTTTTCGCATTAAGCCTGCTCGTCAGCAGCACGCCTCTGTGTGTCGTCTTTCATCAGACGTCCCCAACAACACCCTAAGTGGCGAAAGACAAAGGTCGCTGGTGCTGGGCGCGTGCTAATACCAAGAAGCACAGATTGGCAAAGTTTAAAGCTATATGTCATGCGAGAGAATACAAATTTCGGCTTGAAGGGTTCAATAAAGGGCAAAGCCCCATCCGTTGTTAACACCTCGCTTCTTGAAAGTTCCAAAAGTCAGTCAAGAGATTAAAGGCTGTTATACAAGGACCGTAGCGTATAGCGCACCAAGGGGAATCCAGCCAAGGGTGCTCCACATGGAGGCCCTTGACACCCACTTGATAATCTGATTAAATCCTATTTTGCTCCTTCCTGGATCTCGCCTGATTTCCTTATTGCGAACTTTTGTCGCTGTATAGTCGTTGTCGTAGTCGTCGTCGAAACGCCATTCATCTTCTTTTGGTGCTCTGAGACGTTTTCTTTTTACCCATCCGTTGCCGTTCCTGCTGCTGGTTGATTTGTAAACCAGTGATTTATGGTATCTGGCAATTTCTCATGTTTCCACCAACCCAACGAATAAATGCGATTCGATAAAAATTAATCAGACGTTGCGCATCAACCATTACCGCGGACATAAAAGAGTTTTTTCTTCGCTAACTCCTGATAAGCCCTAAAGTCGCTTAGCCGCACTAGAAATAAATTACAAGCTATGATGGCCACCAAGTCTGTTGGCGTTTGCTGAGAATCTCATAGATTGCCCACAAAGACGATAAATGAAACAATTCCGCTCTAACACAGCATGAAGACGATTGCAGACGCATCCTCAGCAGCTGTACCGCGCGCAACCAGAACTCATTCTCTATCATTTCTTATAGTAAATGCCTTCCGTAGAAAACATCGAACGCGTGGATTGAAAAATGAAGCATTCCAGCGATTAGCATGTCATAATGAATTTTTATCTAGCGTCATGTTAGGCTAAAGATGATTTAACGAAGATTTATTAAATGCACGACATCGGAAATGCCGCCAGGGAGCCGCAACGGGGCTGAAGCATAGATGAACTTTCGAAGTGTTATCATTAATTTACTTTGTACTTGGGACTACTTGTGAAGACACATGTTGGGGAAAGCCAATTACAAGTTCGGGTCGTGAGATTAGAGGCACTCGCTAAACCCTTTTGTGTATATGCAGTGCAGTGGGATTTCATTTACAGAGCCAGAGTCTAGGACATTTTGTATGAAGGATAGTGCGATGTTGGCTTTGGGGACTTTATGTTCGAGGATTTGGTTAATTTCATTTTGGGACCAGCTTTAAGTGAGATGAAGATTAATTGGATCCTTTTTTTGTGCAAAAGGGTGAGACTACAAGATTTGATTAAAAATTTCATGTCATTTCTTAATGTCGTCGCAAAAAGGAATTAAAATAATTTTTAATTCCTGCATTTTAAAATGTCGTCTTCTGTCCTGTCAACTGCCCATTCAGTAGTGTTCTAAGGAGACAGTTTTATTAGTGCTTCAGTTAGCAAAGACCTTGCGAAAGTGATGAGAAAAGAATTTGCCCAAACAAAACTGGTGCTTCACTATCTCTGAATTCTATTTTTTAATAACAATGTTGAATTCATAGAAGATAGTCCGGGGAAATTAGCATTTTAAGGAGACAAAATTCGAAAATGGCTGAAAATTGGACCACAGCTTGCTTGGGACTTTTTAAGAAAACAATTTCGGAATCACAAAAAAAACATGGCCGCCGGAGATATCAGTTTTTGGCAAAAAAATCACTCAAAAACTGGTTTTTTCGAATTTTTTTTGATCAGTCAATACGAAACGTTATTGCATACAAAGAAGCCCGTGTGTCATTTTTGCGAAAACGTAAGCATTTCGAAGTTACTCAAGGTCAAAGTTTCCAAAAATCACATTTCCGCCCAAAAATACTTTGAATAATTCGGAAAGGTCAAGGTTTTCGAAAAAAATTCAAATTGGGTATTTTGTAGGCAATAATATTTTGTATTGACTGATCAAAATTTTTTTTCGAAAAAAACAGTTTTCGAGTGATTTTTTTTGCCAAAAAGTGATATCTCCGGCGGCCATGTTTTTTTTTGTGATTCCGAAATTGTTTTCTTAAAAAGTCCCAAGGAAGCTGTGGTCAAATTTTCGGCCATTTTCGAAGTTTGTTTCCTTTCGTGCGTTTTTTTTTGCTAATTTCCCTGGACTTAGATGCTTTTAACAACATACGTATTGAATCGATTCAAGAGACTAACATAGGCCTAAACCAAGCATGTTTGAGTAGAGTTATCAACAGCAGGGCGGCAAACTGCCACCCAGGAAAAACTGAATTAGTGCTTTTCATTGGGAAAATGAAAATTTCAGCCTTTAACCACTCAGGTTTAATGAGTATACTCTCACTCTATCCTACAGGATGAAATTGCACCCTGAACCCTGCACCAAGTCTAACATCGAGGAAAGACTTAATAAAGCCTGCATAGCTTTCGACGCCTGTAAAAAGGAGAGAGAAAAGAAGAGCTTTTTACGAGGTTAACTCTAATATGCATTAAACAGCCTTAGAGTAGATAAGTAAGAAATCTATGCCTCCACAATGTATATTTATATTTTGCAATCCCACCTCGCCTAATTTTAAGTTGGAAATTTCGCTACCGTAAAAGAAGTAAGAAATGTCTCTCCACTACGTATTTAATATCTCGCCTCATCTGATTTCATGTTGGAAACACCTCGCTTCATTTATCTCGATACACGCTCATATACCAGTAGGATATTATTTTTGTACCGGGACATTTAAAAAAATTGAGGCCTCAGTACAATTTACCATCGCGTAAGGGACAAAGGGCCTCGTGTAAGTCCGGCTCAACTATAGCCACTAGGCAAGCTGCTGAAGCTGTTCCAGCGGTGTAGCCCATAAATATGAGATATAGGGGTGTAGTACAAAAGGCCAAGCGAATAGCCGCGGTGCTTTTGGACCCAATTGGCACAACAAAACGAGGTTAGAAATCATTAACACAGCAATGAATTTGCTCAAAAACAAAAAGGCATGAGCGATATTCCTGCTTAGATGGAGTACCTGAATTCCAATCAACGATTCTTGAGATAATTGTTCAAGTATACGAGCATGAACAGATGCCAAAAGTTTAGACAATAAATACCTCGTGCCCTGCAATTAAGAAAGAAGATATCACAACCTGCAGTAATTATAATGAATACAGCGTTGTTGTGTGCTGCGTTTAAGTTATTTCTCGCTATTTTGCAAGGATAGACCTGTGAGCTAGAGACATCATAGACTAATATGAATATGGCTTCGTTTCAGTCAAACCGACAACTGTTACAATTTTGAGCACCATTTCTTAAGCGTCGTACACACTAGTATACCATATTGAGCGATTTGTATATAGACCATGTCTATAGCCCGTCTATGGAGTCCGTGCTTTGTCTCGTCTAGTGTTGACACCATGATTTGAATTTAATCTCCGTCGTTACCCAGTTGATTAACATTGTACACACTTTTAAAATACTTAAAAGTGTTTAAAAAATGTCTACAATATTAATCAAATGGGTGACGTCAAAATAAAACATTTCAAGCGTTATGAAATAGAACACTTTCAAAAGCTGAGATTTGCAGTGGAGTAGCATCACCGGCTGCTAATAAAGAATAGTCTAAAAGTGTCAATGCTTATCACTATACTTCACATACAACTCAACAGAAATAATTCTATTCAAAAAGTTTCACCACAAAAGTCTACCTAATAAGACAATTTCAACCAAAAAATTAAGACCAATTCTTCATGTTCTTATCACTAATGAAACAAATGTCTATCTCCATTTCTAATAAAATATATAAAAAAAACGAAAATCTCATCAATTTTTCTCTAAGAGAGCGAAAATTATGTAGCATTTCGGAATTAATAGATCCAACATGATTCAAAAGATAGGAAAAGGGGAAAAAAGAACACAGCATAACACTATAGGCCCAAGCTAGGCTCGCCCTAAAAACAACGAACAAGAAAAACATAATTTCTCTTCCGACATCGTATCGAATAAAGAACTTCCTGAAACATATTTGCCACATAAATACAGATACATAGCGTATATATATACATAGGACTATCGACAGCGCTACAGAAAAATAAAATATCAAAGGAATCTTCCCTAATTAGGAAGATATAAGATAAAGAGGGTAAATTTTTTTATGTGTAGAAATAATGAAAAGAAAAACAGAGAACGCAATAACATATAAGAACCGTCCTAATTCCCTACAATTATTGCCACATATACATATAAACAAGTCAACATTTGTCTGATGTATGAATGGGTATATTCACCTTGAGTGGCGTGGCTGAGGTGTGTAATACTGTTCCTGTCTGATGTAAAGATATTACAGTACGAAAAAAAATATAAAGGAAGAAAAAAGTGAAAACAGTGCCTACAACATGAGAAAGGACCCTGATCCCAATGCAAACATTTTTAATGAATTACAACATCCTTGAAACGGGTCTGATCTTCCTCAGTTCAACGCTATTCACATCTCGTTAAAGGCTCAACCCTGCAGCAAGTACTTTGCCAGTAATGTTCGTGGTACGATGGTACGACGACGTCGACAGTATAGTACGGTAGACAGTACAGAGATGGTGGGGGTTTATTATTATTATTATTTCGAGTGAAGTAGTCCCCTAAGTGCAGCACAGGGCAGACAGCCGCCGCCACACAGAAAGTGCCCCGCCGGTAATGCTTCCAGTGAGAACACTTGAAGGAGGCTTCTTAACGCACAATCAAAACACAAAAATATGGAAAAGGACGAAATTGCCTACTTCAAGGGGCTCACCGTGGACCCCTTTCTTCTATCTGCTATACCACCGGAACTGCTTAACCTCTTATGGCCCATATTACACAGTAGCTACAAGGGCGGGCTTAATACTTACATATATCCCCTCCGCGCGTTTCACACCCCCTAAAACCGTACGTTTTGCTTATGTATATACAGGAAAAAAAGGGAAATAAAAGAAATTTCGTCGTAAAGAACTTTTTAGGTTGGGGGCAGGGGCAGCTTTTTTTATTGCTCCATTACCGTTCATCTTACTATCGTAGCTTGGCCGCACACAGTTTGGTTAAAAAAAAAGGTGGTTGACAAGCACTCTCCTACTCCTACTCGTAATTCTACCACAAGCTATCCGCTCTATCGATTTGCTGGGGTGGTAGTGGCGCGGGGTGGAAGTGTTTTTGTTTCTGGTCGTATCCATTCCCGTGAAAGCTTGTATTTTTTTGGGGCTATAAGCACCCCCAAGCTTCACTGGGCGCTGTAGCTGCAGAATTAAATTAGGCAGAAATATCACAACAGCACGACCACCACTAGTATACCCACCATCCGTTGGCCACGAGCAGCAGCAATAGCAAATAACGATAGGGGTAAGAAAGGGAGATCTACTCAGGACCACCACCAAAATACAGCAACAACAAAAACAACAAAACATTACAAGGAGCGGTTTTTTAAAAAAAAATATCCCTCCTGTCGCTTTTTCGGATGATTTTTTTTAGACCTGTTTCTTCCCTTCTGAATGGTGATTTCGTTGTATATTCCTACCTTTGGGGCTCGGTGATCCTTTGAAGCTGGAGTGCACTCAGCTGAGCAGCCCCCTTTTTCACGTGATTGTTTTTCTTACTATGGTTGATAAGGTTCGATACCACTTGTAGGGGGATTCTTATTTTCGAAGATTGCTCAACCAATTGAGGAGGGTAGTGGCTTTATTTGTCCTTTCGTTATGTTTTCCACTTTGTAGATTATTTCCGTTCTAGTGGATGCTGCCGGGATAAAAAACAACAACAACAACAACAGTGAAACGCAGTCATTTGCGGTGTGAAGGGGAGATAAAAACCTAAATGTTGACCTGCAATTTCAGTCGATGGCGTTGTTAACTGTCGTGGTGTTCTAGATTAAATTGGTAAAAAGGGGTTGTTTTGTTCATTAAATTTGGTTAAAGGAAATCGATTCCTGCTTGTATAATCAACATAAAGTGAGCATCTTTTCTTTATAAAAAAAATCTTTTGTGGGCGCTGATGTTGGTTTGATCCACCACCTCTTAACAATTGTCTATTATGTGCAGTTCTCCCAGTAGTTTCCTTCTAGATTTTCTCAGAGAATCTTGTGTCAACGAAAATAACAAACATATATTAATTATAGGTAAAAGATGGAAATATTTCCAAGTAAAAAAAAAATAAATCCGTAAAAAATACTTCAAATGATTTTCATGTCAATTTCAATCATACCTTTTCCATTTAAAAAAAATAATTATTCTTGACAAAACAAACAGAAAAAAGGTGAATAAAAAAATACAGTAATTAAAAATGAAAGAGACAATTTTTTGGACATTTATTACTTACAAACAATGACACAGCAATTTTTGTCTGTCTATTGTTTCATGGTTGACCACGACAAATTTATTTTTTTTATCGATTTTCTGTTTACGCTTTTTTAGTCTTTCATCGTCACGGCACGGCTACACAAACAATAAAATTTTATTTTGCCCACAAATTAAGTGACAACATTTCAGCTTTCAGGTATTTCAGGTGTGAATAAAATAGTACGTGGCGATGGGGAGTCTTGATAATGAGGACACAATGACAGATAAATATTTTTTTGAGGGATAAAAAGGAGCTATGAAACAGGTTTTCTTTATTATGATTATGTTATTAGCATTTTGAGCTCAATATTATTTTTCAAAGTTAATTATTTTAAGGCGCCATTTAGAGGTCTGTGGTTCGAATCCCCTTCGAGATTCTTCTTCACTCAAAAGAGCTAAAAGTCTTGCCATTTCGATCGGAGTTCTCCAGGGGTCAATTCTATCACCCGTACTTTTCTCTCCAATCCATTTCACTCTTTACAGGTATTTCCACCAATGCTTTTAGATTTTGGTATGGTAGAACAGCACGGGTATATTGGAGAAAATGGCATACAACAAAAAAGGAATTAGCAAGAAGACTCCGAATAACACAAAAATTATTATATCGAGGACTCTCTTGTATAAGGCTCATAATTTCATTTTTGGTCGATTGCATTAGTGCACAACCATCGGTGATAACGAGAACAGCCTTGTTGCAGTGTTACGCCTCCTTAAATAGGACGATTCCCATCAACCGTCCGATATAGGTTGTGGTGTTGACACGATCAAGGGCGTAGTGCGAGAATTGTTGGCTTGGTTATTGGCGACCTAAAGTAAAATTCTTGGAGGATCGAAAGTGCAAAGAAATCCACATGTAGGATTATCCTTGAAAAGGTTGAATTTTTAAATTAAGTGAAGGATGGCGAACAAAGATGTACGAAATGTGAAAAAATCTAGTTTTTTAAAAGGACATAATATAGAACATGTTTTCCTAAATACTTCATTCATACAATTTCAAGGACAAAATTCTTGAAAAACTCCTTTTTTATATAACTTTGGTGGCACTGTTATGAAGATATTGGTTAAAAACTCTGTTTAAGGTACTCATACATCAGCCGCGTGTAAAAAAAATCGTCAACTAAGAAAGTCCACAGAAGAAGTAAACATAGTGTGAAGTACATTTTGAGAACAGAGTCAAGGCTCGTCAAAGTATACTTCGCTTAGTATTTTAGAACTTTTCGTAGTGCAATCTCAGTAATTCAGATCTCGTTAATTGATGGTCCCTTGGAAAAACCTCGGTTATTCGTAAAAAAAACACAATGCATTTCGGCCCTCTTCGTAATTCGTAATAAATTTTATTATCACTAAAACGTCTTAAATTCGTAAGTCTCTGTTGACATCGTTTATTCAAAAAAAAAATTTTACTTCTCACTCTTCAATTCTCTGATTCACGCTTGTTTACGTATCTACATTTCTATTTACATTGAATTTACATCCTTTATTTTTACTTATGTATTTTTACTAACTTAACTATATTTTTATGTCGGTTCAGGGTGGTATTCATCTTGAGTTCAAAGCCTATCCATAAGTGTCTGCCCATTTGTGGAAAAAGGAGATTACAAAAAGCCGCTGCCGAGGGCGAGTAAAAAATCGATGTGGCAAAACACGCTTTAATATTCCTCCATCTACACACTGACGTCAATTTTAAAGAAGAAGGAGATCATCGCTGGAGTACCTTAAAGCAGTAAAATTAAACTGCAAAAACGCGGCGACTTCCCTGAACTTTAACGATCACTTGTCACATGGTTTTCACAGTGCCGACAATTAAATGTATGCCAGTTGGGAGGGGGAGTGATGATGAGGGAGAAGAAGCCAAATTTTTTGCAGAGAGATTAAGTTTAGAAAACTTCAAAGCGAATAACGGGTGGGTTGACCGTTTTAAAAAAGAGCACATTACTTTTCGGAAAGTACGACTGTAAGTGACAATGTTTGTTTAGAGTGAAAATAAAAGTTGAGTGAACTAAACTGTTTTTAAGTGCCAGCTAGATCGTTTACATATATGGGCAGTTCTACAAAAACTGGAATAAAATCGAATTATTTTTAGACCTTCGTTTTTTTAATGTTTTTCAAAATTGAAAATTGGATATAACGAAGATTAATGATAGTATTCTAGGTTTTAATGGGTCAGTCAAAATATTTGAATTTTTATAAGTTATACTTAGCATGTTTAAATTTTTGCATGACAGGGAAGTGAGAATAGACACCGGAAAGTGACGAATATATCTCTTAAAAAGGATTTTTCGGTTAATATTATAGTAAGTATTGCATTTAAGTGATACATCTATTAATATTTCTAAGAATAGAAAGGTAAATATGTACAAGAATGCCTACCAAGGAAGTGAGGTTAGTATAGAAAAAGTACTCGAGCAAATGTTAAGTTTTATTAATTTTAAACATTATTTCTTTCCTAGTCTGATTCCCCAATTACACCGTAAACTTTTGCTCGTTGTTTTGCACAATATTTAACAAAACCTATTCGGAAATGCTCGCATTCAGTCTATGTCGACAGGGAAATGATAGACAGGAAAGTGATAATTTAAATGATTTTGTCTCAAATCCATAAGAATCCTGTATTTTATCATAAATATATTATGCACCAATGATCAGTGTAATTGAAGCAAACACGTACAATTAATTAAAATTTAATAATATCTAATAGTTGAAACGTAATTACGTGACAGCGAAGTGAGAATTTGACTCACCCGAACTACAAAATTTCCACTAAACACACTCCAACGACTAATCGCTCACCGACTGGAACGAAACATAGCCGTTACTATGCTGACTTCACCTCTTTCTTTCAATCACGAAAGCGGCAAAGTCGCTGGCTACTCAATTTATAGGTGATTTTCACAGATTTTAAGATGACAGGGAAGTGATAAAAATGCGTGTCGCCTCTTATTTCAACTAATAATTTGAAGAAAATTTTGGCGAAAAAATCGAACTATATAAACTTTACAACTTTTTTGGAAAACAAACACTTATGATTGAGGTTTTTCGCTTAAAGCTCTTTAAGCAAGCTGCTTGTTAAACGCCAGTATTTGGGCTTAAACTTTGGATTACTGCAAAATCGCCCCACAGGGAAGTGATAATTTTGAGTAATTTTGACTATTTGGAGTTAATTTTGAGCTGTAAATACTTGTTTGAAATAACTGATTTTGAAAGCCCAATTAGAAACCGATGTAAACTTTTATTTGAATTAAACTTTAAGAACATAACTTGTAAAATGATGAATCCAGGAGCCGACCCCACTAAAATTACTGTTTTTGTAGAACTGCCCATATATGGAATTTTAATAAAAGCTGATCATCCTGTTACGCGGGAGCCACATAGCACACGTTCTCCGTGTTCTGTGTTCCGCTTCCTGTCAAAGTTGATTACAATGTCTTCGTACTGTTTAACCAGATAAACAAAAAAAATCACGGAACGATAAAAACACGGAAACGACGATGATAAAAAAAATTTAAATTTTGAACGGATTGACGGAAAGGTTACCTCACTTTTTTGTAATTTGAGTAAATAGAACTCGCAAAAACACTCACTTTCCAATAAAATCAAAGATGCCATGGAAACGGACACTTGTGGCTAACATAAAAATAAATATCGGAACACGGAAAGACGGAACTCGGAACACGTATGCTATATGGCCCATGCTTTAATTTGAATTTTTCCTTTTTAACCGACTTCAAAAAAGGAGAAGGTTATCAATTCGACGCGTAGGTATTTTTTTTGGTCCTATTCACTCATAACTTTGTAACGAAATAACTTTTATGCTTTTTTTTTCTTTTGTTTGAAAGGGTAGTTTCCCACTGTGGCCCCGTGCAACTTTTTTTAATTCTGATAAAGGAGTTCGAAGGTAGGCATAAAAAAATGGTAAAATTAGTATTTTCAAAGGCAGCGAACAAATTATTTTACTATTGCGAAATTGAAAAAAGGCAAGTAGATGAGTTGGTGAAGGCGTTGATCTAGCGAAGTAAGCGTCGTGGGTTCAAACCCGGATCGAGCAGTTCGACTTTTTTTTCTTTTTTCTCTTCTTTCTAAATCCATTCTGATTGGATTAATGGTGTAAAGAATTACAAATTTTTCGGTGAGAAATTTCATGCATACTCATGCAAACTGTAAGAGTACTATTCTTTGAATTGAAAAGCTATTTAACCGACTTTCTGAAGAGATTTATGTACATATTTAGTCAACCCCCGCACAGTGGTCAAAAATGCCAAAAAGCTGGCCAAAAGTCGAAAAATGAAAGTCTTATTTAGGAACTTTTTTTATTTTAACTTGTTACATTAGGGTACGTAGGATAGCATAAGACAAATAGAACCAATCAAATAGCGTTTCTTGCCTTTTAAAATCATTCTGAAAGTGGCCGTTGCATGCGTTGCTTGAAATAGCATCATTAAGCCCCGCGGCAACCAATTATTTAAACATACATAGGAAGTGTTGTGTCGCATATTTTTAAATGTTATAAAATGGATTATTCTCAGGAAAGTAAGTATAATTTAATAATATTAACAAGAATACTCATTTGTTCACATATTCTTAACACTTTTTATCGAAAAAGTAAAAAAAAAATTTATAATAATAGACCTACAAAAGAAGTCCCGCTATATCCCGATCTGATTTTTGTCTTATATTGTTTATTGACCCTTTGGCAAAAACATATTCCAAGAACTATTACCCGAAGTTGCCCCATTTTGTTTAATTCCACTTTTTGTACAAAATTCTGTGTAATCCATGTTTTGTTTTTTTTAACTTATTAAAGTAGTTCTTAGCTTAAATTGAACCGTTTTATCTTTGATAATTAACTTTTGAGGTCAAATTAACATAAGTATTGGAGTTAAAGGCAATTTTAATGCTAAAACTGGCTCATTTCGTACTTTTTTAGTACCTTTTCACCTAAGCTTTGCCAAAAAGTACCAAATAAGGTCAATTTTAACATCAAACTTGCTAATAACTTCAAAAGTAAAGGCCGTAGCATAAAAATTGTCTAAACATTATTGATAGGAAATTGTCCAAGCTTTTCAATTTTGCCAAAAAAATAATTAGTTAACTAGGTATTTTATGGAGAAAAATGTGGTTTTAGTTGAAATTTTAGTTGAAAAACCAAAATTTTGATTTTGATGACTCATTACTATGGAAGTTGATAGGGTAGAACCGTTATTTTTACAATTTTAGATAGGTAGCAGTATTCTGCGTACACTGATACCTTGTTCATGAAAATAGGTCATAGGGTTACAAAAATACAGGGTGATATGTAAGACTCCAAAAAAACTACTTCAAAACGCCCTAGCGGCTAAACCGTTACCATATCCATTAAAATAAAAAATAATACTAAATTCGTGATCAGCAACCTGGAAAACACAATCCCAATTTCATTGAAAAGTAGTGTTCAATATTGATGGTCGCCTTTTTGAAGCCGCCATTTTGTTTTTTTTAAGTAATAATAACAAATTTGTGATTAGCGACCCCAAAAACCTCTATAACTTTATTTTCAAACAATTATCCCAGTTTTATCGACTTTTGTCTATCTTTTTGCCGATTTCGACCACTGCGCCCCGTAACTGTCTCTCGTAGCACAGAGCGCTGAAGGCTTGCTTCTCGTCCGTGGGGTTGCGAGTTCGATTCTTCGGCATATGGCACTTTTTTTTCAATCGACTTTTATTTTCACAAAAAATATTTTTCTTTAATTTCCTTCGGGGAATTTTGTTTCATATTGAATAAGTTTTTTTTAAATTACTCCGAAAATACGCAAATACATTACTGCAAAAACTATTTAGCTACTGTCTTGATTCTTATCGACGGCGACGCGACGTGTCATACTTCTCGTAATAAATTTTTTTTTAAATTGTCCCCGAAAAAAAATGAACGGACTAAACAGTATAAAAGTGATTCTTCTTTCTAAATGCATTCTGATTGGATTAATGTTGTAAAGAATTACCAACAATTATTTCATCCTTTTTTGTGCATCACGGGATTGGTTTTTTTTTCTGAAGTCGGTTTTTGAAAATTTATTTTTTTAATCTTCAATAATTCATAATCTCCCTCTTTCGAAAATCTCTATAATTCGTAATAAATCCTCGGTCCTTTGCCATTACGAATTATCGGGATTGTACCAGTATTTTTAAAGAATAAAAAGAACATTTCCAGATAATCAAAATGTAAGTGTTGTGATCTTTCACTGAATAATAATAAAACCCCATATTCCCACAATCATGAAAATTTTAATTAACAAAATATTCCACCCAAAAATTTTACACTTAAATTACCAAAATAATTTCCGATATTATACAATTATTTTGTGAAATAACATTCCAAACATTCCAAAATTCAATTTCAACAAATTTTATAACAATTCATAACATCCTTTCACGTTCAAGTTCACCTGGACTGGCAAGAATCAACAAAAAGCTACTTATTTTCTAGCTAATTACAACGAAAATTTCATTAAGGACGAAAATGCTCTCATTTCACTCAGATAATAACATAACGAGAAAAGCAGAAGGATATTTACAAGTTTTATAGGATGATGATGGAGAAGGAGACTTGTACACAGGTACTCATTAAAAACTCATCAGAAAGGATGAAAACGATTTTCACAACTTCATTTCCCCACATTTTACCGCCAGCGCCATCTGGGGTCCACACTTTTGACAGCACAGCCGGACACGGATCAAACAATGTTTATTTATATTTTTGTTGTTTGGTTTTTGATGGTGGTGGTGTGTTATTATTATTTTTATTTTTTTTAAATATTTCACCGAAATTACAAGCAGGCGGCAGATTGTCGGTATTGTATAGAGGTCCCCCCATGTACCCCCGCGACTTTCTCCCCAGTTTTATTGTGTAGTAACTGTTGCCTTACAGAATTCCTTCCGTTCGCACTTATAGTAATGAAAATTAATGGAAAAGTTGCTAGAAGGCTAATTACTTTCAGAACCCGACCTAAATTGATTTATATTTTCAGCCTACACCGAAAGAGACCGAAACAAATGAACGAAACTCATTTTCGGAAAAGTAAAGAATTTTCCGTTTTCCAGAGAAACGCCGCGAATCGGAGGGATGGAGGGATAAAATAATAAGGGAAGGCTATCAACAACAACAACGAAAAAAAAGACATAGGAAAAACCCATTCTAGAAATTTCAGAAAAAAGGACTCAGTTGTCTTTTTCCTTAAGTATGTAATTAGGAATTTAAGTGAGGCCTACCCATACCCCGGCGCGTTTCTATACACTTTTTTTTTCTTTATTCTAATTAGGCTTATTTTGACTTTGTGGGCAGGACTTTCTGCTGCTGTTTCAGAATCGAAAAATAAGGATTATAGGGTTATAAAAAAAACAAACAAAGGAGAAACTTGCTTCTATAGAATTAACTTTGATGTCGAAGTTAGATTTATGTGCGATGATAAAATTTCTACTAAAATTCTTTCAATTTCGTTAATTTATTTCGCGTATTTTTGTTTATAGTAAAAACATTAACAAATAAATAAAAACTTCCTGGAAAGGATACAAAGTATAACTTTAAGTACAGTCTAAATTTTATAGCAAGTTGTTTTGTGCTTGTTAATTTCATTTAACACAGTATAGTAAAAGTTTGTTTATTTGTGAATGAGTGAAAGTTTTTTAGGATAGTGCTGGAGTGTTGTGCTTGTCTGTAGAAGTCCTTGAAGTAAAAATATTCCTAACTATGTGAAAATTTCACTTTTTTCAGCGGTTTGTATTCTTTTTAAATTAAATTTTTTAATTAAATTAGAGTGTTTTAGGCAATTATGTTTGAGATATTTGTGACAGTACCAAATTAGCAGACAGGCAGTGAAAACCCTTTTTCTCGGCTTCACGATACGAGCTATACCCTTGCGATTACGGCGTTTCAAAAATTGGAGTAAGACAGTATATTACATAAGCAATCCAGGAATCGAGAGTTCACAAAAACTAAGAAGAAATTGCAGAGTTTGGGCCAATAGATTGCTGGTTTATCAGCTCGTAAAGATACAACGGCACAATAAATCACCAATAGGTGCGTATTCTGTGACCAGCAAGTGTTTGGAACATATCAACATCTACATCGTCGAACCGCTGCCACCAGAATAATTATACAGGTATTGCTCAACACTCGTTGGCAGACACAAGAGATCGCCGGAGGCACTGCCGTTAGAAGGCATCACTGCCGAAACAACAGCGAAGGAATTATGCGCTGGTTGGAGAACGCGATTTGGAGTTTACAACTACTTAGTCAAGGATGGCAATTCTAAGCCAAGTTCTTCAAAGGGTTAACCAATTTGATGGGATCCCAGCATCTGTCAGAATAACAGCGAATCATCCAGGGTCGAACGGCTTAATTGAACGATGGCATCGATCTTTCAAGACCGCTTTTAAAATGTCATCAGTCACAAGATTGGATCAGGATAGGACAGTCAAGAAGGAGTGTTTTTTCAAAATGGCAACTGTAACGAATATGTCGAACTTTGCATTTATCCAAATAAACCAGGGCCACCAGCTCATGAGATTAAAAAGTGGGTTCAGAACTCTGAGAAAACTTAATCAACAAGACATAAAAAACCGGGAAGGAACATAAAGTATGTAAGAGTTGAAATCACGAAAAGTCCAGCTCGCCGGCAAAATTCAAATTTCCTACTCCGCAACAAGACGGATTAATGATCTTCATCAACATCCGTGGTAAATTCAAATTATTCAAATCCTCAATGGCATGGTAACCGTAAACATTAGCGCGATGAATTTTTCAATGTGCTAGAATAATAGTACGAGAGCTAGCAACGTCGAGAAAAAGTGCATTTTAGTACGGTTGGTTTTTTGATATTTCCTTTCTTATTGAAGTTAGGAAGGGATGCGCTACGTTTGGCAGCTGGGAGCGGTTGCGTTTATCTCTGCGCATCTCTTCTGTGCAGATGAAAATTGTGCATTTTGAAATCATTTTAACACAACAAATTTTTTTACATAATTTTCTACTTCCTTTTAGAAATATAAATTTTTAGTTGCCAGACATTTTTGTGGTTGCAAACGACGCGCCAGACACAATTTCTCTAATTAAAAAATAATAATTTTCAAACCATTTTAGTATAGCTGAAATTTTAATATGATATAGTCCTCAAATCGAATAATATACTATAAATTTGCCAGACAGAAATTCCGTTGTTTAATTAGGAGCCAGACCAATTTAAGTCTCGGCGAGAACAGATAAATTGGAAGAGTGCGGCAACTAATTCGTTGGATCCGCGAGAGAGATACATGCGAGAGAGAGACTCTTATGTGAACGGAAAGGGTCAAACCCACAACCCAACTATTTTAGATATTAAATGAGACCGCCTCCACAATACAAGACAAAATATCGAACGTGCATACAAGGTAAACAAAGCGTGTGTTTGAAAAACGTAAAAGGCAGCCGACAAGGGCGCTTTATTATACACTGTAAAAAATGTAATTTCGCAGGGTAAATTCGCACAGTAAAATTACAAATCGCTATATGAAATACTGATTTAGAACACACTTATTGTAATATTCCTATCAATTTGAAAACACTAAAATCATCAAAACAATGTAGCTTCTTGTATAATAATAGAATTTTACTTTGTAGTTTTCTTTCTTTCCATATTTTCCATTGGAGTTTCGCGGCGAATCGACCAACAAAAATCTGCAGGCATTTCTTTTGACCATTTTCCATTGTATCGTCTCTCTGTATGTCTTAATGAAACCTTTCACATGTTCATTTGATATTGCACCACGATTTTAAATTTTAAAGATTTTTTTCATTTTTCACTAAAGGCTCTTTAGATACATTTTTGACTCCAGGGGTTGAAGTCGCTCTTCTACGCTAGTTTTTACTACGTAGGGTTTATCTCTGCGAAAAACTGATTAAGTATTGCGACCTTTGACCTTTAATATCTCAAGACGCGGATACATGAGACTTTTGACACGTAATTTAGAATGCCACAACAAAAGTTCATACAAATTATCAGCTTATTACCTCTCATTCCGAGGTTGACCCGTTTTCTGGCTTATTTGACTGGGCTATACTGTTTGGAGGCCCTAGAGGTAAACCATCATTTCTTCGCGGAACTAGTCTTCGCGACACCTAACGTCATAGTGATACAAAAGTAACAAACTTTTCTTTGGTTTTGCAGTTCACTCCAAATTATGGGCGTTTCAAATGGCATGGTCTTATGATTTTCCGCGCCTCAACCCATTAAAGTACTTGAGCAAGTTTTGCAACATTTTCTCGGCAGCCAATATTTGTCTCTTTATATCATTTCGAACTCGTTTATACGCACTATTTAAAAAGATGAAAGTAGCGTTAACGCAAAATCGAAACACAAAAGAAATCTGAATTTTGAGAAATTTACAAACTATAAATCTAGGCGTGCCAGCAAAAATGGAAACCAGATTTAGATTCAGCACGTTAAAACCTTCATATCCAATCTTATTTGAAGGAGGATTGACCAGTGTAGTAAGCTACCTAAAAGAAATGTCTTTAAAAAAGTTAAGGGCGCATAAAAATACTCGCACAGGGCGCCATAATAACGGCCCTGGCAGCACACATTTGAAGATTGGAGAAAAGTGTAAGTCAAAACTTACTAGTTTTCATTAAAGACTTTTAGTTCTTAGAAACACCCCTAGTTTGAATGTTTAAAATTTATTTTAGTAATGTTACTGGCACCACAGTAGCCACATTAGTTTTGGTTAGAAGACGAACAAACTTAAAGTATAATTCTAAATGCTCAGACATACATTATCTGTGATGGCAAGAACTACCATTAGTTGAAATGTTGCAGGACTCCTTCATTTTGGAGTTTGTACAATGCACCAGAAGCAATATGGCAAGTGATAAAGTACGTTTTTCTTCCATATTTTCAACCTATATCCAAAAATAAGATGTATAGACCGTCCTATTTGCGAAGCCAAACATCACTGGGTGTGGTTAGTAGGTACTTAGAAGAAGCCCTGTTTTGGAACCCGGAGTCTCTGTTTAGAACCGCAAATAGTAATCGAATTCGTATCGCACAAATCAATTTTATTATTATTATCGATATGCATCTAGATATGAAGTTGAATCACTATTATTGTAGCATAGGTACAATCATTTAATTAAAGAAAATTGGGCACCCGAGTACAATTTTGAAGTTTCCTTAAAATATGGTTCCATTAAAACAAATGCAACAAATGCAATCACTCGTCATTAAAACGAATGCTATCACTCAATCAATACTTTTCAGAACAATTTATATCCAAAAAATTGTGATAACTAGAACGGCAGATCGCAATTGTCTAAAAAAGGGTGTATGAATACCGATCATCAAGTTTAAAATAATTTAAAAACTATCATTAAAAGGGATATCAGTAAGAAATGACATTTTTCTTATGTTATCATAAATTTTATATACATATGATTTCCAGAGCTTAGTAAGAAATAGCCGGAAATGCGTTTTACTCACAACATTGTAGAGAAAGAACGAAGTATATTTTCCTGTACAACACCATAGATTAAAAAAAAATATTTAAATTTAATATGTAGTCTAAATGGATTTAAAATTCCTCTTATCATTTCCATTTTCTAAAATTATTGAAAATCATCAGTTCAAAAAAATTATGCATAGAGGCAAGCACTACCACCATAAATTTAATTCAGATAGTTTAACTAACAAAAACAGATATCTTTAAACTTCCAAAAAAAAGTTTAAAAATTAACTTTAAATTATCTTTCGAAATAATTAAAAGGGCAGCTCTACTAGATATCAAAACAGAATATAGGATCAACAATAATATCTACAAAATTAGAAAACCACTATTGATTTTAATTTTTTTAATACGAGACTCAAAATTTTGTTCACTTCACTTAATTAGCGAGTGTATAGTAGCAGCCAAAAAATCAATGTTTTAACTAGAAAATATAGAAAAAAAGAGAACAAATATACAAATTTCTCCATGAATAATAAGTTGCAACAAAAATCATCTAATAAAGCCAAAATCAATATCTATCCACAAACATTCCACTCGAAATAAAAAATATTATTCACTATATAATCTAATCCCAAACCACTCGAGCAAATTTCAATACTCTCAACTCAAATCCAGTGATTTTTGGTTATTAAATTTTTTTCTAGTTTGTATGCAGCATCGTTTATATTTGCCATGCTATGGTTACCCGACTACAATCCACAAACCAACAGTTTCACTGCTGTTAGTATATCTACATATATTATCAGGATAGTGTAGAATCACAAAATCCTCAGAATTTATATTTTAATTTAAAAAAAAATTCTCTTTTCAATATTTTAAATATGCACAAAAATTCCCATGTGAATATTTTTTTAATAATAAGTAAAACCCAACTATAGATAAAATCATATAAAATCCTTTTTTTATCGTCAACACTCTTCGGTAGTGTATATCACAAAAAAATCAGTTCCCACATAAACATTCCCATCCCCATTAAGTCCCCACTTCCACTCGCCCTCAGGATTTCTAAAATTCCTCACGAGCACATCCTGAACCCAATAAATCCCAACACCGGCCTTCAATCCGAGCTACACACCAACCAAACAAGGAACAGGAAACAAAAAATTTCAGCTCCACACTTATCCCAATTCCAGGACAAATTATTTCCACCAATTACCACTATCCCTTCTCAGTTTAAGGCGAAAAAAAAACTGTAATAAAAGAGCAGGTAACCGGAATCCAGGTGCAGCTACCTGTGCACACAATGCAGGTGAGAGAAATTATTTATTAGGGGTTGAATTCGTTTTTTTTAGTATCTTCCTTTTTTCGCCGCCAACGTGACAATTTGCTTTCAATATTGCCCGAAGGCGAATTAGGAGTGAAAAGAATTTAAGAATCGAGAGCCAAAAGAACTGGGATTCATTGACCTCTGGGACTGGGGATCAAGTTGTCGTCGAGAAGTGCCAGATAGGCTGTGCACATACAGTGAGTAAACAAGGCCGCCCCGATATCAGCAGCGGGATGTGTGATAAAGAGTTCGATAAAAATTCTGGAAGTTTACCTTCTGCGCCTTGCACATAGACGATATCGGCTGGACGTCGTGGGTCTGGTGTCGGTTATCGCTGATGCACTGGGAGCATGCAGCCACCTTGCATCCGAGGCAGAACATGTTGAGTGGCTCCGTATGGTCGCTGCACACCGACTCCCGCACTTGCGAAGCTCCACGTGGCTTGATCAAGTTGTGTTTGGCCAGCGGACCCCTAGCGGGATGGCACAATTCCCTGCATCCCTCGCAGTACCGGATGTCGCATTGCTCGCATACGAGTGCCGCGACCTTGGGCTCCGTTTCGCACATTTGACACCTCAGCGCTTCTCGTTCGCAGAATCTATCAACGATGGACTCCATGGTTCGATATGGTGGTAAGTTGCGGGCGCCACCCTCGTCGAAGAAGATGATCTTCCTGCAGATCGGACACACCAGCGAGAATACAGCGCCGCCTGACGGTGGAAACAGCAATGCTTGCAGGTTTGGCGTGCCGGCGTACGATCCCGGCCTTGATGTACAGCAAACCACCCCAGAGTCCGCTTCGCTAAGGATGCTGACCTTGTCCGCTTGATCCTGATCTGATGAGACGCTTTCGGTGGCGCTTGCCGTTGAGCTAGCAGTGCTAGCCGCTGAGGATGACGAGTGATGGTGGGAGTGGATCGGCTGGTGGTGGTGCAATTGCAACTGTCCAGTAACTGCGGTCGGTGCGCCTCCAACTGTTGCTGATGAAGGCGTCTGTAAGTCTAAAGCACATGACAAGCACAATGCATGGTAGCACGGTAACAGCACAGGATTCGCGAAAAGTTGCTTGCACACCGGACACCTTAGTTCTTCCTCCATGCTAACGACTAGGCTAAGCCCACTGAAATCTCATGCACTGGCCACAATTATTTTCAGGCGTGTCTACACTGGGGCACTTCACACTACGGGGACGGCAAAGGATTCATAACCGCAGGAAATCCTTAATCCAGAGCCACGCAAAGGGTTGACGACGGTCCCCGGTTTCACTTTCAAAGGATTCTTAGCATAGGATTAACACTGCACAGGAATTTCACAGGTTGCGCTCAAGCGTGAATTTCTACACGTTCTCCACCCCTTCGAAATGCGATCGGGGCTAACCCGGCGAGATGCACCCTTCCTAAACACACACAGCACGACTGGGGGTCACTTTACCGGTTCAAAAATCACTAGCGACTGAGCCGCACCAAATATACAAGGATCAAGGACTTCTGTTTGTCTCACTTGAATGCCTGACAAATCACAACGGGAATTCCACTGACGTCGCGCGTTCGGCACGTTCAAAGGTTGCACGTAGACTGAACTTTGGTTCTCGACTAGAGACAGACCGAACCTGGGACGGAACGGAATCAAGAAGGTGGAAGGCGACGACGACGACGAGCTCGAGGCGGACTGACGCAAAGCAGAAGGAAATCAGAGCAACGACGGCCGCACACTGAACTAGGGTCTTCGCAGCGCACTGGCGGGCACCTACCCGGGTTGTGCGGCTCCGCTTTTGGGTGGTGGGTGGCCGGTGGGAGTGGGTCGAACGTGCTTGTTCGTGAGAGAGGCATGCAGTGCACGTGCGTCGCCTTGTTGCATTTCGATACTCTCTGGGTGCATTCAGTTTGTTTATAAGAATGCAGGCGAGGTTTTCTAGTTGATACTAGGTGGCAGATGCTGTGATGTGTCTGGGCTAAGATGTGGTGGAAAAGTTTCTGTTTGAATTTTGGGTGGCGCGAAAACGAGAATTATTTTATTTTATTTATAACAATAAGAAAATATTTCATTATAATAAAATTTTCTTTGTTGGTGGAGACTTTTAGCCGCTGCGAAATAACTACCGTGATTCGAAAATTTTTGAAAATTGTCAATGGAAATAAGAGAAAAAAAAGAAAGATGGTAGAAAAATTTTGTTTTCATTTCTTGGAAAAAAGCGTACAAGCCCAAAACGAAAATCGACAACGGAAAGTAAAATTAAAAGAGTTTTCTTTTGTCCAGCGGAAAACTGCTTTGGGATTAAGATTAATTGCTATTCCATAATAATTGAAATAAAAGGAGTGGCGGAAAGAATTTTAAATTTAAATTCAAATTCAGTGCCAGTATTTCTCTGATATAATAAAAATATATAAATATAAAATTGCTCCTGAAGAAGCAGCTAAGAAAAATTAATAGGAGCGCCTCTATATTGAGGTCGAGTGTCAAGGGATGGTACAGGAAATTTTGTTCTTCGGATAAAGTGTCACTCAGGTGTATATTACTAATATTTTGGTTGGCGTAGAGTTATCAGAGAGAAATAGTTTTTATGGTTGTTGGGTCCTTAGGTCTTTAGGGGCTAGGTGCACCTAGAGAAATATTAGAGGATTGCGGATAAGTACCTTCACGAAGTTCATGAAACAATGAGGAGGATGGCTGAGAAGCAGGAGGAAACTATTAAAATTATGATGGAAGTTCAGTCTCCAGGAAGCTACTTCTTGGGAAGGTCTGGCGCTTCTTCGAAATCAAATGGAAACGAGGCTGAACCAAGATTGGGTAGACAGGATCGTGACAGAAGAGGGATTGAAACGTGCTATAAGAAATCCCGGCTTGGCGAAATATTCTTCGTTTTGCTCCAATGCGACAAGAAGGTCATTGGACTTAAGCTGGGGTGTCGCTTTCATAGGTGCAAATAGTGCACTCGCACCGGGCGCAATTGGAGGGGCGCAATTTTCCCATTATCCTTCATTGCGATAAAAAAAAATGAGGAGCTGATGGGGCGCAATATGGCATACTGCACCGGGCGCAAAAAACCCAAGCGCCGGCCCTGAGTGCAAGCGTTCCTTATTTTATAAATCTTTTCCTGAATTAAGTGCGTGCGAAAATATACAAATCTTACGCGGTTGTTATCCAAATCAGTTAAGCCAGAAGTGGACATTTTCAAGGCAAGTCTATATTGGTACAGCATTTTTTAGGTCTAGTTTTAAGTGAGAATTGTTTTGGTAGTATGGCATAGTGAAATAATTAAATGTTGGTTTTTGGATATACATAAATATGTTAACAAAATCTTTGTGAAAGGAATATCAAATTATGAACGAAAAGCGTACTGGTACCAGCGCGGTTTTTGGGGTTTCAATGTTTTTGAGAAGTGTTCTAGTAAGAAGTCATTCCGGTCAAGGTAGAGCAATTACGAACAACTAGGTGGAGCTAAAGGAAAAGCTACGGAAGATCAAACTGCATTATATTGTTGGTATAATTTCTGGTATAATCTTGCACTCCATCACCATCTGGATTTAATGTTAGCCTATGCCCTTAATAAAGAGGAATAGAATTCTCGTGACTATTGCTTCGTGATGACAATGTTATCGATCCTGAATCTACAGAACAAAAAAGCCAGATCACTTTCTAGGCGGTTGCCGGAAAACCGAGGCGTTGATACTGCAGACCATACGTGTAACTACATTAGATTAGGCGCTGGCTAATGGTCATATTTTTTTACAACACTGAATATGAGTGTTATCAGTCTGAAGTGAGTAGTTTACTTCGGCAATCAGCTGCAATCATTATGTAGAAGGTTCTTTAAAAACTAGTATTTAGAGAGCTAAATCATAGAAGTGTGGCAATCAAATCGATAACGCTCGAGAAAATTCACTTTCTCTTCGTACTACGGAAAGGGGTTCACAAGGATGAGAAATTTTAAATGCAAAAACTGCCACACAACAATTTGCCTGACTCATGCACATATGGTGTCTGGAATGCGCTATGTTGTGGGCTAGTCCCCCTTATACTAATCATCAAATGACGGATTTCGAATGAATCTTGTCCTTAGAACCTTGAATTACAATGCTACAATTTTTTTAACAAACTTCCAATTATTAATATTTTATACTGGTTAGTTTATGGTTCATGGGGAATCTCGAGACTTTTTCTATTAAATTAAATTTCATCTTTCTTCCTTTAAACACCCCCCGGGATCCCGCACCATTTTTTCGGGATCAAAAATGCGGGACTAGACATGCGGGATCGGCGGGATCTGCGGGATTTGAGCAGTAGAATGACCTGTTAAAAGAACCGGGACTAAGAGAAATACTAACAACATTGCAAAGTATTAACATTTTATGTGCTGGGCGTGTACTAATGAACGTGATCAATGTCAAGTTACACTACGCTACGACAGGGGATTCTCCACGTGAATTGAGCGTACGGGGATAACCTTTGCGGCTAATTGTATTGTTTGTCAAACAAACTACTGAGTCAGTCAAACAAAGCATTCCGGCCAATTCTGAACTACGCTAAAATTGATTAGGCTGGAATTTTCTTACATCGGTAGCATAAACTCTGTTGGGGCCATATTTGGTTTCGAGTCGATATCGATTTCTGTCGATAAATAAAAATTCGCATTTGGCAAGACGATATCGACAACCTTATCGTGTCTATACGTGTGGATCAAGTCGTTTGACGTTTATTAAGGCCCGAATTCATCGACCTGGATATATTCTCAGTTATTTCTTATCCCGTACAATTCTACGGACATTTTTTGCTATTCACGGAAAGCAAATATACTAATTTAAAATTTTTACAGAATTACAAATTCATTCATATTGATTCAATATTGGAGCCGTTTTCTTTGAAAGGTAAGTTCACTTTATATGATATGGCTTGCGTTTGAATGGATTGAAAAATATTGGTATATGTTAATACGGTCATTTTATGTTTTTTAAATATTAAATTGATTTAATTTTATAATGTGATCGTTTTTAAAGTATTAATTAAAAGAAATTTATACTTTTGATAATCTCAAATGGACTTACACCACTTTCAAAGTCAACAAAATATGAAAATCATACATTGATGAAATATTAAATATTGGATTTCAATTGAATCAAAGCAATTTTTCTTATGAAATTTTTATTAAATATGTTAAAAAAACAAAGTAAAAAGGTTTTATTCCAATATTTCTTCAGGTAATGCCATTTACTTATATTATAGGTATTAATTACAACTTTATATTAATATGTTCCATTTTCAATTTTGAAGAATTTTTTTGGGAACTGTTTATAAATAAAACGTTCATAGCAGATAGCATTGAATGTTATGTTGTTAACTAACTTTTTGTCAAAAATGGACTTGCACCACTTTCAAAGAAAACGGCTTGATACTTTATTTCATTTTTTTAATTTTCACTCACAGCTTTGTTCAATTTTGAAATTTCGAAAGTTCAGAAGTTAGAAATACGCGGATAAACTTATTACTTAGAGAAAATCCACAAGCTTTTTATGTCGAGTCGATTCATCGACTCGAGAAACCAAATACGGCCTCGGTAACGGAGAGTCATTTCGAAATTACAATTTATGCTACTATGTAAGAAAATTCCAGCGGAATCAATTCCAGCATAGTTCCGAATTGGCCTGAATATTTTGTTTGACTGACTAAAGTATAGTTTGTTTGACATACAACACACTCTTATTTTATATAATACTTCATAAATTCAAGAACATAACTACTTGAACAAAATCTATGGTTTTTTTGCAGTCCCGCAAATCGCGCGGATCCGCGGGATTGATGACCTCGATCCCGCGGGCTTGCGGGATTGAGATTTTGATGCGGGATTGGATTCCCTAGTCATTACATTTAAAATTTTAAAATTTAATAGATATGAATGGTATCATTCTAAATCAAAACATCACCCTCCTACTCTATTCCTTCGACCTTTTTTTATTAAATTATTGATCCTAAAAATTAACAAAAGACAACCACACACACAAAAAAAAACCGAAAGAGATTCAGTCAAAACAACCCTCCATTTTAACAATACCTTTTGTCTCTTTGTTAACTCCTTTTCATGGATTAAATAAACACTTTGGGTTACTTCCCTCAAAGCCCTTGGGCATTCCTAACAATATAATGTCTTTAAAGGTACTACGACGACTACCTTTGAGTTTGTTTTTATCTCGCAACTTATACGGAATTCCTGGATGTATTCCACATTGTCTATTACACTCCCCTTTTTTATGGTACGATGTCCAATAAGTTCGTTCTGGGATTTCTTATACTTCCGGAATTCCTGCCCATTTGTTACCTAGTGGCTACGAATTTGAGTTAACCTATGTTGTTACGTGATGCTATTGTATATTACATAATTAAAGGGATAAATATATGAAGATATGTGGTGAAATTAATGAAGGTGATATTAAAATATTAAAGTGATGAAATTTAATGGATTTATGAGTGATTACTTAATGTATCGCTTTAATTAATATTTTGCCCCTAGTGGGTGAATTTCAAGATATGGATAGTGCTACAGGTAACACAAAACATACCCATGCCCTACTCGTAAGAGACAGGCAAATCCAAATTTTTGATAAGTATTTAAAAATTAAACACTAGTTTTTTTCTAAATGCTAAAGTTTTTAAAGGTAGGAAGTGTTTTTTTTTAAACCGAAGAAATTATTAATGCATAAAATCTAAACACTAAAGTGTTTTATCCTTCAGCACAAAGTGTTTAACAGAACTTGAACGCTTAAAGTGTTTACTGAATAAATTTAACCAAAGTACAAAACGATAGAAGTGTTTGAAAGTAAAACACTTATTCATCCCTTAAACATGTGGAATACTATATTCTTAGTTATGGTAAACAAACACTTATGGAGAAATAAACAGGCAGTTATGTTGGCGATTTGGTGTCATTTAGCATACCCAATAGACTGGTTCTCGTTGGATCACAGAAGTCAAGCAGCATTGGACGAGTTTGGTACTTGGTGGGGGACCGCCTAGAAAAATAACACTCGTGCTTGGAGGGCGGAATGGTGAACGAAAAAAAAGTCACATATCCACAGGCACTATAAAATGAGGGATTTAGAAAGCTGGTATCTGCCTCAAACCAGCTACAAAGTGAAACACTTTAAGTCTTTAGTTTCACTAAACCCCGCTAAACGTTTAAGAGTCGACTACAACGGTTTAAACACTCTAAGTGTTTATGAACTAAACACCTGAGTTTGCAGTGAGTGGGTCGAAATCTCTCTCAACATTATATTGGGAGGTTGTTTTCAGGAACGTAGTAGCACTCATATCTCTTAGGTAATTGTTCATAAAGATTCGAATTTGTTCTGGTAAAGGATCCTTTTAGCAAGGAACTGAGTGAAATTGCTAGAGATTTCTGCTTGGTGATCTCTGCTAGGCCTCGCTCGTAAATCGGACTTTGTGTCCAGATCAAGTGGTCATCACTTTTCACTTTCATCTCCACTTGGAAGTATTTGGCTGCCACACTGCGTCCTTTCGAAAATGTGTGAGTCTGCTTAGCTCTCTCTAGAACGAGGACGTTGGTCTTTCCGATTCTCCTGGTAGGCGAAGCGTAGTAGCGTACACCATCTCTGTCAGTGTTGCGTCAAGGACTTGCTTGAAGATGGATTTTAATCCGAGGAGTACTGAACGTCTGGTTCAGTTGCTCGACCTTCGACATATTATCTCCAACTTCAGGGTCCGATGCCATCGTTACACCAGGCTGTTTGCCTGTGGGTGATAAAGGGTGGCGCGTTAGTGAGTGATTCCTAACATTGTCGCCAACTCCCGAAATAACGATGCCGTCCCAAATCTGTTGTTGCTCTCAGTGGTATGCCGTATTTGGATGGCCATCCCTAGACGAAGAGACGAGCTTCGCTCTAGGTCAGTAGGTATGTCCGCCATAGGAATGGATTCCGAAAAACTAGTGAAGCGGTCGCTGCACATTAAGCAGTACCTACCTACCTGTAGCCCTAGTACCTACAAAGCTGCATTTGGGGATATTCTTACGTGGAAACCTGATACTTATAAAAACCACAGTGTTCACATAAAAACTCTTTGTGCCTACGTACTGCATATATACGACCTTCTGACCTATTTTAGCCCCTATGTTTTTTAGAACGACAGCAAGCCTAGGTTTCATCCTTCGCAGAGTGCGAAAGTTCCATGAAAATAATTATTTAGTCATTTTCGTTGCCATCATAAAAACAGACTACAATTTGATACTTGAAAATTTATACAAAAGATGTTTTATTAGATTGAATACACGAGTATGTTTCGAAAAGCTTTTTGAGTCGTTCAATGAACTCTATACCAATTAAAAAATGGCAACAATAGATCCAATTTGGGAGCAATCACAATTGAAAATGTATTCCATATACCTCAACCAATCTTCTACCGTAAAAGGAATATCTGATATCAATTTCCATCAACCAACATGAGACGTACACAAAGAGAGATCTTAAAAATTAATTGGTTACTAAAACAATACACACAAAACATGCAACATTTAACCGCAATAACATCAAACAGAATCATTCAAATATTTAAATTCTTTCTCGAAGACTAGTTTGTATGTTTGTCAATCTAACCAATTTATCCCAAGTTAAATTGATTCTAAACACTCGTTTACCCAAGAGCGAACTCCCGAAAAACAAGAGCAGATTGTCGTTTCGAAACAGACATTCAAGTGCTGGATTTAATTACAATCCTCTGATGCAGAACAAAGAGGAAGGGAGATAGAGATACAGAGAGTAAGCGGAAAAATGGAAAGAATAGAAGATCCTTTCGAAGGCAGAAGAAGGTCGTTAGTTCAATTGTTCTCGTTTCAATCCTTTTGATAAAAGGACAATTGGTTGCCCGCATCTCTAAATCCTCCCACTAACAAAACAAACAGGAATCCTTCATCTGCCGCTTTTTGGACCAGCCTCCAGGAGTCACGAAATAGTATAGTAGTGCTTGTTGCGAGGTCAAGAAGAAATCGATGTAATCCAATTTGAATTTATCTCGGCACCAGGACCCAGGCAGGCCCTTGGTGGCCCGAACAGTATACAAGCCGCAGACATCAGATGCAGAACAATACTTAGACCTACTTAAAGTACTCGTTATCTCGTTGCCTCAGAGAAAGTATGCATTCCATGTAGATGAACTCATCAAGTGTGGTTGGTCTTAATTGGAAAATAGCAGAAAGTCCCGGAAAGCAGCAGAGCTTCGTCCGGAGCTGGACCACAATGAGGAAATTTCAATAAGAGACAAACAAATACATACAAACACAAAAAAAACAACAACTGAAAAGAAGTGGAACATTTTTGGTCCTGGGCTACTCACTCACTCACATGCGATGAATGCTTATAAGTTATACTGAAACCCTTCGGGGGATTTTATTTTGTTATATCCGAGAGAGAGAGGATCTGGAGGAGAACACTACTCTAGATAGGATACCAACAAACCGCAAAAGGGCTTCTTGTTTGCTGGCATATGTCGGACTGTCTTTTGCAGCTTATTGGATGAATGGTGTGTAGTGTCCTTTATTGAAATATGGGGGCTGATGGCTGGCCAAGCAGGATGGAGTCGAGTAATCCTCTCAAACTAAATCAGCACAGGACAGTAACATAATAATTGTGGCAGATATTCTGTGTTATCCTTTTGCGTTGGGTATGGCTTTTGTGTTAGTTGGTCATTGTCAGATAATTCATTCAGAATCTTGGGCACTATACTAATTTCTGTGCTGCTGAGTTTTGCTTATTATTATGGAATAAATGATTTTTGTTGATCTCATTTTTGCTACGAACTTAATAAGCTAATTGGACCTATCGAATAAAGGATTATTTGCTCTGTTAAAAGTGTTGTGGTAGTGATTGTTATATACATCTAATTAAAATCAACTTTTGTGCTTCATAGAAGTTGTTATGTTAATTGAATATTGTGTTTTTGTTTTAAGGAATTACAGAATATTCATTACGTCCTTGAACCTTCTATTTTACCTAGAAACAAGCTTGCTAGAACTCTAACTTGGAGCAGATCAATCTTGTAAGGGCAATGAAAAAGAGTTGTATACTGTGACGAAATCGGGGAATCCCCTTTCTTTATTGAATGTATAATAATGATATCTTTCTCATTGTAGCGACTGGCAACACCGTATGTACTGACTTGCAGGGTTTCCCCGTATTTTATTTTGTGTTGGATTGTTTATGACTAATATTCAACGAGAATGACTTCTATCATATAAAGAATAGTGTTCAATATTGTACGAGGGTCGCCTCAAAATTAAGTTCCACTATTTCTGGGTGTCTCAGGGAAATTACGTCTGGGTGTAGTGGCAGCACTGTAAAATTTCTATAAGCGTGCGTCGATCGATCCGACAGTCAGGCTCCTACCGCCAAAACAACAAAAAAAGTGAAAGTTGTGTTGTGAAAAATGGCAAACGTTCCTTTGAGACTCCAAAGGGGTGTTGATCAATTACCTGCCCCCTGGGACCACGATCACAGCTGCACGCTTTTGTGGGGTATTGCAACAACTCAGAAAGGCGATCCAAAACAAAAGGAGAGGAAAATGACAAGAAACCGTCCTATCGCTCTGCTGAATCCAGAAAAAAAAATTCATAACAAAAAAAAAGCTTGATCGAATGTTATGAAATTTTTTTCAGAGCATGTTTTCGTTAATACGCGCCGATCGGCACCTGAACGAAGTCCGTATCATATTTGGTACTCGCGATATTGGCTGGTACAAAAACCGCGAACTTTGTTCAAACAAAAAAACGGCTCGACCGATTTTTATGAAAATCTTGTCAAATTATAACTTCGGTAATACGCGTCGATCGGCAGCTCAATGAAGCCAATATTATTTTTGGTTCACACGATATCGTGCAGGTACAAAATTCACTTACATGGTCTAAACAAAGAAACCGCTCGACCGAATTTTATGAAAATCTTTTCAGATTGTAACCTCGGTGTACCGTATTACTGAAGTTACAATCTGAAAAGATTTTCATAAAATTCGGTCGAGTGGTTTCTTTGTTTAGACCGCCACCTCAACGAAGTCGGTATCATTGTTGGTTTGCGAGAAATCGTACGGGTACAAATATTACTTACGTCGTTTAAACAAAAAAACGTCTCGACCGAATTTTATGAAAATCTTTTCAGATCATATATATTTTAGTTAATACGCTTCGATCGGCACTTCCAACGTGCAGGAATAAATGACCACATACGTACGCACACAACATACTTCTACTCAATATTTGAAATTACGATTTCGATTTGCGGACCGATTACAATAACTTCTCTATAAACTGAGAAGTTAATAAGAGGGCGGAAAAATTTCCTTCCGCCCCGGGCGGCTGACTCCCACGCTACGCCACTGACAAGACTGCTAAGACCGGATGAACCTATAGGCATATACCAAATGTAGAAAAGTGGGTTATAAGGGAACAGGGAAGTGAGTTACTATCTCACGAGGTTCCTCAGTGGACATGGAGGTTATAGAGCATACTTTTACCGCTTCAGGTTGGACGATTCACCGTTCTGCCCAGAATTTCTGGACCATAAAGAAGACGGGGAGCATGTCCTCTTTCATACTCGACTGAGGAAATATTCTCACCACTCCCTCGTTAAAAACACAAAAAAGACATGGCCTGCTGTATTCTGAAAACAGATTAATACCTGTATTCTAAAAGCAGTCACATCTTCTCTCCGCTTTAGAAATAAAGACCACCCTAGCCTCTCTTCAGCATCTCGAAATATGGGCCAGCGCAAAGCTACTTCGGAATAAGATTGGTAGGATCTCTTCCAATCCTCTCTGAAGAAGAGCCGGAAGATCTCGTCTTTTCCACCAGCCTTGAATAGCTTGAAGGTATCAATGGCCTATTCGATCTTACCCGCAGTGAATATCGTCTTTGCCAGGCCTTTGCTCCTATTGTAGGACCGGTGTGCAAAAACAACCTCCGATCCAGTGTAAGGTTCTAATGCCAAACCAGGGTCAGCTACTATAGAACCCAGGAAATGAGTGCCCAGTAATAGGTCAGTATTCCTGCTGCTCTCCGTAAAGCACCCCTCAGGTGTCTTGAGGGAGGCAATGCCATTAGAGTGATCCTTAACAAAACTTTGTGTAAATTCACGGTGGTTGTAAATTTGTATATTTCTTCGCAGAAGGCTTTCCATGACCTTCGTTTGGATCTTCTCAACTCTTTGTTGTAATCTGTAATAAAAGTCGAATTCAAAGAAACAAGAATTATATTTTACGTTTTTGTTGGAACACCATTTACCAAACTAAAGCCGAGAAATTTTGGAATCGTTCAGGGTAAATTGGAAATTGAACAAAATTGAAAAATTAAAAAAAAAACGCAAGTCATAATTTCACAGAACTTTAAAGTCTTAAAAAGGAAGTGGCAATCAAAATAGCTTTTGTTATTAAATTACAAACACATTTTACATAATAATAACAAAAGCTAAAAAATGCTACAAATATAATTAATATCGCAGTTGTTTATAATTAAAATAATTTCTTTCAAGTACTCCCAGGTGTTCCATTAATATGAAACTGATAATAACACCACTTCACATTTATCTTGTTAATGAAAACGAACGACAGTTTCAATTGCTGTAAATCAGACATAAACAATAGAAATCCCCCATAAATTTCCGAAGCGCATCCACCATTAAGCAGATTTCCACGAAAATTAATAAGCCAATAAAGGAGCACCCCTCGCCACATGCATCAAAGTCGGCCCGAGTAAATCTAATTCCTCAATCCTCCTCATCAACTCAAACCGATGAACTTGATAACTTTCGAAATATCACCACCAACAACAACAACAACAAAAACAACAGCAACAGCAACAAAGCTGGTGACATAAAGGCTTGAAGCTAATTACAGCCACCCCTCCCCCGGTTATTTTTGATTAGTCGACAGAATGCTTCTAATTTCGGCGTCCCCAAGGCCTGGGCTTCCCCCTTTGGAGACGCACATTTATCAATTTTTTTGACATCTCATTTGAGCTCATAAATGATACCCGGGGTGGTCATGCGGTCAGAACTGTGGGGGACGGAGCCATATTTCTCGCATGTATTTTAATACACTACCCAGCCACCAGCTGAGGGTGCTGATGCTCTAGCAACAACATTTTCATCCCTTCGTTAATAGTGTACACTAGGACCTGGATATACGCAAAGGGAATGCATCCCCAATTTTCGGATTCGGTGAAGGGTAGTATACTAGTTCTGTCGACGTCTTCTGCATTTAGTCGAGAAAAAAAAATTGTGGACACTGTTTGGAGGTCTAGTGGAAGTCTGGTGGAGGCTGGTTTGTGTTTTGTTGGTCGTCGTTGTAGTCCATGGAAATGGTACTTTAACATTGCAAAAATGCAGGACAAGATTTTTTTCTTGGGTTGTGTAGGGGGGGTCGGTGTTAGCTTAAATTTGAGTTTTCGAGTTCCCCACCCCCCCCATTTGGCCGCCATCTTGGAAAAGGTGTGCAAATGGTTTTTCCACTATATCTCCGTAACAGTACATCTTACAGAAAATTTATAAACAGACTTTTTGTTTAGAATTAAATTATCTACAATTTATTCTTTAAGCGTTTTGTCGTAAATTGAAGAATTAAGAAGTTATAAGCCTTAGAACACAAAAATTAGTCACAATATTTTCTTTTAAAGGCTATAACTTTTTTTCCTTCAATTTTAACAAAAAAAATAATAACAAGTTTTTTGTAGAGGGTTTCATAACGAATAATTTCCATTCATTCTTTTTTTAATTTTGTTCACTACGAAGGGTTCACAGCGCCCCGAAGGTATCAAAGTGACAGATTTTCTGAATAATTTTTTACGATTTTACCTCCTCCTCTCCCTAGAATTTCTCAAAAACAGGTAGCAAGTAATAATAATGTATGAATGACTTTCCGTTTGAAGAAATGCCGATGTTTGAGTAATGCAATAAAATTATTTATTACTGTTTTTTATTAGCCGTGTTCCTTTTCTACTTTTAAGTACTCCGGAGTAAAAAATTAAAGGAACGCAAAATTTGTCGATATGAGTAAAACCTATGAATTTTCTGTGAGAGCAGGAGTAGTTCCAAGTAAATACGAGTAAAAAAGAGTAGAAAAGGAACACGGCTATTATTGTTATGGTATGTTTTACAAGGTACGAGATGGTTTAAAATGAAATTCTTTGAATAATAACATGTATTAGTTTCTCCAATTTTTGAAAATAATTTGTGTGATGAATGAATGACTTTACGTTCTAAGAAATGCCGATATTTGAGTAATGCAATAAAATTATTTATTACGGTTTTTTAATTTAATTAATATTTTCAATTTTGGTAGATAGCACAACTGAATAACACATACACTTTTATAAAATTGAAAATTTTACTAAGATCAAACTGAAATTACAATTTTGAAATTACACTAAAATAATTCAAAATTTTCCCACAAAATGAATACGTCCGTATTTTGCTAGATAATTAGCATAACTGAATGAAGCACTATTTTTTGCAGCCCTAACACAAATTATTTTCAAAAATTGGAGAAACTAATACATGTTATTATTCAAAGAATTTCATTTTAAACCATCTCGTACCTTGTAAAACATACCATAACAATAATAAAAAACCGTAATAAATAATTTTATTACATTACTCAAACATCGGCATTTCTTCAAACGGAAAGTCATTCATACATTATTATTACTTGCTACCTGTTTTTGAGAAATTCTAGGGAGAGGAGGAGGTAAAATCGTAAAAAATTATTCAGAAAATCTGTCACTTTGATACCTTCGGGGCGCTGTGAACCCTTCGTAGTGAACAAAATTAAAAAAAGAATGAATGGAAATTATTCGTTATGAAACCCTCTACAAAAAACTTGTTATTATTTTTTTTGTTAAAATTGAAGGAAAAAAAGTTATAGCCTTTAAAAGAAAATATTGTGACTAATTTTTGTGTTCTAAGGCTTATAACTTCTTAATTCTTCAATTTACGACAAAACGCTTAAAGAATAAATTGTAGATAATTTAATTCTAAACAAAAAGTCTGTTTATAAATTTTCTGTAAGATGTACTGTTACGGAGATATAGTGGAAAAACCATTTGCACACCTTTTCCAAGATGGCGGCCAAATGGGGGGGGTGGGGAACTCGAAAACTCAAATTTAAGCTAACACCGACCCCCCCTACACAACCCAAGAAAAAAATCTTGTCCTGCATTTTTGCAATGTTAAAGTACCATTTCCATGGACTATTGGGCCAACTTGGACATCCAGTAGCACTCGCATGGTCGGGAGGTAATAAATTATTCCGGCGTTTAGTAGTAAGAACACACCTCATGAATATTTGTTCAGACTTTATGAATCAAGTAAATGAAGGGTCGTTTAAGTAAAAGGGTGAATTGATTATTTTTTTTGGGGGGATCGAGTAGTAACTTTAATATGGAATGGTACTCTCGATTTGGTGAATTGAGAATATCTGTTTAATAAGCCAATATCTTTTTTTTGTATTATAATCTACATTTTCATCTAGACGAATCTGGTTACCATTTATGAAAAAATGATTAAAAGCCTGGGGTCAAGGCAACGACTACCATCCCAGAGATCTTGGTTCGAGTCCATTCCGCTGCATGGTTTATTACCGCCTATGAGAAGTTTCAGAAGTTGGTCGAATTTCTTTCTTTCAGCAGTGCATCGCAGATGTTATTATATGTGACAATTCTATAAGTGTATGATAAATGATAATGCTCTAACGCTCCATGCTCTTTCGCGAATTTAACGATTAGATACCATAAGAGTAAAAATAATTTAGTTGGTTAGTTTTTTTAAAAGCATATATATTCGTCCGCACCGCAACTAGCACACTTAGCGAACAAATACTCCCGGTAATATTATGACACGCTCCGGCTATAGGCGCGAAAACCTAAAATATTGCTTCCGCTGTAGTGGTATACACGCCCCTGTTACAGATATGTATTTATTCGTAATAGACCATTCCAAACGCGAGTGTCGTTTTACTAAGCGGTCACCCAACTTAGTACTAAACAAGTCCAATGCTGCTTGACCTACGCAATCGAACGAGAATCGGTCTACTGAGTATCCTAAGGGCAGCCTTTATGGTCACAAAAATAATTGCCCGTCCTATACAATTTCTAAAAGCTTCAATTTTGCTTCCTTTAGTCTAGAAAAAGTGTAAGCTTACCGTGCTTCGTTTAAACTATTCCGTGCGTCTTTTGTAGATACATGCTAGATACATACGTGGACAGTTATTATTTTGATACTTGTTGATGTTTGCCAACTCTCTGATCCGCTCTTGATTCGCCTTGCTTTTTGTATTGCTGCCTACGTCTCTGTTACAATGCCTCTGAACTGAAGTATGCTTGCGTTAATCGTGTCGGGACAAACCTTCACAGCCCTAACCAAATTTTTGCTTAAGGAATGTGCATTATTATGCTTTTCTAAGGCCTTCTCTTAATTGGTTTAATATGTTCGTCCGTGGCCGTTGTATGCCTTCACTCTGATTTATAAATGATTTCAGATTGGATTGATCTGTCAAAGAGGTTTTCTTAGTATACGTTTTCCACCTCAAAGATTACAATGAACGGCATTTGATCATATCTGGGCGGATTCGTTTCCGTTTACTTAGGCATTGCCGGATTGGGCTGTCAAAAATTTGTTAATCATAACTTCAGTATGAATATTTTTGGTTCAACTTAATTTCAAGTATTAATAATTTTAAATGCTTTTTTATGAGTAATTAATACTAAAAAAAAGGATTATGAACTTGTAATATTTTAATCCGAGTCGATACGTCATTGCAACCAGTATATTTCTTTGACATTCCAATGCCCGTAAATCTGTTAATTGTTATTGTTCCTAAAAATTTTTGTAGAAAGTTTAAGTATGAATTGTTTGACAATAAATAAATATTTTAAGCGAATCTTCCACTCCACCGAGTAAACTTTGTCTACTTTCGAAGATATTAAACATGAAATAAATTCATAAATTGCCTGCGAAGTAGATTTTTATGAGGCTTTGTTTTATTACCCTTTTATTACCTCAAATTACAAGCAATAAAATAATTAAGAGACCAACCGGTAGCTTGGCATTTAATAATCTTCTCAAAAAAGGCGCACACGTTTCTGATCAAACGTTGGATCAATGTCCATTAGAAAATCTTTGGAAAAGTGAAAACATGCTATGGTGACACCTGTTAGGGCTGCGCGTGAAATTCTATTTGGTCTACAAATAATCCATTTAATTTTGTACCTATACAATTTTCGTAATGACTAAGCTTACATTAAGCATTGAAAAGAAGTCATATAGAATAAAATAAATGGTTGAAATTAAGGTCATTAAATAATAAATGCTCTTTCTATTGAATTTGCTAATGTTAAGATTAAATGTTGTTGTTTTTAACACCATTCAACGAGTGCTACCGAATGCAATCGAAATAATCTTTTACAAAAATAATCCAGTTTTCACCTCTTGAAATGTTTTGTTTATCATGAGTGCAATAAATTTTGATTATCAAATTTTTGGTAATAATAAAATATCTTAAAATAACGTTGTGCAATCTCTACCACCATGTATTATCCAACAAAGATAACAACAGAGCTTATGCGCCCTGTTTTAAACATAAGAAAAGGAATCATCTGTCTGCATTTAATTATAATCCAAATTTTAGATTTTTTTTTGTTAAGATTTTCTTTTTGGTCTATTTTAATTCCCATCAATTAATTTTCAATAATCACTATTTTATCTGTGCAAGCATACTAATGACATCCACTGAGCTCACAACAGAACTGATAACGCGCTTAATTGTGTCTAGAAACATTAATTTGTCGTCTCGGAATCAGCCACGGCAGAGATAACACGCCCAAACGGTTAGAGACTATCTCTAGCATCCCCCAAAGTGGCTGATATGTGCCGCCAATAAATTAGAATGTAAGGCAGGGAAAGCATGGCTGGACTTGAGGAGAATTGAGCTAGGAGCACGCCTGCAGCGCAACTTGCCATATGCCGAGCATAAGCAGTGGAGCAGTAATTGCAGCAGACAACAGCCTCACAGCATTCCACTACGGATGGAGACCCACGGATGATTAACTCCAGGCAATTAGTCAGATCCTCCGTGCATGGAGACTCCCGAAACGGTTGCTGCACGACCACGGCAGCCCCACGAACAGCAGCAGTCAAGAGTTATGAGCAATGAGGACAATCATGGAACCACTTAGAAGTAACGTGACACTTCATTAAATGCCGATCGGAGGAGGAGGCGCGGCCCCAAATAAATCTTTAACGATGTTCACCATGGGAATTAACACTTTGATATCCAGCAGCAGCTCAGGGGATGTTTTCGGTATTGTTTTCCCCAATAACACGGCAGTTTCCTCACTTCACGACTCGCGAGTGCCCAGGCATCATGGCTGGGTTAGTGAAGGTATCAGCTTACAAATGCATTCGGATTGCAGCCAGTACCTTTAAGGACCAACTGGCCAGCAGCGAGGGAGAGGAGGTGCCATGGGGATCCGATGTAATTAGTTTGGTTTTCGCTGCGGTTTCGTGTATGCATATATGCTTTACAATGCTGCCAGGATAATGGCAGTTTCCACGGTTGCAATTCAGCCGAGGTGCATTCGGTGGTACTAGAGCCGTGTAGAGATGGCGTGTTTGCAAAAGGCGTTGATAATCCAAGGGTAAAAGCTCGCAATACCGGAGATTATAGGGTCTTTGCCAGGAAGTGGTGGACGTGGAATTTGTAATGGATTGAAATTCACTTTTAGGTAGGGTGAAAATTTGTAGAATGAATTGAAAATTTTATAAGTATAGTGAAGATATTAAAATAGCTCATTTACTCTTTCTGCTATTCCAGGTCTTACTAGTCTTTCTATAAAAGCACATTTGCTCCAGTGATGTTTATTGTGTAAGTCTATACTTGCGATGTTTTTCGTGAAACACACAGTTAAACCCTTTCACAGGTTTAATTCTGCTGTGAATATGTTTTGCAATGAGACCTCAAATGGGATAAGTTTAGACACTCTAGCTACTGTCTTCCAAACAGAGTAGATTATACTGGCATAGGTAGGTACACATGTGAAAACTGAAAACATGTATCGAAGCAACACCCTCTCTGTTTATCACTTCTTCCGATCTGTGTCGAACTGGAATGGAATTCGGCTAGACTGCAAACAAGCCTCTTAAAACTACTTGACTAAGTTTTTGAACCAAAAACCACAAAAGTTCTTCATTGGTGGCATCATGACTTTTTCCCCGACTTAGCGAGTAAAACTAAGACTCGCCCGTTCTTAGCCTGGTATAGGCACACACAGCGCCAAAACGCCTGTATGGCACCAAAATCAGGGACGGTGCGTCTGAATAAAAATTTTACTCTTCCAAAAGCAGCCCGCTACAGGCACGTATCAACAAAAGAGGCGCTGAATCGAGGCATCCAAACGAAGCACGGTACACTCACAGTTTTATAGACTAAAGGCGCAAAATTGAAGCTTTAAGAAATTGTACAGGATGAAGAAGATGTAGCCATAAGGGGTGCCATTAGCATTCTCAATAAAGACCAGTTTCGTTCGATTGCGTAAGCCAAGCAGCATTGGACGTGGTTAGTACTTAGTTTGGGGACAATCGCATTTAGAATGGTACACATCGAATGAATACACATATCTGCGTGCATAATTATACATATAGCCGAAGCATTTTTAGATTTTTGTGCTTGTAGCGGAAGCGTGCACGCCCGTGTGTCAGACGTATTTTTCCACTTTCGCACTCGTAGTTGGAGCGTGTCATAATAGCACAAACGCATTTATTTGCTAGATAAACACCAGGCACAATAGTATTTCTTAAGAACTTATCTTAAAAAATACCACTTTAAGGATTAGGGTGGGTCAAAAAAAACAAATATTTTTTTACAAGTGACACGGAAAAATGGGTTGCTGGACACCTTACAAAAATTCTCACTCAACATGAGCTCTGAATTGTAATAGGAAGATCCTCCGCATCGCAGTTTTTATTTTTTCCTCAGTCCAATAGAAAAAAATTCATACGTCATCATTAATTGATTGTACAGAAAAATATTTTCGGAGAATTTTGTAGGAAATTTAATGCTCTACAAAAAAGGTATATTATATTTTTTCTGTAAAGTTCACCATTTGGAAGATATTGAAGATTTAAGTTTGATTATTTTAAGACAAATTTCATTTTTGTTTCGGTAAATCTACAGTATACCATGACCAACTCCGATTTTGATGAAATTTTCACACAATGTACAGTTAAATATACAAAAATCAACTACGTTAACAAAAAGTGTCGCTCAAGTCCCTTTTCGCTGTAATTCCACTTCAAAGTACCGTAATTCCAATAATTGAACAGGTGATAACTCCAATAATGATGAAATTTCCACACATTATGTATTTTGACGTGGACAATTTATTTTTTGGGAAAAAATTGGCACTTATGAACCGTTATCTTTTTATTTAACAAAAATGAAATTTGTCTTAATATAATCAAACTTAAATCTTCAATATCTTCCAAATAGTGAGCTTTACAGAAAAAATATAATATACCTTTTTTGTAGAGCATTAAATTTCCTACAAAATTCTCCGAAAACATTTTTCTGTACAATCAATTAATACCTGTGACACATATACCATTATAATGAAAGTAACCTTCATTATCGTGGCAAAAACCCACCATAATGAATGTCCAAAATGAAAGTATTTTACTTTCATTTGGACTGTAATTTCGGTTAAGTGACATCTGTTGGAAAATTGGAAACTACATTTTAAAATAAAATAATTTGATTTCACGTTAGTTAAGCAACAATTTGCAAAGATATTTTTTTTACTACTTTAAAAAATATCTTTTTAAATATTCCAAATTAAAACTGCTTAAAATTAAAGCAAAAAACACGCAGGTTTATATCCTCTCTTGATATGCCAGATGCAAATGAAAGTAAAGTGTAATGTGTCACCCCATCATTTCCTTGACCATCATAATGAAAGTTACCATCATAATGAAAGTATAGTGTGTCACAGGTATAATGATGAGGTATGAAATTTTTTCTATTGGACTGAGGAAAAAATAAAAACTGCGATGCGGAGGATCTTCCTATTACAATTAAGAGCTCATGTTGAGTAAGAATTTTTGTAAGGTGTTCAGCAACCCATTTTTCCGTGTCACTTGTAAAAAAAAATAATTGATTTTTTTGACCCACCCTATTAAGGATACTGTTTGTGGTATCCAGGACTATCATAGTATATTTAACAATTTTTATATTATTTATTTATTGTTTATCTATAACATCACATCGCTTATGACTAAACGCATTTATATAAAAACTATTATCGATGGCGCACTCAACTGATCAAGAGGAAGTGAGTAATCAGCAAATGTTTTATAACAAATTCCCAATAAGCCCAGATTACTCAAGCTATCTAAATGCAAACGTACGCTTTTATAAATAAATGATAAAATCCGGCAATTAATCATCAATCAATTTCTCTTATCTAAAAAAATCGAGAAATTCTCACGTGCCGCTTGAATAAAAACAACAAAACAAAAATGCAATTTTGTAGTATAATTTGGAGGTTTTTAGCATTTTCTAGTAAAATTGTTGCAGTTTCTAGCAGATGTCGTTTAGAATGTGTTTGGCTAAAATTTATTAGAAATTCAATGCTGGAGTTCAAGGTATGGTTTTGAGGGACTTAACACCTGTAATATTAGGTGGAAAGTAGTTGATCGAAAAATATTTCTACTGAAATGTAAGTTCACTCTTTATCGGTCACTATAGGACAGTACTACTAGAATTTTATTGCAGTATCACAAACTATCCCAAAACGGCATCTACTCAAATGTCCCATTCTTCTAAGTTAGCAAAACTGAATACTCTAGTCAACAATGTTGTACACCGGTTGGGGGAATTTCACTGATTAGAAGAGTAGGAGGGATTAGCAGCTCTAAAACACTTAAGATAAATCACCAACAAGCTTAGTACTTATTTGTGGCGTCTTTTATCGGCATGGCCAACTGTTAAGCCACTTGATAATGCGTTTTTTGTGTTGATTTTAATTTCGGGAATTAAATAAAACGCGATTTTATTAGAAACATTTAATTTAGTATAAAAATTGCCGTCAATAATGTTGGATCGGTGTATTTTTGTGATATTCATAACACTTCGATTAATCACAGCATCATCGGACCATTTTAACGATGTGAACTTGGAATATTTCAATAGAATTGACGCAACTGTAAGAGATGTGGATGACAATATACTTGAAGATTCTTTACTGTTAGTTGTGAGTTGAGGATTAATATTGCTTTGAATGAATATAAAATTAATTTTATATTTTTTAATTAAAAAAGCCAGGTCTAGTGAAGAAATATGGATATCCAGCAGAAGTGCATGAAGTACCAACAGAAGATGGGTATATTCTGGAAATGCATAGAATACCAAGACCAGGTGCAATACCTGTTCTATTGGTGCATGGACTGTTGGATTCGTCCAGTACTTGGGTGATAATGGGACCCAATAAGGGATTTGGTAAATAACAGAAATTAAAATTCCATAAGAGAACTGAAAATCAATGAATAAATTAAATCTATTCCAGCATACATTCTCTATGATCAAGGGTATGATGTTTGGATGGCAAATGTACGTGGAAATCGTTATTCTAGAAAGCATAAGGAATATACCGAAAATGACAATGACTTTTGGAAGTTTTCTTTTCATGAAATTGGAAAATTTGATATGCCGAAAATGGTTGATTATGTCCTTGAAGAAACTGGTTACAAAAAGTTGCACTATGTTGCACATTCACAGGTATGACAATTTCGAGATTTAAAATTAATTTATGTATGAATATGAACTTTTAAGGGAACCGCAGTATTTTGGATAATGTGCAGTGAAAAACCAGAATATAATAACAAAATTTTATCAATGAATGCCATGGCTCCTATAGCGTACATCAAACACTGTAAGAGTCCGGTTGTGCTGCTTATGAAGACTTTTCTAAATTCAGTTACGGTAGACACTTTCATTGTATAATCAACTATACAAAATAAAATATAATATTTAATTTTTCAGGCATTAATAAATCTTATTGGTATGAACGAATTCCTTCCAAATTCCGAATTTATCACATTAATCGGGAATCTGTTCTGTAAGGACGAAACAATCTCTCAGGCAATTTGTACAAATATAATATTCGCAGTAGTTGGATTTAACAAACATCAATTTAATGAGGTAATTTTATTAGAAAAAATAATGATGTGGAATGGTAGAAAATGGAAGAAAATTAACCTTTTTTATTACAGACAATGCTTCCAGTAATTTTGGGACATACACCAGCTGGAGCTTCGTCAAAACAAATAATACACTTTGTTCAACTTGCCAAATCCGGATCTTTTAGACAATATGATTATGGAATGTTAAAGAATTGGTCTAAATATCGTAGTTTTAAGCCACCAAAGTATGATCTATCAAAGGTGACAGTAAAAGTGGCCCTGCATTACTCGACAAATGATTGGATGTCTGATCCAAGAGATGTTGAAAAATTGCATCAAGAACTCGGCAATCCAATTGGGAAATTTTTAGTTGGTGATAAGAATTTTAATCATTTAGATTTTGTTTGGGGAATTGATGCTAAAGAATTTTTGTACGATCGGATTGTAGATATTATAAAATATATTGATGGTTAATTTCTGTGAAATTAACTAAGGATATGGACGAATAAAAAGTGGATTATTTAAGAATTATCAATGTAATTTGTTTTACTTGTAATAGTTAAGAAAATTTTACTACAAAAATTTATTGAGACGAATATCGTCTAGAATTTTCTCAACTATCATTTTCCTATTTAACGATTCCTATTTAGTTCGTCATTCCAAATTAACGTCCAAAATCTTCTAGAAGCTACGGTTTCCGAGATATAGGCATGTCCGAATCGTCTAGGAGCTACGGTTTCCGAGATATAAGTACTTTTGTGTTTTCGGTGATGATTCCAAATTACCGTCCAAAATCATCTAGGAGCTACGGTTTCCGAGATATGGACCATAGTCCATAGTTTCACCTCGCGAGGCCTAGCCTCAACTCTCGTCACCACTCGTCACCTTGTGTCACCTCGCTTCTCGTCGCGTTACCTCGATGGGCATCGTTTCTCTTTATATGATATTACCAACACCTAGGGACTAAATTATTCTACACTACACTGCACTGTTTGTACCTAAATGGTCTAAGGGTTAAGGCGCCCTTTGCGACCATTGCAAAGGTCCGTGGTTTGATTCCGCGCAACGCCATAGTCTTGCATCGTTGTGTTTGTTCTTTATAGAAATTTCCTGCCCTTTTTGTCATCATTTTGTGTAACTACCGCAGTCAGGACTCTTTCTCAGATATCAAGCTCTAAATTTATTTGTCCAGGTGACCTATTTGTTTAGTGGTATGAAGGCTGGGTAGAGTGGTAAGCTTTATTCAATAGTTTGTTTGAAGTTTGATTATGGCTATTATTCATACACGAGAGAGCGTGCTTCTGCACCAAAAGCTTTTTTTTGGCAAGGCAGGCGTACGAAGATGCGGAGAGTGGAGAGTTGCGTACTTCAGTGAGTCTTTTAGGCTTCTAATTTTGACCTGCGATCAGCGAGAGCGCCCACTCACACAGATAAGAAATTAATTCTTTGGCGTGGGTAAAATATTAAGTAAAAACTTCAAAATGTGTGGAAAATTCTTTTTGTAAATAAGGTGACAATTAAAAATATATTAATATAAAGAAATGGCATCCAGGTGCAGTAGCAGTAGGGCAGGTTAACATAAATTTTGCTATTATTATTGCTTATTTTATTACATTACAATTTCAATACAGCATCACAAAAGCTGCTTCGATCGCTGCTGCTCCGTGTAGATTAAGCAAACTTGCAGCAAAACTTTTGGCCGCAGAAGCATGATCCCTCGTATATGAATGGGTCATAAGACGCAGATTATCTAATTGGTAAATGTAAATTCTTTTCAGTCTATGGGTCTTTTTGTCCATAGTCTACTAGAATTGTTATTATAGTTATTATTACGTTCCCCTTCCAGTCATGACAACCTCTCAAATCTCCTTTCCATTCACATTGATTGATTTTAAGCATTGTTTGTTTTATGAGTATTTAAGCATTTAAGGCATTTATATTTTAGTCAGCTTAGCTTAAGAGTATATTTTTTTTAAAGTAGTAATCTTAAAACTATAAGCGTGTTTCACGATAAGCTTTGAATCGAGCAAAAGAAAAAAAAATAGTGATGAAATACATTCTGATAATAAAAACATCCCCAATAAAAATCAATTAAAAACAAAGTTTATTTTTTCTTTTTAAAACAAAAAAACAAAAATAAAACATAATATCGCTAAAACATAAAATTTTTCGAATAAATAAATCCTACTATCATCACAGTTTCGCCCATACATCAATAAAATCCACTTTCTACATGCTTTATGATTTTTATGACACGATCGTAGAGATGTTTTCTAGCATCAATTCCCCAAACGAAGTCCAAATGATTGAAATTCTTGTCACCAACTAGAAATTTCCCAATCGGATTTGACAACGCTTGATGAAGTGCCTCAACATCTCGCGGCGCTGCCAGCCAATCATTTGTGGAGTAGTGCAGAGCAACTTTCACTTTCACCTTTGACAAATCATATTTTGGAGGTGTCACTGTGCCGTACTTGAATAAATTTTTAACAAATCCGTGATCGTACTGTCGAAAATATCCAGATCGCTTTAGCTGACCAAAATGAATGACTTGTCGGGCAGAAGCTCCAGCTGGGGTGTGTCCTAATATTACTGGGAGCATGGTCTGTCCAAAAAAATATTTGTAATTATTAAATTTTTGAAGTTATATTAGTTGCATTAAAATACCGTATTTAGTTGATCCTCATTAAATCCAGTTATTAAAAAAATTATATTAGAACAAATTCCTTGAGTAATAGTTTCGTCCTTGCAGAACATATTTCCGACTAGACCAATCAAATCGGAGCTTGGTAGAAATTCATTCCAACTAATAAGTTTCGCGATTCCCTGAAATCGTGAACACATTTGTATTTTTTTTATTTCTAAAAATTGTGGAAATCGACAAATTCTTACAGTTAAAGTATTTAAAAAGAACTCCATTACTCGTACCACAGGACTCTTGCAGTGCTTCACGTATGCTACAGGAGCCATGGCGTTCATAGAAATAATTTTATCGTTATATTCGGGAATTACATCGCACATTATCCAAAACACTGCTGTTCCCTTTTTATGAAAAAAATAACGATTTAATAAAATATGTTTTTTTAAGTGAATTGCATTCTTGTGTGAGAGTTTTACCTGTGAATGGCCAATGTAGTGCAGCTTCTCGTTGCCAGTTTTACCGAGCACGTAGTCAATGAGGCTTGGTATATCGAATTTTCCAATTTCATGAAATGAAAATCTCCAAAACTCGTTATCTTTTGTGGATAAAACTTTATGTTTTCGGGAATATCGATTTCCACGAACGTTTGCCATCCAAACATCAAAGTCCTGATCGTATAGGATGTATCCTGGAATTATGTTAAATTTTTAAAAAAATGTTGAAATTGTTTTGGGATTATTCTAAAACTAATAAAATTTATCGTAGATGATTAAAGAAAAATCGATGCCCAGTTTAGTGATGTGCGATTTTCAAAAAATAAAATCCGTTTGGGAAATCGATTTTTGTTTTAATGAAATCGTTTTTTCTATAAATTGGCCTTAAAAAATCGATTTTATAAAAATCGAGTACAATATTTAAAGAAAAATTAAATTAAATTAGATATTAAATTAAATATTTAAATAAATAATTCATTGTTATAAAAATAAAGGCATCCAAGCAGGTTTTGGTGCTTATTTGGTACTTTTCGACAAACCTTAGGTGAAAAGGTACTGAAAAGGTACGAAATAGAGCCAATTTTAACATCAAAATTGCTTATAACTTCAAAAGTAAAGGCCGTAGCATAAAAATTGTTTTAACATTATTCATAGGAAATACTCCAAGTTTTCTAATTTTGGAAAAAAATTATAGGTTAACTACGTATTTTTTGGATAAAAATGTGGTTTTAGTTCAAATTTTAGTAAAAAAAACAAAATTTTGAGTTTGAATTAACATATTCGACTGAGGTTTATGATATTGATATCATACATTAAAGAATGCACATTTCTCTAAAAAATGAGCCTAATTACGTTGCTCTACGATAAATAATTGAGGAGTAATTAAAGTTTAAGTAAATTAAAAAAATGCTTCAAACGTCTTTTCTTAAACACCCTGTAGTAGAGTGAAAATGAACAAAAAAATTGGTGATAAGTGATGTAACCTGAACTTAAAATTATTTTTTATTTTTTCATTTCATACATGCACCTGAGTCGAAAAACGAAAATTTTGGAAAAATCAAATGTGAGCATAGCGAGAAAAGTGCATAAAAGTGCATTTTGAGTACATCGTAACACTATTTTTCAAATGTCTACGGTTCTATTGATCGTAGAAAAAAACAAAAAAAATGGAAAATACTCGTGAGTAAAAGGGCTATCGAACTGGTGGGGCGAGATTACGTTAAAAATATTTTCTAACCTTAAAAATCCAAATTTTTCATTTTATTTATTTTTTAACTAAAAATTCATTAAATAATGAACAAATCGGTGGATTCTCATAAAAATTGGAAGAAAGATGTATGTTAATGTTATAAATATGTTTACTAGAAAGTACATAAAAAAACCTACATTTAGGAAAAAAAAGTTCATGCTAGGACCATCTCTCATTAAGTTACCTACAAGGGTTTCAATATTTTTCGAAAATGATTAATTTTGGCCGTAAAAATGAAATTTTATTTTTGAAAATTTAATAGCATAGTAGTCAAAAACAGTTTACATCCATTATGATAGTTATCAATAAAGCCATCTATTTTAACCAATATTAATGGCAGTATCTACTATATTTAGAATAAATTAGTTAAATTGTATTCTACTTATAAAAAGGATCTCAAAGATATTGAATTTTTGAGGTCCAGTCCAGGTCCACTTTAATAAACAAAACGAAGAAAATAGAAACAAAAAAAATATATTTAATGAAATGTTTTGCGGTAAGTCTTCACTTCATTGGTTGCACAACCCTTAACAAAAGATTCAACATCATCAAATAAATTTTTTTTAACTTACCAAAACCCTTATTAGGACCCATTATCACCCAAGTACTAGACGAATCCAAAAGTCCATGTACCATTAAAACAGGAGTTGAACCAGGCCTGGGTAGTCTATGCATTTCCAATATATATCCATCGTTTGTCTCCACTTCATGCACCTCTATTGGATAACCATACTTCTGCACCAGCTCTGGCTTGGAAATTTATTTAAATTAAAAATCACATATTCCCTCTATTAAGTAATTTAACAACTATGTTAGTGTGTATTATGTACTTACAACTAATAACATTGAATCTTCAGCAATATTCTCATCGACATCTCTCGCACCAGCGCCGATTTTCTTTAAATATTCGACATTTTCATCGTGTCCACCCGACGCTGTTATAAGCCGGACTGCAATCAATATTGCCCAAAGACACCGATCTACCATTGTTGACACAATTCTAAACACTAATTGCAACATTGCTAACAATTCAACTTTTTATTTATTTCTAAAACTTTTTTGATTTTAACACTTCAGACACAATATCATAAGATTTTGTCGTAGTACACCTGTGACCAACGTGCCTTAGTGATAATGAAAAAAAAGGCCAGGTGAACACCTCTCTTAGATTATCTCAAGTACCTCAGGTGATGTGTTTAAGGGTCTTGGATTAAGGAAATGCGAACACGCGTGCGTGCTAACTACCGATTTTTGATTATGTCTTAGCTACTGTCACGATAGATTTGATACTAGTAAGAGGATTGGAATTATACAAAATTATTATACAAAGTTGCTTTGAATTCTTACAGACGATAAACTGTGCGACCAATAGATGTATTGTTGAAACAAAAGATTAGATTATCTCAGTTTTTATAGTTAGACGAGGTTTTCTAGTTTTATTGATATCAAAAATAGTTTAATTATTAAATAGAGCCTCGTATCTCGCATGGCCTTGAATACATTTCGTTAGTTTACATTAATATTGATTTGCTCTGTACAATTTTTGTTCTCCTATTTAACAATTCCTTAATCAGTGAATTTCCCACAACTTCATTGTTTTTCATAGCCTTCAGTTCAATAAACTGCGGAATTGACTCACTAGTCACTACGTAGTTCCCTACAACAACAAAAAAAAAGAAATATTTACAAAACTCTGATTAAATATTTTTTTTGAAGATAAAAAAAAATCGAAAACGTAATTAACTTAGAAAAAAGAAAATCTTAATTTGTAAAAAAGTGACAACCTTTTTTTTAATTCACTCTTAAAATACGGTTTCCCCGTCAAAACACAACGAAAAAGGTCTTCGGTCTAATTATTATTCTGTCTCTCTGTGATAAGAGATAAGAATAAATGTTTGGTCTTGTGCTGTGTCTCCTTCGGTTCAGTTATTGCCACGTGACCATGTTGTGTTTAAAAAACTCGATCAGCTGGGATTGATGATAAACTGTCATCGGGGGCTTATCACTATATTAAAACCGATTAATCTAATTTTATGTCGTAGTGGGGCAGCACACGATTTTGATTTTGTAAAATCAAATAAATATAGACTTTTTGTTGATACATACATAATGTTGTAATTACTCACTTTCGGTATCAAGAATTTGTAAATAATGAACCTTTGGGACTTGTTAAGTCAAATGTTTTGGTCTATTTCTGTTTTGAACGAATTTGGTTTCCTGTCAAAATATCACGTGTGGAAATATGTAATCAATTTTTTTCTCAAATATTATACATATATTCAAGTAATCTCTTGTAAAATTTTTGACAAGCGTTAAATGGGGTGATACAAATCAAGAATTAGGTATATTGAATATAGGCATAAGGAGTTATGAAAAGTTTACTTTGAAAGTCTTAAATCACAATTAGACGTTGTATTATAAGACATATTTTTTCTTGTTCTTATCGTGGCACTACTCACTGCATGTCGTTTATCATCCTAAACTGCATCCTATTTTACGGCATCATTTCAGTTATTTACTTGAAGGAGTGTTGAAGCATCAACTTTTACTGCACTGTCCCACCGCTTTCTAAGGGTTGTCAACAGGAAGATTTCCTGAGGAGTTTACGTACAGAATTTGTGTAAAATTCTTATTTTTGCGATATTGACATTGAGTAATAATTATGACTTGACAAAATCAAATCCCTCTCCTTAAATGCATACAGGGTGTTCCGTCACAGCTTGTAAAACGTCTAATGGTATAGTATAGTCCGGGGAAATTAGCAAAAAAAAACGCACGAAAGGAGACAAAATTCGAAAATGGCTGAAAATTGGTCCACAGCTTCCTTGGAACTTTTTAAGAAAACGATTTCGGAATCACAAAAAAAAACAAAATGGCCGCTGGAAATATAGCGGTTTTCCGGTGTTTTCCTTGTATCTCGGTTTCTATAAGTCGTGCAACCCCGTTAACAATGAAATTCTCTACAACTTTAGTCCTTACAAAGATGTGGACCTGATTAACCCTTTCAAAGTTATGCAAGGTCAAAATTTCCAAAAATCACTTTTTGGCGAAAACATCACTCAAGAACTGGTTTTTTCGAAAAAAATGTTTTATCAGTCAATACGTTATTGCCTACAAAAAGGCCTTGTGTCATTTTTTCGAAAACTTAACCCTTTCGAAGTTATTCAAGGTCAAAGTTTCAAAAAATCAGTTTTTGGTCAAAAAATGACTCAGAAACTGATTATTGAGAAGTTTTTTTTGTTCTATTTATACAAAAGATTATTGCCTAACCTAATGACACGCTTGCCATTTTTTCGAAAATTTTTCGAAAAATTTTGCAAAAATCAATAGTTAGTGATTTTTTGGCCGAAAGGTGATTTTTGGAAAATTTGACCTTGAATAACTTCGAAAGGGTTAAGTTTTCGAAAAAATGACACAAGGCTTTTTTGTAGGCTATAGCGTTTCGTATTGACTGATCCAAAAATTTTTTCGAACAAACCAGTTTTTGAATGATGTTTTCGCCAAAAAGTGATTTTTGGAAACTTTGACCTTGAATAACTTTGAAAGGGTTAATCAGGTCCACATCTTTGTAAGGACTAAAGTTGTAGAGAATTTCATTGTCAACATTTAGGGCCTTTGTACGGGGTTGCACGACTTATAGAAACCGAGATACAAAGAAAATACCGGAAAACCGCTATATTTCCGGCGGCCATTTTGTTTTTTTTGTGATACCGAAATTGCTTTCTTAAAAAGTCCCTGTGTACCAATTTTCAGCCATTTCCGAATTTTGTCTCCTTTAAATGCTAATTTCCCCGGACTTGTAAACAAAAAATGATCGACAAAAAACACAAAAAGGGTGGTCTATCTCCGCCCATTTTCGAAAGGCGTTTTGAATTTTGGTTTTGAGGAAAAATGTAATTCAATGATTTAGAATAAAAAGTTAATGAAACAACGGTCTATTTCCAGAAGTAAGGTATCTTTGTTATCGTAAGGAATGCGGCTTTCATTTCATTAATAAAAACAATAGTGTACGATAGAAAGAACAGAAATAAGGGGATTTATTTGTAACTCAAAAAGTAGATCGTTAAGGTCCTTTTTTCTGAACTTTTTTAACATCTTCCAAAATTGCTTAAAAAATTTGTGGAACACTCCAAACTCCAGCTGCCTTGGTTTTTTTTTGCTGTTTACCATTTAAAAATAAGTCTCACTCACTGATCTGTCTTTACTCTTTTTAGTTTTTCAAGTCGAGGGAAAATGGATAAAACTAATGTCGTCTGACAGAACTGACAGAAGTCACAATGGAAACTGTATGTAAACTTCAAACGCACAGGCAGCGCCAACGAATGGTATACGATGAGGAATGTAAAGCAGCTATAGAGGTCAGAAATAAAAAATGAAAAATATACATAGAGAGACCGACGAGGAGCAAGAACTTGAAATATATTAGGAAACAAGAAAAACAGCAAAAAATTTTGTAGAAAGAACGGCGTAAAAACTTAACACATACACATTACCGTGGGTGGCAAAATTATCAACACGCACACAAATATCTCCGTGTAAAGACAATAAAGTTACTCGCGATGAAAGAATACCAGTGTGGACATAGATTAACTTTAAAACCTGTTCTGCTGCTGCTGAAGGAATACTAGTGCAGATTCCCACAATAAAGACAAGGCATGGAGTATACGCTATAATCCCGAAATGTGTAACTTATACTATCAACACATGCCAAACTACTGCGTTTACTTTGGTCCTGTTATGTTTAAAGAATGGATGACTCAAGGATACCGAAAAAACTCCCTGCAACTACTACCAGGGAAAAGACCAGTTGGCTATCCACGGTGAAGGTGGGAAGGCAGTGTTAAGGCTGACGCAGCAAAACTCCTCAAAACATGAAACTGAATGCAATCTGTGGAGCCGAGAGACGTCTGGAGGAAGAATCTGACAGAGTCCAAGTCTCGAATTGGGCTGTAGAGCAATCGAAGAAGATGGATATGCAAGATTATTTTTAAACAGAAACACCACCTATCTCGAATTATGTAAAGCCTAACACTGCTCTTAAACTAACTCTTCGTTAGTTAAGAAATATTTTTCTAATACAATCAGGGCTAATTTCTTGATGTCGTCATAATTTAAATTAAGCCAATAAAATGTTTTCAATGCAGGAACATAAATTTCATATGAAACTAAATTTGATTACAATGTCAATAGTTCTTTAATCCGATATATCAAATCAGAACACATGCCATAAGATAAGATAAAATATGTACCCCCAGCAAAACGTTACAAATTTAGCTTTCTGAAACCCTCCAATAATCACAAAACTCGTACTCGTATTTAGAAACACAATATGTATTAACATCAGCGATTTGGAATGTGACATTGATTCAGTTTTAATGTTTTTTCCTCATGGCAATCGCACCGAAATCCACTGATATAATCTATAGAAGACACGTTTTTATTGGAGGTAATCCAAAACTATTCTGATAACATTTATCCAACAACAATACACCTTTCTGTGGGGTTAGTCGACATTTTCCTGTACTAAATACAAAAAAAAAAGAAATGATTGAATTTCTGCGATAAAAATTTTCAATTTCATCATTTTATGTTCACTGAGACTTTTTCGTATTATTAAATGCTCTTTCAAAAAAGTCGTCTCTTAATCTTTGTGAATATTTCATCCGAAAGTGCTACCAGATGATTGAGAATTTTTTTCCGGGGCAATATTGTTCGTGGTGTGTTATCATAAAAATTTACACATAAATCAAAATTATTATTGCACATTCAGTTTTGTGATTGCGGTGCATTCTACGGTTTTACACCATTTTTCCTGCACCCTGATATTGGACGAGTTTGAACTCGTAAAATTTTTTATGCTTATCAGCCGTAGAGGAACAAAAATATCACCAACTCGTGGTGGTAGTTAAACAGGCGACGGAAGGCTTATCAACCGAGCACGAAACGTGTGCTCCCTTTCTGTAAATGACGGGAAATACGACCTTTATCGGAAATTATTCAACATCCAGGATACAGGATTCACCCTAAAAATGCCGGTTGACTGCCCTTGCAAAAAACGAAGGCTACGAAGGATACGCTGATCCTCTTGACTCTCGAGTTTTAAAGCTTTATGAAATTTTTATGTGAAAGAATCATGCTCAAAAGATACTGTCTGAGACTTGAGCACAATCTTTTATGGTTTTAAGTTTCTTTAACATATTACTTTTTTTTTGGTTTTTGTTTTGTGATATACTCAAAAGGACGAAATTGAGTTTTAACATATTTTCTTTTTGGTACTAAAAGATTTCATATAAAATTTAATATTTTTTTCCAGTATTTTTAAGATAAATTGAAAAGTAATAAATCTGAATCTTTCCTTTTAGTTGATTTCTATCAGAATCTCTGCCAAAATCTATTTTCTTTAGCAATTTATCAAAAACAATATATGTACATACTATACATATACCCAAAACTTTACAAAAAAAAATATATTTATCTGAACTCTTCCAGCAACTAATGCTAACGACAAAGGATATAAATTACTGAGAAATTCAATGTTTCGCAGTCATAAAATCAATTTGTCATCTGGTTTTATTGTGAGATTCAAGCTGTGAAAGATACAACTTCGGTCTGTCTGTCTTGTCTGAAAATCTGTGTATGTTCGTTTAAATGTATGTTTCTTAAGACAGGATCCCGGACAACCATCCATTGTTATCTTTTCAGCAAAACGCAAGAAAAAGACGGAAGAAAAAAAAAGTATTTAATGACTCTATATAACCCAAGAAGAAATGTCTTTATAGTCGTTTGGCACAAGAGAGACTACGAATTATATAAAGAAAACGGAAGCGATGATGATGGCAAACACTAGAAACCATCATCATCCTCAATGTTGTCCTAGTGCTGACTTTCTCACTCAGATATCGTTAGTTGGCATCAAAGCTCCAAAGAATGGTCCAATTTAAGAACAAAACAGTGACTTGAGGGCACAAATGTCGTCGCTTAAATAACTCAAAAGAGCCCTAAGTCCTCCTCTTTGGCGTCTTATGTCCAACGGCATTTTAGGAACAAGCGGGGAGAAGCATAAAAATTTACAAACAATACCCCAGCCTACAAGAGATAAAATCCTCTTAGTATCATAACTTCTTATGTGTAGAAAGACATTTGTCTTACGCTGATGAATGCGCGCTCCTAACATATTTTCTTGTCACCAACAAAAAAAAAATAAAATAAAGAATTTAATTGTCTTTAAGCGCCTCTCAGGCTACCATGTACCAAAATGATGTTTCGGCGTACAAGATTCTGGTTATATTTCGAAAGATGTCAAGCAGAATAAGATGCAACGTTCCTCTTCAACTTGTCTTCTTTAAGGGCACAAATGTCACCAGGCATCGTAAAAAATTTTATGGCAACTGTGTAAAAATTAAATATCAAAAGGATTTCTTAAGATAAGACTTTTGATCTAGTTTGAAATTACCGAGAGAAGAGATTATTATCAAGAAAAACTTCTTTAGATAAGTTTAATTTCGATTTTTCTTTTTCAAAACCATATTTCTTTATCGAAAGACCATTGACAAAAGCATTAAAAAAATTTGCTGATCGTCAAAAAATTGTTTTAATTGAAAATTCATTTTTACTACCCCAAGAAAGAGGGTGAGATTTATGAACTGACTCAATTTTGGTGCAATTTATTTTAAATAAAATGCAGATTATTATAATTGAAGAAGTTCTTTGGTATAACCACTCAGGGCTGTATTCATCAACGAAGGTAATCCTTAATTGTAAGTTTACCATGAACATCAACCTAGTTCACTCCGCATGAAATACTAGCAATTTGATAACTTTTCTCGCGTTCGTCATGTGTAAAATCTCCAAACCCTTGAATGAGTAATCTGAGAGGTGTCAGTAATCTGTGTTGAAGGGATTGATTTCACCGATTAATATAGCAGCTTTAACAAAATTAAATCTTAAACACACAATGTTTTTCATTATGTTTTCATTTTGAATTAATTAAAGAGCCAGTTGCTTCGCCTTCAATAACGTAAAAAAACTTAGTTCACATGTTGGTACTTTGGGGTCGTAGGTAGATAAGTAGTGCCGGTTCTGGAACACTTTTTATGTAAATGCAGTATATGCATTTATGATATGCATGTGCCATTCCGACGCCCAATCTTTAGAAATATCGCAACATCAGCTTTTAAGTATAAGGTTGGTGTCTTCGCTCGGTTGAATGCGTTTTGTAGGGGAAATATTGTGAAGGCACGTCACTATGACGAAAGCTTTTTTGCAGGAAGTGTTTGATAAGGTTCGTGTCTTCGCTGGGACGAAAGCTTTTTTGTAGGGGTAATTTTGATATCGTTTGCGCTTGCTCATGTGATTTGTTCTGGAGCTTTCTCTCCAGACCTCTTATATTAGTGTTTTTGTTAAGCTTTTTCACACATTTTTGCTTAATTTCGTCCTATTGAATATGCGCCTATTGAGTCTGTTGAACTATTTTCTTTGGCTGAATTGTTTAACACATTTTTGAGGTCCTAATGTCTGTGGAGCAGCAAGCAGATATTTGCGTAGTCGAGATCCTTTGTATGCCACTTGTTTTACTATTTAGAACGTTGACGAGGATGTCGTTTATTACTATAAGAAAGAATAATGGCAAAATTAGGCATCCTTGTCGTACTCCTGAGCTCACCTCAAACCTGCCGGACAATTTTCTATTATGAATAATTTTCTATTATGATAGTGCCTACCATATAAAGCTCCTGTTAACCGAGGTGAATGCTTTCTGATAGTCTATGAAAGCAACGTAAAGGGGGATCGTAATTCCCTAAAATGCTCCACTGTGATCCTCAAGGTGTTGTAACGAACCACAATTCGTCAGTAGTAAAATCAGGCCTCAAAGAGGTTTTGTTTTCTCTATTTAAAAAAAACTGAAAGCTTCCTGTCACGAAAGCTCCTCGAAGAAAAACTTTCCCGCCCGGCTATAAAAGAAGCTCGAAGCTCTCCGGTCCCAACCGACAATCTTTCCTGTCGAGGTGTAGACCCGATAATATTTCCCACCGGGTATAAAGACATAGAGATAAGTAACTTACCACTAGTAGAATTAAGAACCATCTAAAGACCTCATGGAGGTAATGAATTGGTATATGTACAGAATTAAGAAAATATAACCATGTTAGTAAGTAAAATACTCAAGAAAGTAAAAGAAATATTATTTTGTAAGAAGGTGTTTGTTCTCAATAAACCCTAGGCTACTCCAGAGCTCCCGACAACCCTTCCTTTAAAAACGAAAATTAGAAAACTACACATAAAAACACCAAGCCGTTTCCATCCAGGTCTTGTACGTGAGGTGAGGAAGGACTATTCTGGACACTTTACAAATGGGATACCTGGATAGAAGTATGTACGACTTCAAGCTCAAAAGAGCTTTTACGGTATGTAGGATTTATGGGATGCGGCATTGAGGTAGACCAAAACTTTACTGGAACGGGAGTAGACCAGGACAACCAGAGAGCTGTTTTAGACGGTGCGCTTCAGCGCATGTGCCTCACGAACGTTTGGACATGAAGGGAGGAGTGGGAATGAAGAGAGGTACCACCCCACTTCTCCCTTTATCCACAAAGCTCGTGAGGCACATGCGCTGGAGCACACCGTCTAAACTGGCTCAGAGTTTAGGAATAGTACCGCGCATTTGGGAACTTGCTCTTAGGGCTTGGGAAAGTGTTGGAAGATTAATGAAGATTATGATGATTCGTTACCTGAATATGACAGGATGGATTAAAATTCAGTTGAACTTTATCTATACTTTCTAAAGGTTTTTCACAAGTGCGGTTATAAAACGACGCCATTTTAGCGCCAATTGTTTCCCCATCGTCGGCCCTTGACCGAGGTTAACGCTTTTACCTACCTTATTTGTCGTTAACTATGCCAAACCAAATGCCATCGTCTCGGAATCGGACTCGTTGTTCATCATCATTAGTGTAAGAAGGTGACTATACGTTAAGGGTAATTTACTCGAGTTTTTCTTAAGAAAACCAATCTCTGTGAAGTCAGAGTAGTGAATCGACTTTGTAAAAATAAGTGAAAACTTTTAATTAACAACATCCATCAAAATTAAAAATGTTCTTGAAATACTCGCAGCGTTCGCAATCGGGGGTATTAGGTAATTTCTTGGCAAAGTTTTAACAAGATCCCTTTCACCAGCAATTAATCAAAACTAACAAGAATTACCACCGTCTTATCTCAGCAATTCCAAAGCCATCACACACTGCGAAATATCATGAGAATGCAGAACAACGCATTAAAGTTCGTGTATATGCTCAAAGTTTGCCATTTATGAAATTAATTCTGAACACCGACTATGGTGGATCCTGACAAAATTTATATAACATTATTTTGAACAATAGAAAATTTCAACTTCCACACTCTCTCGTATTTTACCGCAGAACAATTATGCCATTTCCTCCGGCATAAGCCGAAACAGCCTACACACTATGCTCTCGTGCATGTAGCCAGCTTCGAGGATCCAATTTCCTCTTTTTGTTCGTGCAGGACTCGAAGCCGCCACAAATGCGAGGATACTATATACTTTTGTTGTTGGTTGGTGGTGGTGGTGGTGTACGTGTAGCATCATATTCTCAATTTCATTTTATCATATTTCTGCTCCTCATGAGCGTGCATTTATTAAGGATGCGAAAACAAGAAGCGCAATAAGGGCACACAGAAACCCCCTTCCCAAAACGTTGGGCAAGTTTGGTGTGAATTCGTTTTGCAGATGACGAAACAAACAGGAGTCGACAAAAAGGATCTAGGAAGGATGTAAGCGTCTCGGCTTGCGGCTGCTGGGGAGCATCAAAATAACGTATACATATCTGCTATGGCAGTGAGCATTTTTCGTTCTTTACTGCTTCCTCGACATTTCCTTGTAGAAATTCGGTTTGCGCAAAATAAATAATTGGAATTATGCAACAGATTCGGAATTTGCTCGTTCTTCATAAATTCAGATGCACATTGGATAACAAGGATCCGGTTGGGTTTCAGTGTTTGTGTTTTGTTGGAGAAGTAGTGTGAGTGGGCTATGTGGAGCAAGAAGTTTTCACAATTGAAATGAACCACTCAGGATATTATAGCAGATGTTTTAGAAATGCAGGAATGAGTTTTGAGTATTTTTATACTTATAGAGTTGTTGATTTATAATTTAATAAATTAATTTTCAAACTTTTGTATGTTGCAGGGTTTATAACACAAGAACATGTTATTTCATTTAACCAAAGGAACTTGAGATGGTTGACAGACCAATAGGCGGGGTCAAAAACGCTATTTTTGAATAGCACTTTCTGCTACCCAGCCAAAGGTGAAGCGCACTAGAGACCTACATTTATCTCTAGGACAATTTGGCCGACTTACAACATAGAAAGAGCAATGGGTCTCCTAAAAAGACCCCGAAGAGTTATTGCCATAGTTAACGTCAATATTATCACCGGACATACTCACAGAACACAATGAGGCCGAAAAGGAAAACTTATACGGAAAAACAACAGCAATTTATTTGAGAATTCTCGTTTTCGGCCTCATTCCCGGGAGATAGGCCCATAGCGGACCACACTGCCAAGCTAGGTATCCCATACAACGTCTGTTACCGCGTACGAGAGTCAAACACTCCTTCACTTCATGTGTAAATTCCCCAGTCTATTCAAAGGCAGGTACCGCACACCATGGTACAAAAATTATTACAAGGTAATCTCATAAAGGATAAGAACTTCCTCGTGACGTCACTCAGATCTTAGCTCACAAGGGAAAACTGCTTTCCCGTGATGTCATTCAAATTTTTTCTAAAGTAAAAAGTGTAAAATCTTTTCAAGATTGAAACAGAGCTTTTCCTTATGAGTTTACCTTGTATTATTGTACCATGGTGCACACTAGGCTAGGCTAGACGCTCTAGAAGACTAAAAGGAGATCTCCAGGCTAGAGGTGGGAGCACTGATAAGCTTCCTAAACTCCACAGTATGGCATAAGACATTCGCCACACGTTAACTTAGGTGCAAACATTTTTCATGAAAACGGCGCACTTAGGCTAACGGTCGCGCTAGAGACAGTCCTACTAAACCTAAGCGTACCCAAGGAAACACTATGGCCGTAAAATCGAAAAATTTCTTAATATTTTGAAGAATTTCTTCTACTTCTCGATTGATTTTTAAAGTGTAAATCATTGGTCAGTAGTATAGCAGGATCGGTACTGTTCCCCCGCTCATATTTGACTTTTCCGTTCCCCTAAGCAGGCGCGGATCTAGAATTTTGTTTTGGGGGGGGGTCACGAAGTTAAAAGTGGCGAAAAAAAATTTTTACTCCTAAAAAACAAAAACAAAATTAACAAAACGAACAAAACTAACCGAATTTTCTGGTGGATTAAAAACAAACGTGCCCTACGAAAACGTGCCCTAATGTGTTTTTGAGGAAGACGCGCCCTTTCTTGTGAGTGCAGCTAACTTCAGATTTGCAAATCAAAACATATAGAAAGATTATAGATCAATTAGTCCAGGAGAGATAGCGGAAAAGTATTCAAAAGTTGAAATAAATCTACCCTGCGATTTTTCGACTCTATAATTAAGAGAAAAATCGTAGGAATTCAATGAATGTGTTTTGGAAAAAATCGGTCCAGGAGAACAGGTGGAAAAAAGCTAATAATGGTAGCGAAAACACGTTTTTCAACGTTTTAGGTGCGAAAAAATTTTGTTTTTGGAAAACAGAAAATAGTACGTAATAGCGCTTAAAAAGACGAAAATTATGAGTTTTCGACAATTGAAATCGGTCAACAGGTTTTTGCAAAAAAAAAAACAAAAACCACGAAATATGGCCATTTTTTGACATTTAATTACAGGGACTATAATTATCGTAGAGCCTTGTTTCAGGGCTGAAATTGTGGCTTCTGTTAGTGCCTACCTACAATTTCATGCAGAAATAATTATAACTTTTCGCGTAAATCTCAAAAATGTAAAAACAGCCGTTTCAGGAAAAAAGTTTGAACAAGGCCCACGGTGGTGCTAGAGCTATTTTGAAAAGCCCTATTTATTCTCGAAGAGTTACTAACCCATTTTCAAGAAAAGTTGGTGAGGTACGATTTAATACCTCATAAACGCGTTTAAAAACAGGCACTTTTCTTAATTTTCAGAATAAACACCTTTAAGCGAAGGGGAAGTGAAATATGGTGTGGATTTCTATTCAGTAGATTTCGAGAAATCAAAATTTTTTCCTGTCAGGCATATATGGATTCAACTTTTTTTCTATCCCTCCTGGACTTAATCTGCTGTTGACCTTGAAGGTCATTTTTTAAGGTTGTTTTTTTAATTTGCAAAAAAGTTGGGTCGGTTTTGTGCGTTTGGTTATTTTTTGTTTTTGTTTTTTGAGTTGAGTCAATTTTGTTTTTTAAACAGCGAGCGCTTTTGAGCAGTGCCCCCCGTGACCCCCCCCCCCGAATCCGCGCCTGCCCCTAAGACACCAACACTTTTGGAATTTCGCAACATGAGTTTTTAAGAATAAGGTTCGTGCCTCCGCTAGGATGAACGTGTTTTTAGGGGAAATTTTAGTAAGGTACGTGCCTTCGCTGGGATGAAAGTTATTTATGGGAAATTTTGATTGGGGAAATTTTGGTATCGTTTGCGCTTGCTCATATGCTTTTACTGAGTTTCCATGAGAGTTCAACCAGAATTGAACCCGACTTATACTGAGTTTCCATGGGACCCCAGTTGAGTTGTGGTTGAGTTGAAATGACACTTCAACTCAACGATTAACTCTATGCGTTTCCATACCTGCCTTCTGTCTTCCTCTATCTTTTTCCATAAATTAATTTTGTTATAGATTTTTCTTTAAAAGTATTTATTTAATATAAAAGGGCGCGACATTTTCGGTTTTTGTACCTTTGCTAGTGTGCCGTTTTTAGTTGCATGCGTGAACTCAATTCAACCTACCTATTTTCGTTGAGTTGAGCAGAGTTGAAAATCTTTAACGAAAACTCTTAACTCATTCCGTTTCCATGACGTATAACTCGGGTTCAACTCTGGTTGAACTCTCATGGAAACTCAGTATTAAACGTCATGGAAACAGACCCAGTTAAGAGTTTTCGTTAAAGATTTTCAACTCTGCTCAACTCAACGAAAATAGGTCGGTTGAACTGAGTTCACGCGCACAACTAAAAACGGGACACTGGCAAAGGTACAAAAAGTGGAAATGTCGCGCACTTTATAATTAATAAACGCTTTTAAAGGAAAATCTATAATAAAATTAATTAATGGAAAAAGATGGACGAAATTTAGCTCTCTATTGAATTTCCTTCTTATGTTACTGTTTTTGTCAAACTTAATTTTTTCTTCATTTCGTCGTTTGCCTTTATTCTGATATATTTTTTGTTTAGGTAATGCCCCGGCTTCACCGATCTCAGTTCAATCCATGGTACATTAATTACAAGATAAGCTTATAAGAGTCCCGCGACGTGCGCAGTTCGGCCGGTGAAGCCGATTTCAAAGACCTGGGTTCGAGTCCCTCGCAACAGGTTCTTTCTCTTTTAAATTTGTCTGCCTAGATATCATTCTTTCTTGCTTGTCTTGTTTATTAAATTAGTTTTTATTCAACTCAAATTGACCCATGCTACAGCTTTTCTCAGTACCCAATCATTAATTTTCGTTAGTAAAAATTTATTGTTCATTTAATCTGAAAATCCTTAAAGTATACCATTGCTTTAATGAAGTATAGTCTGATTAAACCTAGCCAGAAGGACTATTCACCGGGACATGTCTCTCTTCTCTTTCCACCTGTTCTATACCTTTTATGTTGAAACTCTCTAAAGTAAACACAAATTAGTGCAAAATTAATGCATAGTCATAAGACTGTTGTAAAAACATTTAAAACTACAAAGAAATTTCACTCTAGATTATAAACTACACTTTAACTAAAAAAAATACAGTAAAAGGTTTTCATTTTCATTTTGCAAAATATTCAAATTATTTCCGAGTTAATAAGGAAGCAATTAAATTCCGTTTCCCTTGAGGCATTATGCTGAAAATTTTGCTGCTGTTTCTCCATTAAAAAGGAAATCGCTAGTTGTGTATACTCCTTGAATACTGACGACTACCGCCTGGATGCCAGCCTTTAATGTTTGTTGATACCTGAAAGAGTCTGCTCCCCGGTATACACCGTCTGCTCGCTAATCACATTAAAATGGTCGTCATCTCTTTTTGGAGTGTTGCGCGTTATGAAAATTCTAACAAAATTTAAATAATTAGCAGAATGGCTGTGTGATGAGAAGCTGCTTTTTTTAATGGTAAATGTGAGCGGGAGAGACGGGGCTGGTGGGGTTGGATGGAAGGTAATAATGTCTGCATTCCTTAAATGTTAGGGTGGCTAATGTAAAGGTGAAGGAACTTTCCATAACTAGGGTTGAACTATTTTGTTTTGGGGAGACGAATAATTTGGGACCAGGTTAAGGTGAAGTGACTTAAATGTGATTTTTTTTTGTCGTGGTTGTGTGGTGTTTTATGCTATTAGAGGGGAGATATAATTTATTCAGTTTAATTAAAGAAAGTATCAGAATTTGCTAGTGTCATGGAATCATCAGCAGGGAGCGCATGGCACGGTGTAATTATGTTCCTTTTTAGTAAGTAGATCTCATAAATGGGGGGACATAAAGGACAGACATTTTTTTTATAACTCGGCTCCCTTAAATAGAATTCAAATGGGACAAAGTATCTAAATTCTAAATGGCAACAATTTCCCACCCCTTTTCACTTAACATTACAAAAGGGGGTGGGTTTCAAACAATCTATATAGTGATCCAATTTGTGCATAAAAGAACATAAAATCCTCTCAAAAACTTTTGTATGTAAACTTCAACGAGGACTTGTCTGAAACCCCCTTTTAAGTCTCCTCCAGCTCAACACAATTGCTATAAACCAGTCCAATGAGCAGCTTGAATTGAAAAGGTCAACCGATAAGGTCTAATACATGTTATATCCTCGAAAAAAAGTCAAAATTCTAGTCGCAGCCCTTTCCGGCGGCATCAACCTCATCATTGTACTGGAATTCTCATTTCTACTTTTCGCTTTTCACCCTTTTCAATTTCTCCTCGATCGATTCAGTCTCTAAATTGAGTTTCTGACAAATGTGACTTCCAGGATTTCCTTGTATAAAACTTATTGACAGAGCCAGAACTCATGTACCACAGACCAAAAAAAAGTTTTTTTTTCTTGTTAGAAAAGTGTTCACAGATGATTTAATACCAACAGATTTAGAAAGGTGATATATTATGAAAGAGGCTCTTAAGGGAATTTTTTTTAAACATATTTCTCTTGGACAAGAAGCAATTTGATGGATTGTAAAAGGGATTTAAGATTATTGAAAGAATTTTTATTGTAAAAAACATTATGATCAAAGAACTAAAAAAGATTAAAAGATTAAATTTTGATAATAAAGAGTCTGCTAACGATTCACCCATTTTCAAATATTGGAGTAGTTTATTTTTACACAAGTTTGGTTCCGGAATATTTGATATAAAATGTCCTTAAAATCATGCGTTTGCAAGCTTTCGTGTTTTGGTTAATCTTAATTGGAAAGTGCAAAGCCACAAATCCCAATCTACACATATCCCAATACACGTTATACCCTCAACACCACCTCAGCCCGCTCGACTTATTCCAACTGCCTACAGTTCAAATTTTCTCAAGATTTACCTAAACAATTTCCTAAGGTGTGCAATACTAGTTATACCCCGGCTTCACCGGCTTAACTGCGCAAGTTCGAGCAAATTGGTGAGCTAAACTTTAAAATAACCTCAGTTCGCATACAATTTCCACAAATTCAACTGAGGTAGGTTTAAACAGACCTCAGTTCTCCGAACTGGACTCGAACTGAAGTTAAACGTAAAAGCTCGCTCAAAAGATAGTAATAAACTGGAATGATGGAATGCCATTCCAGTGAGCTTTTATATTTCTGACTTTTGACAAAAGAGCAACAACAATTTTAAGCACGAACTTAACATGAACTGGACTTTAGCCGGTGAAGTCACTTATGTGGATTGAACTGAACATTATTGAACTGAACGCGGTGAAGTCGGGCCTTAGCCAAGTTCAAAGTTATAGCATTTCATCATGACAACGCTAGATCCTATGTGACAAGGAAAACAGAGTTGGATTGGGAAACTTTACCTTCATTACAATTTTGTTAGGCCGCTGCAAAACTTGCTGGATGGAATTGAATACGCAAATTTTGAGGGTGAGCAAATGGCATTGAAAGGCTATCTCATCTCAAAAAGCGAGGACTTCTCCTTTGGATTGGATAAGCTTCCAGAAAACTGACAAATAGTTTCAACTAACTAAGGAAATTATATTTTGGATTCAATTTTAAATAACATTTTGTTTAAAAAAAACGAAAAAACTGCCCCATACACAAGTAATAAATTGTCACAACACTCCACAAAAGAAGAATCCTGTCTACTCTTAAATTTAAGGTGTTCAATTCCCAAATCCCAAAAATATCTCTTTATTACAATCCCATCACCCAATTTTGATATAAATATCCCAAAAAAAAATTATTAAAAAATTCCTCGAAGCAGTACACCACCACAACCGCTTGAACACAATTATACTAAAAAAGGACCTACAATTTCCCATCAATTTAAATATTGAAAAGGCATAAGAAAAGCGAAAAAAATATCCTATAAATTCCTTCCACATCTCCTTCAATCTATTTACCCACTTGACAAAAAACTTTTCAAATCAGGGAAACTTGAGATAAGATTTTAGGCCACTAACCATCGCACGTTTCGAGGATTCCAATACCAGTTGATAGCATACTTTTTATCTCCCCTTGTGATCTCATCCCTCATCTCTAGTTCGTCTCCTCATTATGTATGACACTCCTTAAAGGGACATTCTCCTCCATGAATTGAACGATCCCCTCCCCCCGGTCCCTTCTGCATCGATATGTACTTTATTCATAACCGAAAAAAAAATTGGCCATCCCTTTTCCCTTCATTTTTACTGTTCATCTATACGGTTTTCAATATCCTTTCGTGCCACACAGATACATTCTGCGAATTGCCTCTGCAGGGATATCGGTATTGGATTTCTTCGAGACACAGATGAGGTTACAGCAGGGATGAATATTCCCGTGAACATAATCCTTGTTTGGAGTTTGGTATTAGCTTTGCTTTTCGGCTGTAGTATATACATATAAGTATATGTATATGGCAAAAAAATTTAGCGCAGTTTAAGGTTTCGTTGGAATCGGTACACGTAGAATCTTGTAGGGAGTTTATTGAAAGAAGAGAATCAAATATTTACCATACACGTGTACTGTTGGTGGTGGGGCTCCCTTTTCTTGGGAGCTTCTGTTTTATATATAAAAGAAAAACAACTTGTCTCCTGTTCTTAAGGTTCAACATAAATCTTTTAGGGCTAAGGCTAATGGCATTTGGATTTAAATACGTCATTCGAATATTGATTTTGATTTCCTTAACTACTAACCTTAAAACAGTGTGCCTTAGGTTTGTTACTTAATTTGGAACTCGAATTCCAATTGTTGTACAGCTTGTTCCATTAAGTTGAAAATTTGTGTTTAACATTGACTTCTTCGGAAAATAATGAAATTTTCTCAAATTTTGCTCTAATAATTTCGATTTCGAATCGAGTTGGAAGTGCGGAAAGGGCGTATAGTCCGGCGAAATTAGCATTTTCTAAAATGGCTGAAAATTGGTCCACAGCTTCCTTGGGACTTTTTAAGAAAACAATTTCGGAATCGGGGGATATGACTTTTTGGCAAAAAAAATCACCCAAAAACTTTTTTTCGAAAATTTTTTTTTATCAGTCAATACGAAACGTTATTGCCTACAAAAAAGCCCTGTTGTAATTTTTTCGAAAACCTAACCCTTTCGAAGTTATTCAAGGTCAAAGTTTCCAAAAATTACCTTTCGGCCAAAAAATACCTTTAATTATTCGGAAAGGCCAAGGTCTTCGAAAAAATGACACGAGGGCTTTTTTGTAGCCAAAAACGGTTCGCATTGACTGGTCACAAATTTGTTTTCGAAAAAACCAGTTTTTGAGTGATTTTTTTGCCAAAAAGTCATATCTCCGGCGGCTATGTTTTTTTTGTGATTCCGAAATTGTTTTCTTAAAAAGTCCCTAGGAAGCTGTGGACCAATTTTCAGCCATTTTGGAATTTTGTCTCCTTTCGTGCATTTTTTTTGCTAATTTCCCCGGACTAGTAAGGAAAACTATTCTATTCTTTGGGCATTTGATCAGTCGTAGCAGCTTTGAGGGATTCCTAATTCCGATAACATCAATCTCTCTCTGTTTATAGAGTCATTTGCCTGTTGAAAATTATATGGTTTATATCTACTTTCCAAATTTGCTTTAAGGTCAGCAGCTGGTCCAATGTGGACCTGTTTGTCCTAAAACTAGCCTGGTATTCTTATATAAGGCATTCCGCTATAGGTTCTAAATCTTTGTTTCACAAGAGTAGTGAAGGTTTTGTAACTGGTGCTGGTGATGAGCCCTGAATTTTTTTAAATGTCCCGGTTCAAAAATAATGTCCTACTTGGTATATGAGCGTGTATCGAGATAACTGAAGCGAAGTGTGATTGTAAATTACTTAGTGAAGACTTTCTTACTTTTTTTGCGGCAGTAAAATATCCAATTTAAACTGAGCCGTGGAGAGACATTTCTTACATTTTTCGAGGGGGTGAAATTTTGTACTGCAGAGACATTTCTTTCTTCTTTTGTGGCAGCAAAATTTCCAACTTGAAATTAGGCGAGGTGGGATTGCAAATAGCAAAATATAAATATACATCCTGGAGGCATAGATTTCTTACTTATTCTATAGGCAGTTAATGCATATAACAATTAAGCTTGTGAAAAATCTCTTCATTAGTATTTATTTTCTTTCTTTTTTTTAATTTGCTTGTTTTGTATCATTTTGGCATTACAATAGCACCTCGCATCATTTGAAGTATGACATTGTACTGGCTCAAAAGAAAAAAGAGGCACTTCTTACAAACTCATTTTATAATCGTGTCCTACCCAACATTAAAGGTTAATTTATCTACTTTCTGGTATATTGGACTTTCTTCCAGTCATCTGGTATAACTTCTTCCTTCTAGATGTTGCACATGAGTTCGTGTAAGGTTCTTAAGAGTTGCGGTCTTCCTCCTTAGAAACTCAGCTGCGATTCCTTGAACGTCCGACAATTTCGTACTTTTTGCTTTCTCACAGCTTCAGGCAGATCGTGCAGGCTCATTATCATTATCTTGAAGAATTACAAATGTCCGTCAGTGAATCTTCGTTTACTATGGGAATCGGATTGAATAAGTTTAGAAAATATTCTCTTCTTCTTACTTTAATCCTATAACGGTCCGCTAATAGGTTCCCATCTATGTCTCTGCAGATGTCCGTTCTTGGCTGAAACTTTTTCCTGATCTGGCGTGTTCGTTTTTACGGTTGGCTAATACTCCCTTCATCGAAGTCTTCCTCTATCTGTACGATCCTCCTTTTTAGATATTGTCTCTTCTTCTTTCTTTCTTTCAGCTTGTCTGCAGTTCTTATTATACGCTTTATATTAGCTTCACCTGTATCTTGTATCTTGTATGTAAACAAATCTTGCAATTTGATTTTGACCGACTCAAATTTTGCACATATGTATAGTTCGCGTAACAATGCAGTCTGACTATTTTGTAAGAAAATCAAGATTTCGGTTCCAATATGGCGGCCGAAATATGCAATTGTACAACCCGACCCTCGACATAGGTATCGAATGAAAGGGTATGACAAGTAGAATACAATTAGCTATGTGGAGTTATTCAAAATTCAAAATGGCGGCCAAAACAAAATGGCGGATTACCTTTTTCTTTACAACGCGCTCGGTATGGGTATCAAAGGAAAGGGTGTGACAATAGAATACTATTAGCTGGTGGCGTCATTCCAAATTCAAAATGGCGGCCAACAAAAAATTGCGGTTTACCTTTTTCTTTACAATGCCGGTATGGGCATCAAATGAAAGTGTATGACGAATATAGTGCAATAAGCTGTGTGACGTCATTTTAAATCTAATATGGCATAGTCACTACAAAATGGCGGAAATCATCTAATAGACTAAAAAGTATAAAATAAAAAATATAGTTTAAAAAAACTAAAAAATACGCTTTTATTTTAAAATGAACTAAAAAGTAAAAAATAGTTTTGAATGTAAAGTTTTTATTGTTCCAGCCAGTAAATGGAATTATTAAATTTTCCTCATTTGCCGTTAATGTTCTTCTTCTACTTTTCTAAAGTTTTGTATGACAGAACAGCGCTTTATTCGTTATCCGAGATTTAATTTTCACCTTGGTCCAAGCAACAGCATGCTTCTATCATTGTTCTTACATCCAGTAAACTCGATTAGGACGTGGTCAATTTGTTTATTTGTTACCCCGTCTGGTGACTGCCATGCTCTCTTATGAAAGGATGGCACATCACTCTATTACAGGTAGTACTCAATTCATTTTCTCTTGAATAGAAACGCTGTAGAAAATAATTAAAGTAAAATGTTAAACCTATGTTGATATAAAACGTAAAAAAGAATTTAATATAAAAATTCAATTTTAATTTATCTCTTTTAACATTCACCAACAATGCAAAATACTTTCAACTTATTAAATTATATTGAACATGATTACTCAACTTCTCTACAAACAATCCACCATCCCCAACAACAGCCCACCAATAAATACAAACATAATCAAATTTGTTCCCGTTCTGCTCGTTATTCTAAGGAGATTCCCTTATATAGGCTTCAATTTTTACACCTTACCTACAATAAGGGCACGAAATTTTCTACTTTTTTTATTTTCGAATTAGACTCTCTGCACAATACCCAAGTCACACCTCCATTATTCAGAATAGATGTCGATACTTTCGATGGGTGCCTTTTGTGTATCCAGATACGTACAGAAAAAAAATCGATCTTAACTCAATTTGCAGAGTGTGTCAGAGTTTGGGGTATGGGAACATAAAAAAAAAAACTAGAGCGCCATGAAAGAATTCTCAACAAAAGTCTATCCCAGACGTTCCTCTCCTCAGTTTTATGTGGCGTAAAACAAGACTAGGCAGGAAGCGATTTTCCTCAGAATTTATGTTTTCAGTTTTTCCTCCAACCCCTCTATGTCAAAAAAAGTATCGCATAAGCCAAAGTGGAAGTATATTTTCCCTTGAAGCACACATTCGAGTTAAACTTTGTTCACATTTATTTTGTCTAGTCCCCAGATTCTTAAATTGAGAGGAAATAAAGACTTTACAACATCCTATGTCCTTTGTATGTACTAAAAGTCTGCTAGCATGTCTGGGAGTCCTTTCTCGGTTATGTTATATATACATACGCTGAACGAATGTGGTGTGCGCGAAAATAGATTTTAGGCAGCACGTTTTTAGGAGGGTACAAGATTGGTGAAAGCCTCTCCCTTCCAAGGTGGACCCAGCTTCCCGTCCCACGATTGCAGCACGCTTGAAGCAGGATATCGGCAAGACCATTCAGCTTTACCATACAGAAACCATAAATAGGGCAATTTGGCACAGAATCGCACACAGACCTGCCAAATCGCTATCTCTTGAAATAATTTACGAATATCTAAATAGAAAGTAATTTGACTTTTAAATAAAGGATAACGAAGGCGCGCTGCTCCCCCGCGATGGAGGAGGGCGACCGAGCGAGCGTTGGAAAATTTCATCCAGATACTGGAATTTGCTTTGTCTTGCGCTAAACTTTGATCCTTGAGCCCTTAAATATTTATATGAAAGTTTGCCACAATTCTCTTCTTCCTTTAACACAGATTTCAATACTTTATCGCAATCATGCAAAAAGTTTTATTGAAATTTCCAACGAATATACACACTCCAACAACGGAATGAATTCTCATCTTTCGGCTGATTCCCCTTCCAGGATCAATCATAGACCAACTTCGTGGTGTACTTTTTTTTTCTTCTTCTGCCATTTCTTAAAGGAATTCTGGTTTACTTTACTTTTGGAAATTAAGACGTTTTGTGGGGCGTACTGAAAACTTTGAATTGTTGAAGCCTTTGTGATTTAAATCGGAATGAAATCGCTGCGGTAGAAAGAGTTTTACTTTGTGCTATGGGTGAAAAATATTCTATTTTGATTAAATCTCCTCTCATTTTCTAAAGGAGAGAAGCTCCAAATGAATTTTAGGATAGCGATATTAATTGGCTTTAATGCTGCGCTGCGAGTGGCATTTTCTTTGGGAGATAATAAAGTTGAGAGTTGGATGTAATTTAATTGGAAACGTTTCGAGCGCTGTAATAATTCTTTATGGACCCTACTGAATTATTCTATATGAATAAAAGAATTCCGACTGTTTTGTGATTTTATCAAGAAATTAACGTTGGTGGATATAATAGAACTAGGCCCAAGGATCTAAAATGAAGCACAAGTGTTTTCGAAGCTTGAATGGATTTTTTATGTGGAAAACTTAAGTATAGGGAACACCCTTATTAGTACCGGTCATATCCTTGAAGTCATGGTTTAATGTCTAGTAGTAAGATTAGTTTGAAGGACAGGACAGAGTAGGACATGTTAAGGGGAGATTGCTAAAGTAGGTCGATGAACCTTATCTACGTTTGAACTCTACGATATTTTCCGGTTTAGAAATGCTGATTGCGAGAGATTATTCCAAAATTGAGTTACGAACCACTTTCCCGTAGTGTGCGCGAAAATATCTGTGTGTTAGTCTTGTATTGCGTGACAAAATTTCCGGGCAGGCTCAGTACTACAAGCCGGAATATGTGGTCATTCCATCGCAGTAATGTCAAGAATGTCAAGAGATGCGTCAACCGTTCGATTTATACCATCCACTGAGACAGAAAAAAGGTCAGTGCAGGTTTTGGTAGAGCTGAGACAGTACGTCTTTTTGGAAGTTTTGAATTCGATACGATTCTTGCAGTCCCAATCAAGATTAAGTGCGATGTCACTGTTGAACACGAGCTCATGGTCATATAGACAAGGTCGGATAAATCCATCTTTCCATCCAATGCAATGGTCCTACCACCCAAATCGAGCCTTGGCCTCCTATAGGTCATTTCTCCAAGTTTTACGTTCCCTCGCAATATGTCTCCAGTTTCGGATGTTGAGCATTGCCTTTGCGTCAGCTGTCACAGAGTCTACCCATCTCAACCTGGGTCTGCTTACTGATCTAAATCTTTGGTATGTCGTTGTCGAAGGAGTACTCAGAAAGAAATTCAAAGGATCAAGGAAGAAAGTCATATCGTGATGGTTAATGCTTTAATGGTGCGCCATCTATTTGACATAGTTTGAACGAACTGTAATTTAAGACTTAGAAAAGCCTCAAATGTGCGAGAAACTAGAATAGTGTGGAAATGCTTTGGAAGTTTCCAGAATAGTATGGAAAGCAAGTTTGAGAAAAGTATAATGGAAAAAATCTGGAAACATTAACTAGTTCGCTTAGAAAAAAGTTTTGAGAAAACGAATACAGGCACAGGGATATTTTTGATACAGTTTTGATTGAAAAGCGATAACAGTGTTCTAAACGATAAAGGTGTTCTCAGCGGTAAAAGTGTAATTCAGTATTGAATTAAAAGGCTACACATTGTTAACTTGTATACAATGTTCGAATTCTTGGGAAAAAATCAGCTCTTTCGAAACAAGCTGAGAGTTTTCATTCCCAAAATACCAGTCAAGAGATGTGTACCTAATTTCAAACGCTTTTACGACGATTTATGGAACGCCAGCTTTCCATGTTTTCGTTTGTCATAGACATTGAAGGTCGCCGAGAACGGGCAAATCAAAAATCGCGGAGCACTTAAAAGTATGGTTAACATATAGCTACTGCTGTAAACACACTATGTGAGATATGTGCTACAACTTCAATCTTGTAGCCCCGTACATCGTTATCAGTTTTTTAATAGCAATAATCTTTTACATGAATCTTCAAAATGAAAAGTTCTGGATATTTTTTACATGCAGTATGCATTCTTCCCCGCAATGTAGAAATTAATTTTAAAGAATAAGATATACGTCAATTTTACATACAGAAAGATGGAATATGACTGCTGTGACAATTACAAAAAATTCCTTATTGAGATTTGAATAAATTACAAACTGGAACAAAATCCAAAATACAAATGATATCTTTCAGTAACGTGCCTAGAGAAGTTTTCACTTCAAAAAAAAATTCATCTGAAGAAAATAAAAAATTGAAGTCTTAAAATATTAACGAAATTAATAATCACCATCTATTTGAGAAAATTCCAAATATAAAGTATACTTTTAATTTCTGACACAAACCCCAATAATATTCTGAACCGATTCGAAGAATTTTTTATTCTTCCCGATTTTGTTAAAACTTTTGGTGTTTGTTCAGGAAAAACTTTTTGGAAATTTTACTTTTATTAGATTATTTTAATATCGTTTTCCTAATATTTATTTAATTAGAACTACTAATGGCTATAATTAAACATAATCAGTTATATTTTAAATTTTTAATTTACTTAGAAAACGTTTACTTATAAAATTTAGTTTAAAAGAGCTTTTAAAAGCACAACCGATAAGAAAATTTTGGCTGACATCTTTAGGTAAATAGAAAAAGAAGACTTTTATTTGGGAAAGGTATACGTTATTTTTATACTTTTTTGTTATTTTCAAAACTAATAAGATTGCATTTAAATTTTCTAAAGCAATAATTTCTATTTCCGTTGTGCTGTTGATTTGCTTAGCTAAAATAAACACAAAAATATCAACCGAAAAGTAAAGCTAATTCTTGGTTTTCCAAAGATGCAAACCTTAGAAAATCAACTAGAAGCTTGTAAATATCTAAAAGCATAGACAAATAAAATTTTTTGTCTCTGCTATAAGTAAACCTACAATAGAGGGGAACCACCGAGTAATATACAACACCATCATTAGGCCCTTTGTAAATTATGTTAATGTTGTAAATTATTAGTTTGGTGGGTTGCACAGAACGGCCCTTAAAAGTTTCATAACTAATTTAAGCAAAATTCAAGGAATGGCCTTTCCATCATTATTGGGACCATTCCCGTTTGATTTCTTATAAATCAAAATTTACAAATATTTCATTTTGTTGCCTGTTGTGAATGATTTTTTACTATATGCAAGTCTTTTTGTTTCATTTAATTTTATTTAAATTTGATTTATTTAATTTTATTTAAAACTTTACAATACAATGTTCATATAACAAAAGCTTCCACTCCACACATTACAATCGCGTCCAAACTTTAATAATTTTTTTGATTAATCAAATTCTTTAACTGCAATAAAAAAAATGTTACATTTGATGAATGAGGAATCATAAAATTTTTTACCTTTAGTTGAATACTGAAACAATTTACTAAACGCTCCATTACCAAAGCGATCCTCAGTAACTACCATGAAATCGTATTCTGTTCCTGGAGTTAAGTCTTTGATGAAAACTTCAGTGGCGTTTGCTGTCGGGATTTTCATCATTATCCAATCTGTTCCGTTTGTAATTCGATACCAGACAGTATATTCTATACTAGGGTGACTGTATCCTGAAATTAAGTTATTTTAAAGTGAATAGTAATAGTAAAGTCAACAGTAATGGTAAAATGAATGGACCAATGTGATTTATCATATACGTTCAATTTAATAGGAATGACTACCAAAATTTCTTGTTATTGCATTCCAATTTCTTCATATTGCATTCCAAATTCGATTCGATTGAAGACCAGACGTATTGGCTATGAATGCAATACTGACATTCCTCCAGATAGATAGGATGTTATGTGCGAAGAAAGCCCTAAACATTTTGCAGAGTAAAGGCCGATTCACACACATCAGTCACGTCACTTTTCAGTTACGTCAGTTCCGAGAAGCATCAGTCACAAAAAATATGCTTTCTTTCAAAGTTAATGTCACCGTTTATACTGAGCCGCCGCCGTTCCGAATCAGTCCCGTCAAGCTCATCGCGGCCACCGTCAATTTCAGATTACTTCGGGACGATTTTTTCTATTTTTGACTGACGTGTTTGGTGCTTTGTTTTTCGAAAGACTTTATAAAAGTGGGTGACGAAAAATTAATTGAGGGGTTCGTAAATACCACGTAATTTACGATTTACGAAATTCAAAGTATATGGATATTGCGTTCAAGAATTGCATTTGGAAAAAAATTGGGGAAGAATTAAATATAGAAGGTAAGTAAAAAACCTTCTTCATCCAAAATTAAATCTATAGTAGCCAAATCCTCATTCCAAAACCCCATCACAAAAATAGGTATAGGTATGCCACACTTGACAGAAAATAAATGACTGAATGAAGTAAAAAAAACTGACGGACATACATATGGGAATACACTCATCATTTTGACTGAGCCTGGACGGCGACATTTCTGATTCGGAACAGTGACTGAACTGTGACGTGACTGATGTGTGTGAATCGACCCTAAGGCTGTTATTAGATTGGGATAGATGCCGTCTACTCCCGCGTACTTTTAAGGTTTGAATGACTGAAGCGTCTTGCTGCTAGCTTCATGCGCGCTAGAATGCTTCTTAGCATAGCTCAAAAGTCAAAAATGCAAGCACACACAACCACACCTATAACTCTCTTTGTGACTCAATTAATTATCTTTTGCTTTCAAATATCATACACTAAAACAAGAACTCATCTTACACACACAAGGATCTGGTAAAATCGCTACTTAGCATATACGTGCCGCTAGCAATGAACGGGTTAAGGAGTTTATAGTTTTTGTTTTTTGCCTAATTGATAATCAATTTGGTTGCACCACTTCAATTTCAATTAATAAATTAAACTGAACTGAAACCTTCCAGAAACAAAATGCCGCTTTAGTAGCTTTATATAAATTCCTCTTCATAGATAGCCAACTCTAAATTATAACAACAACTCACCTGCTTCCCACTGAAGTGTAATATCATTCTCTGTACTGTTAGCTTCTAAATTAGTCGGAGGATATGGTGTTACATTATCAACAATCACCTCAGTCTCAACTGTTACATTTCCAAAATCATTGATAGCTAAACACTGATAGATACCCTCATCTGATTTTTCAATCCCTTTAAGGGTGATTCTTACGCCATTCTGGATAAACCGGTCAATAGGAAGCGTTGTTCCATCCTTCTGCAATTTAAATCAACCACATGTAAACTAAACAACATCAAATTGAAATTCTGGACACGCACCATCGTCCATGAAATTGTCGGCCGATGGTTTCCATTCATGTCAACTGCATCGCAGACCATCTGGCCATCTGATCCCAATTTAAAAATATAAATCGGTTTTGGGATTATTGTAAAAACTGGACGTCGGTCAGCTGGAAGGGTTTTTTTATGTTATTAAATATATATTTTAACTGGATTGCCGGGATTTGTACTTACGTTGAATATTTAAAAAGGCTTTTGCACTCTCAAATTCCTCGTTGTTGCTGACACTGCATTCGTACTCACCCTGGTCGCTTACTTTAGTTGGTTTTATGCTTAAGGTTCCATGGGGTCCAATGTGAGATCTTCGAAGTAAATCATAGTTTTTCTTCAAATTACCACCATCTTTGTACCATCTTACTATCGATGTTTCTGGGTATCTCATAACGCATTGTAAGATTGCTGGTTGTCCTTCATTTATGGTTTGGTTGATGGGTGGTAGTTTTATAAGTGAACCTTTGAGTGAACGATATTATAATGAATTTCTTTAGGGTTTTGTATACTAACCTGCTTCGTCTGTTGCACATGATGCATTAATTAAACTTAGTATAATAATAACAAATTTCATTATCGTGGTTGCTTGCGAAAATGACCGCAAATTAGCTTTATTGAATTTGTACATAACTGCCCCCTTGAACACGTCTCGTTGCCACTAGCAATATTGTTGGATGCTTTAAATAGAGCACCTGAATGAAGAACTTAACTCGCACTATTCCAGATACTTGTGATCACTGACTATGACTACAAGACTTTAAAAAGTAAATTTCAAAACTAACTTTTATCGCGACAATGCCGCTGTACTAAAACGTAAATGTTCCTAGATAAACTGGAAAGGAGAACAGACTTGTTAGTTAACTTACCATTAATGTCGGGATCTAGAGCAGATGATGATGGGCTGATGTAATCAGAATGACTAAACTTCCTAGTGACAGCAGACTATGTCTGCACAATTTTTCGTGCGATTAAACTAATTAAAATGTTCCAATGACCGGCATCCACTGCGCGTCTTTATCCACTTTGAAGCTTCCACTACGTTGGGGTTGCAAGAACTGCTTGGGGACTGCTGTAACGCTCTTAATTTAATTGTGGATTTACTCTTCTGGTGATGACGGATGTTTTTTTTGTCACATTTTTGAAAATGAAGTCGCATCATTTATAACAAGACTGGACAATAATTTTGATAGTAGTATGATGTCTCTTCTGTTCTGAAAAGTCTCGCTGTCTAGAGGGGATGATGGGAGCTGCATAGACATGTAAATACTCAGTATTCTATCACTGTTTCCCCTTGAACTCTAGTCAAAATTTCTTAGTCTAATTATCTTTGCTGTTTTTTTTAATTTCAATGCAAAATAAGCGCATAGTTGCGGATGGTTTTTGTCCAATTCTTCGTTTCCTGCACAATTAATCTTGGGTTTTTATACGATGAGATCAGAATGTTTATTTGAGAATCTCTAGAAAGATGCTTCTTAAAGGAAGAAAAAACTGATTGAATTTGATATGTTTATCGGGTCAAACATTTGGTTTCGTTGATATATTTTTTTAAATTTCAAAGTTGTCATCGGTTTATGTTTTTTCCCCTCTTTGAGTGTCATTCAAAAGTGTGTCATGGTCATGTGAAAATTTATTAAATTTTTTATGAAGAGCTTACATAATCATCCGATCAGTTAATGATCTCCATCTCCATTGTTGCGACACCTAGGACCCTTTACCTCAACAAAGTTAATCCTAAATTGCAAGTTTAGCATGAACATCAACCAAGTTTATTCCGCATAAAATCCAAGATTAGGGTTATTTTTATAATGATTTGAAAAGGATTCACTATTTCCTTAAAGAGGTTGCAGCGCTCTCCTTCCCTTACCAGTTCTATATATTTTTTAACATTGCATGTCCTCGGAGGGGAGCATTTTTTTTAATGGTCCTTAAGCGATTTGGAAGCAATAGAAAAACTTTTTCATAAGGAATTCATATGGCAGCCTGTGGGTATGTAAATAAGCTCCGGTGTCGAAAAGCTTTTATTTTTGTTCACTTTACAACGTGCTTCGAAACGGGAGTGCCTTTTTACCAAGTATTCTCCAACTAAGTACTAACCACGTCTAATGCTGCTTGACCTCGATAATCGAACGACAACCGGTCTATTGAGTACGTTAATGGTACCCTTTACGATCACCAAAATAATTGCCCGTTTGCTTCGTCCTATACAATTTCTTAAAGCTCCAATTTTGCTCCCTTAGGAGCATATTGACAGCACTCAAAAATCGCTCCCCCTAGCAGCGCTCCGAGTATTTTCCGCTGGGGAAGACTACAATTTTTTTTTATATAATGAAAGGGCAGATACACAAACAATCATCGTTCTATTTATACTCAGTAAACTTGCAGCAAAACTTTTGGCTGCAGAAGCACTGTCCCTCGTATCCAAACGGCCAAACCACGGCATTGTTGTTGTTACCACCCTTTTACACAGGCATACAGCGGACGAACAAAAATATAATGGAAAATTGGTTTCAAGAGAAGAGGATATGGTCGCACAACTTCAGCGAACACTCCCAGCGAATTTTCCATCGAACTCTTTGACAGCTTTTGGTGGGAGAATAAAACACAAAAGAGAATTTAAAAAAAAACAAGCTAGTCGATTTTAACATACAGTTCGTTAAAACTGTGCTCCCGTCGACTTTGCGTCAAAGTTCCAAAGAGAATTTACGATTACAGCGCACATGTGCTTGTGCGTTGTACGCTCATGAAAAAACACCAATTTAATAAATAAAGCTCTCAGATTCCGTGTTTTCAAAATATCTCGGGTTTCGAAATTTTACACATGGCGAACGGGGTGTAAAGTTATCAAATTATTCCAATTCTTGGATTTTATGTGGACTGAACCAGGTTGATAAGTATGACAAAATGTGAATTGATTTATGCGATTATGATAAAATTTCAATTAAGGATTAACTTCGCTGATGTGTACGGTCCTTAGAGCTGTCATAAATCAGGGTTTTCAATGTCTCGAATCAAGGATTACCTTTATCTGTAATCTTAAACATCAACCAGTGTAAAATACGAGAATTTTCAGATTTGGCAATATTCTTCGAAAATCAGTGCGGTTTGTATCGGGACTTTCATCTTATTTTACACATGTGAATCTCTTCTTCCCATTGTCTACTTTAAACGTCCAAATTCGTGGCTCCAACTTAGCTCCAACCTTTTTTTCAGACACTTATCAAATGGCTCGATGTTTCCTAAAAAATAGTGAGAAAAACCCAAAAAAAAATACAGGGTAAATTCGGCGATTATATTTTGAATTATCACGCCCGCCAATTTCAAAAATCATGTTTCGAGTTAAATGAGTTTCAAAATAAGTTTTTTTTTATATGAAACTTAAAAAGTTATAAAATTATCTTGTTAATGTTTACTATAACTAATAACAAGTAAAAATAAAAAAAAAAAAAACATTCTTGAGGACTAAATGAAGATATTTATGAAAAAAAAAATTTTTTTGGAGACGATACGAGGGCCTGAAGTCACTTTTTTCCTGTAAGGGCTGGGGGTGAGTTTTCAAAATTCAGGATAAACTCTGGAGAAGTAGGAAAGGGTTTATCCAAAGATGGGGCACACTTTTTGAGGACCTTACCGGTAATATTTTCAGAGCCAGTTGATTTATTAACTTCGAGCTTTAAAGATGACCCCGTTTACTGAGAGAGCGGTACACTCGAGGTTGTTTGGAAAATTCAGTGCGTATCCTTTTTGGGTGAATGTCCATCTCTCCATAGAAATTTATAACAAACTCCTTCCCTCAACAAAAATGCTGGCTACATCGCTGTATACCAGTATCAGTGTCTGGTAACCAGTATCAGTGTCGGGAGAAGAAGAGGGGAATAGAATTGCCAATAAGTTGGCCTTGGATTTGCTTTCTATTATCACCTTATTCTTGACTGTAAAGTAATAATAAATGCGTTGATATAGTATAATATACATTTCTAAAGTTTGGTTGAAGAATAGGTTTATGCTATAAATTCAAGGATAGTCAACTGAAGAAAAAATTTAAGCACTGTCTATCCAGAACTTAAAATCAGGATAAGACTGAAAGAAGATGGATGTAGAATTTTGCGACCATTTTGAGGATATTGCGCACCATTTTTTTGTACAAAAAATGATTTTGGTTCAGAAGCATGCATCCTCGTGTATTGAGGCTCTTACAGAAATGCAAAGAAAGCTTCTGCTGTTAAAAAGATTGACTTAATGAAAAATTTGTTAAATAATAAAAAAAACATAGTAAGTAGAATAATGAATCAACATACAGCAACAACAGCAACTGAAGGAGCAACAGCAGGATGAAGAGTAGAGAATTGCTGTAAAGAGTAAAGATAACAAAAAAGAAATGTTATTTAGGCGGGGCAAGTAGAAAGACCACGCCGCGGGGTGAAATTGAACCACGGACCTTTGGGATGGTAGCCAGATGCCTTAACGCTGTTCGTTACATCTGGTTGCATTCCCCATTTTGAAGTCTAAAAATCTATTCCAAGACGCAGTTTGAAATTAAATCTTAAAACGAAAAAAATAAATAAAAAATATGATCCTAATTAAAATATAATTTTTATTTTTGAAAAAAGAAGAAAAAAATGGAATTTTGAAATTTTACAAGGACAAAACAATATAGAAATAATTACCTTACGCGAAGAATGTCGATAACTATAAATAAAAGTTTAAAAATTAAAACTAAAATAAAAATTACGATCCAATTTTGCCATTGCTAGACTTCAGCTGTCGTAGACAACTTTTCCTAACATACAGAAAAACGCTGACAGCTGTTATCAAGAATATAATCCCAACAGTGCTACCAATGGCAATTGCCCTCATCTTCCTATGCGATGGCACCAGAATCTCCACTTCATTGCTGCCACTTTGGTCATTGTTGACGGATAATGAAAAGACTCGTATTTTATAAAATTCATCTTCCTTAAGGTGACGGATAATATATTGATGTACAGCAGCAGAAGTTTCTACGGAGCCATGCAGTAAATGCTCGGGCTGCTGCCACCATCTAATTATATAGGAACGTAGAGATTCTTGTCCATAAGCTGGAGGCTCCCAAGTGATGAAGAAGCCATCGGATCTCTTTTCAACTGTCAAATTTCTAGGGGGTCCAATTTGCGTAAATTGTGAAACAGGCTCGTGAAATGGTTCTGGCTCGTTGAATTCTCTAGCTACAATAGAACGATATTAGTTTGTGCATTGATTTAAATTGTGGGGTTACATTACAATCCCTACCTTTGGTCGAGTACTGGAACAACTTACTAAACATTCCATCACCATAGCGGTCCTGACTCAGTACCATAAACTCATATTCCCTACCTGGAATCAAGTTATTAATGGTCGCTTCCATGGCATTTGTCGACGAGATTCGCATTGTCCTCCATTCTGCTGCATTTGTTAATCGATACCAAACTATATACTCTAAATTAGGGCGAATGTATCCTGCAATTAAATAATTTAGGGAATTTATATCTATGTATGTATGTATGCATATACGCGTATTTAATTACATAAATTGACACTAATTTTGCATTAGAATTACTGAATTTGACAAGAGACATGCATTATTTTAATTGCGAATAATTAAATGCGTTAAATTACCCCAGGACATGAAAATTCACCAGAATCGCTTTTGTCAACGATTAAATGTTGTTTACATGAAAAACCCTTTTGATTGATTAATTATTTTGATTAAGGATTATGTTTTGTTAATTATAAAACAACAACAAAAAAACTTTTATTTAAGAATTTTAATATTTGAGAAGGAAAATGTTTGTGAAGTTTTTACTGCTTTTTGAAGCTTTTGTATTTTAAAGCAGTTAAGCTGAAACCATTAGATATTTTTAAAGTAACTCCAACACCATTTTCAAAAATAAAATTAAATTTTAACAGGATTAGAATTTTACCTGGTTTTCGTTTTGGTTCTAAGTGAGCCGGAACTGTTTTGTGAAATAAAATTTTATGTATTTTAATTTTTGTTATCTTTATTAAAATCAATAATTTATTTATCAATAATATTACTAGGAATTCATTAAGTTTGCTCAATTTAAAATTCAAATAAATAAAAGTTTTTCAAAGTGTGTAACATTGACCTTTTTTCTGGGATTGTTATGAGACAAAAAACGACGATCATTTATTCCATTTCTTCTCTTTCAAGAATTTGTTAGATTTTTTTTTTAAGTTTTAAGCTGTTTGTTGTATTTTTTTCGAATAACAACAATTTATTTTTACTACAAATGGTTGTGTCGAACAGCACAGAACACAAAATTTCCTACAACTCATTTCGCCACGTCCAAGCAATACAGAAAAATATTTCACCCAAAGACTGATTTAGTTTGGATGGACAATCTGCTCGAGGACGAATATTGATGTCTTCACCCCATCAGAGTTACTACTACTTTTCTACTATAATTGTTTGGTATCTCTCATGTACTTATAAAAAAGGAACAAGCGAATGGCACTCAAGGACCCGGTCACAAAAAATGATTCCTCCATAGTTACATTGGACAAACAATTCCGCGACTGAAATTTCGTCTCCGCTAGGTAAGAAAAAGTACTCCGTATTAAAGCACTGTGGCATTTTTTTTAGTGCATTGTAACATGAATTCTTGTCTTGAAAGTGAGTATAATTTTATAACGTCACTAAACGAAACCTTTATTGCAAATTACGTTAGCTGTTAACAAGGTAAGTTGCAATTAATTTATGTTTTTTCATATTCATAATAAGTAATTTTATTTTTCAGAAATTCTGAAGCCACACATCTATTTACAAAGAAAAGATATTTTCTTTCTCGTAAAGAACAATGTAAAAGATAAATTTAGTATTATTGAGGATCAGCGCCGAGTTTCATGAAATTTAGCTGAATATTAAGCAAAATCGTCCGCCATTTTGGATCCGTCATTTTGTTTTTTGAAAAATTGATAGCAGATTCTTAATCATCGCCCTCGAAAGCCCCCCTATAATTAGTTTCATGAAATTTGGCTGATTATTAAGCAAAACCGTCCGCCATTTTGTATCCGCCATTTTCTTTTTTGGTAAATTGATAGCGGATCCTTAATCAGCGCCCTTAAAAACACCCAAGTACGAAATTTCACATAAAAAAACTACTTTTAGATGCTTAAAACACTTTTGAACAGGTTTTCAGGACTCTGAACCACTGTGCTGCGTGAGGAAAAATGATTGCTGCTCGATTTAAAACGGAAAAAAGAGGCTGAAAATTTTAAAATTTCGGCGTGGATATGTGAGTAATAACTGCGGCGGTGTCGACAACTTTATATTTTTAAACGCGAGTGTCGTTTTCCCAATTGGTCCCCCAACTGAGTACCAACCACTTCCAATGCTGCTTGACCTCCGGAATCGAACGAGAACCGGTCTATTGGGTATGTTAAATGACAACTTTCAGGGTCACCAACAAAATTGCCTGAAATATGAAGCAAGGGCAGCAACAAAAACTAAAGCTTTGTATGAGTAAAACTAAAGCTTAGGGGCTCATAGGGCTCTTATAAGAAACTGATTTGGCATACCTCACTTTAGCATCGCCGATTTTTCTTTGTGTGGTGTGAACCTACGGGGAAGTCCCAGGACGGTGGTTCAAATATCAAGTATAGGAATGTAGCGCAATAGGCCACGTGGTGGCAGCGGTACATTTGAGCCCCTATTTTTACACTCACCACACTTTTTTTCTCATATAACATTTTTTATCACGTCACATTTAAAGTGAGATAAAATTTGACAAAACTTGTTGAAATATGACAATTCAGTTCAACAGAAAGTAATTTAGAAAAGTAATTTATCTCAGAAGACTAACGTAACTTTGAAATATGAGCTCTGTGGAAATGTGGTTCGATAGTGATGAGAACGAAGAGGAATAGAGGAGAAGGCTTCTAGCAAGAAAACGGGTAATAATAAGGAATAAGTAAAATCCTTTGAATCTGCCCTGCTTGAAGTAAGCGAACATTTGATATCTAGTCTCTTCAGATTTGCACAATTAGAAGAATTTCTTAGGAAGTTTTCGTATTTCTTCTGAGGTTTTAGAACGCAATGTGAAAGAAACAGTACGTTCAAGGTCGGTTTCGGTTTTACCCAGGGGCGGCGCTTTAATAAGTACGAATGGTGCACTTGCATCGGGCGCAATTTACGAAATTAAGATTTAAATAAGAAATTTTAAAGTTATGAAAAAAAAAATTCATTTTCATTAGAGGAATCCATTTTTATTGCTAGTTCATTTTTCCAGCTTATTTTCTCGATAAAATTCCGCGGTCGTGAGAAATTATACAAAATTTACCCAATTTCTGTCCCGGTACTTTCTCAATGCAAGAAAAAGCGAGATTTTAGCTTCGAGATATTCATAAAATTTTACTCAAGAAATTTTACTCGGGATGTTCTCAAAAAGTAAGGAATAAGGGATAAGTAAAGGAATAGACCTTCGTCTTTGAGAATCAGAAGTAAAAATTCAGGGAAAAATAAGCCAGGGAGAAAAATCTCTCATTCTTTATACTATGCTGGAGCGATGGGGCGCAACATTACCAATAATAGAATTCTTACTTTCATTTAAAAAATTTCATTGCTGTAAGGATCATTGATAAACATAAATATAGTATCTAAAATTTCATAATATATTTTTCGATTGAAATTTTGGGTTCATTAAAAATACTTTCTTTGGTTGAGGAATCGTATTTGCTTTTCCTACGTCTTCGGGTTCTGATTTTTGGTTTATTAATATCGTGTTCTTTACTTTCTACTGTAATTCTTTTCCATAACATTTAAAAGTCTTGATGTTTTTTCTAAAATAATATTCACATAAATAACTTTTTCGCGAGATAAATGAATACATAAATCATGCTTATGAAGTTCTGCATTAAGAAGTTTGATTGGTTAAAAAATATCAATTATTCAAGAAAAAAAAAGAATTCCAACGATTCTAAGCTTTTCAAAAATCCAGCAGCTCTCGAAGAAACACTATACTTCCCTCACTCTAAAAACTAAATATCAGCATTATATTTAGCATCTGATCTTATTTTTAAGGACGTAACTTTCATGCACCACCTTAAAGCAAGGGTTATTGTTGAAATGTAAAATGTAAATCGTAATAAGTAAACATGTATGTATATGGATCTTTCATTTGTTTAAAATTTTAGTAATTACCTTTTGGGGGGTGCAGGGCCGCCACATAATCTGTGTATTTTGGGGCCCCTTCAAGGAGATTGAAATTTCATAAAATTTATTACTAAAAAATTTTTTTTTAAAATATCTGAAGAATAAGTTCATTAATTTTATTTTAGAGTGCTGCATTCTTGGGTTTCATAGTCTAGGTTGCTGCCCGCTTGACGTTCAGAGCGCAGACGATTTTCACGTTTTGGGCTTCGAATTTTTTTCTCGCCCCCTCTGGCCTGGGGCTCTCTTTATGATCGTGAGCATATGTCAGACTCCATCAATGAGCTCATCGAACTCATTTTTGATTGGTATACAGCCAAAATTGTGCCGAACTCAACGTCTCTATTAAACGAACCATGAGTCGACCATCTTTCTGTTACAGAGGGCGGTTCCACTGATGATCCATTACTTAAGGTATTAAGTATAAATTTAACCAATCTGCGATGGAATGATCACATATTCGAAATTTTAAAATACAAGATTTCTTTAGAGATGCATCATTCGACGGCGCATTAAATAAAATTCGTTAACTTAGGCGGGGGACCCAAAAACAGTGTAGACATGACTAGACTATACAAGGTTCAAAATAGCGCAGTCATAGTCGTCGATAACGGCATCTTTTGCTCCTTTTTACATTTATTGAGAGACCGCAGGAGGGTATATGCCCTAAGGAAATTTTTTCGCTATTATTACAGCGATTGCTTCACTGAAATTGACGACTTCCTGCATCCATGCAAATCTTTCGCCGACTAATCCACATGGTGCAACCCGTTTACACACTCTAGAAGTTTGTTTATGAAAAGATCACGGTGGTGCACACTTACGCAGTAAAAATTTCCGATTTCGTGTAACATGCGCAATAGTACAAAGTCAAGTTTTATCATCTTCTTTGGGCCTCGCTAGATTATTATTAGCCTTTTTTATCGATCTAAGATTACTATTAGACATTTTATCATATGGTATTTACCACATGGTGTACGCGAGTGTTGTTTTACCAAGCAGTCCCCCAACTAAACACTAACCTCGCCCAATGCTGCTTGACCTACGCAATCGAACGAGAACCGGTCTACTGAGTATGCTATTAGCACCATTTATGGCCACCAAGATAATTGCCTCTTTTCTTTGCCCTTTACAATTTTTTAAAACCCCAATTTTTCTCCCTTTAATCTAGAAAAAGTGTAAACATACCCTGCCTTGCTTGGGTGCCATACAGGCGATTTGACACTGTGCGTGCGTGCCTGTTTCATGTTAGATGTGGGCGAGTCTTATTTTTAATCAGGCGGATCGTGCCTGTTTCGGGCGCCATTCAGGCTAGTGAGTGCCTGTCGCAGAGTAGGTGTCGGCGAATTTTATTTTTACTCGGGTTTGAATTCCCTTTTCTTTTTTTCTTCAATTCAATTTTATTCTGAAACTCCTCCAACACGACTCCTGTAATTTTTATTCAGTTTAATTGATTACTAAAAAAAATATCTCAGTGCACTCATTCAGCATCTGAGTTACAACAAGGTAAGTGTGGCAACCAGCTTTAATATTGGCACCAGTATTTTTTAAAGATCTAATAATATTTGAAAAATTTCATAGTTTTGCTGTTGTAAGGATATAAAGTTAAAAAAAATTAAAATTTCAACTATGGACAGAATTGGTGGGTTAAGTATTGATTTTAGTTGCCTTCATTCTGCTTTTCTCCACTCCAGCACACACAACTCCAGCTACCAAAAACCTACACCAGAACAAAACCCCCTATCCGAGTCCTCACCAATAAGTTTCATCAAACATCACCTACCATCAGCCAAAATCTAATTTTATTATCAATAAATAATAAAAATTCCCAATCAATTCTCACCTGGCTGCCATCGAATAGTGATGGCAGTTTCTGTGCTGTTCGCTGTTAAATTATAAGGTGGGCGTGGTGCCACATTTTCGATCATCAATTCTGTGTCCGCGGTTATGGTTGCAGCTTCATTAGTCGCCGAGCATTGATAAATGCCCCGATCCGATTCTATAATACCCTCAAGTGTGATATTCCCACCCTCCATTGAGTATCGTCCAATTGGTAAAGGTGTCCCATCTTTCTGCCGTGTGAAATCAAAAATAGTTTGTCAGCTGATATAAAATGCATTAAAATTGAATATATGTTGGTCACGAACCATGGTCCATGAAATTACTGGGCGATGGTTTCCATCCCGGTCAATAGCATCGCAGGCCATCTGAGCATTTTCTCCTAATTTGTAAATATAAATCGGTTTTGGTGTAATTGTAAAAACTGGCGGACGTTGCACAATCACATGGATGATAGGTGATGGACCGTCAGTGCCCAATTCATTGTATGGTGTACAGGTGTAGCTACCTGAGTGGCTCTCATCAACTTTACTGAAAAATAAGCTGCCATTAGTTTTGTAGAAGACCCCCTGGAAATGTGAAAAGAACTTATTTTAATAGAGTTATTTTTACAAAACAAGTCACTACTTATTACAGGAACGTTGTAGGGATCAAAGAGCAAGCCATCCTTCTCCCATCTGAGATTCTTTAGTGGAGGATTCGATCTAAAGTGGCAATCCACAACTGCTGGCTGTCCAAACGGTAAGTACATTTCTGGTGGGGCATATATGACCTTAGCTTTATCTGGAAGCTTTCTTATCTTATTATTTCTCTATTAACCATTTTCGAGTCTTTTACTTACATTGAATATTCAAAAACGCTCTTGCAGTTTGTATTTCTCCATCGTTATTTCTCACGTTGCATTCATATTCGCCAAGGTCACTCATCATGGTCGGGTCTATGCTTAAGCTGCCATCTGGTCCCATGAAGGATCTTCGATACAAATCATTAAGTTCCCTCAAATTAACACCATCTTTATACCATGTGGCTATTGATGTATCTGGATATTTCATAACGCAATGGAAGAATGCTGTTTGTCCCTCCATAATTGTTTGATTGATTGGTGGGATTTTTATCAGTGAACCTCCTTTCGTGTGTAATTCGATATATTATTAGTGCGTGCGTTCGGAATTTTTGTATTTTTACAAACCTTCAACTCTTAGCTGATATAGTGTACCATTATTTCGTATACTTGGTGTACGATTTGGAAATATTATTTGGCAGTGATACCATCCTTGATCTGATTCTCTGATTGAGGTAAGATTTAATGAAGCTTTGCCAACCTCTTCGTTGTTGTCTACGAGATTAAGTCTTCCTGAAAATAATTCTGATGATGCCATAGAACCGTCAAACCAAGTGAATATTTTTTTGCCCTGGAAATACAATGTTAAATTTTGTTTTAGTTGTACGTTCTCAACGGGATTTTGTAATTGAATTACTACAATGAGATTTTTTACATATAAAACTTTAGTAGTCTATAGTCCGAGGAAATTAGCAAAAAAAAAACGCACGAAAGCAGACAAAATTCCAAAATGGCTGAAAATTGGTACACTGCTTCCGTGGAACTTATTAAGAAAACAATTTCGGAATCACAAAAAAAACATGGCCACCGGAAATATCACTTTTTGGCAAAAAAATCACTAAAAAACTGGTTTTTACGAAATTTTTTTTGATCAGTCAATGCGAAACGTTATTGCCTACAAAAAAGCCATCTTGTCATTTTTTCGAAAACCTTTACCTTTCCGAATAATTCAAGGTATTTTTTGGCCGAAAAGTGATTTTTGGAAAGTTTGACCTTGAATAACTTCGAAAGGCATATGATTCAATAAACAGAGAGAGGCTGTACGAGATCTTATCGGAATTAGGAGTCACCTCAAAGCTTATACGACTGGTCAAAAGCGCAACAAATGGCTCACTGGCGAAAGTAAGGATCCAAAATGCAGTAACAGAAGAGTTAGAAGTGCGACAAGGTCTTAGACAAGGGGATGGAGTCACGCCATGCTTTTCAACCTGGCCCTAGAATGGGTGATAAGGAAAACGTCAGTCCAAAGAAGTGCAGAAGTGGAGAAATGCCCTAGAGGAGGCCAAGGCTCGATTTGGGCTGTAACGCCATTGGATAGATGGATGGAAAAGTTGTGATAATAGATTCGTTACTTGCTACCTTAAAACCCCCTAGATACCCACTTTCATTGAAGGCGGAAGGCAATTGGCAATATTCGTCAGCCTTATTGGCCCCGCCATTTTGAATTTATAAGTTTTGACCACATATTCGTTATTTACGAATTTAAAACCCCCTAGAACCCACATTCATTAAAATCGAAACAGAGTTGGCAAATTCAATTATATTTGCCCGGCCATTTTGTATTTCAAGCATTTTGAATTTTGAAAATCAGAGCGCCATCGTGGGAGACATCCACGCACTTTCATTGGAATCGGAAAACGCAATTGACAAAATTCGTCCGCCATATTGCCGCGGCCATTTTGAATTTACAAGTTCTGATCATACATTTGTTATTTGCTACCTTAAAAAACCCCACCTACCGATTTTTATTGGAATCGGAACACAATTGGCAAATTCATCGGCCATATTGGCGCAGCCATTTTGAATTTATAAGTTTTGACCACAAATTCGTTATATACGACCTTAAAAACCCGTAGATACCCACTTTCATTAAAATCGGAACACAATTGGCAAATTCAACCATATTTTGGCGGCCATTTTGAATTTGGGTCATATTTCGGCGACCATTTTGAATTTAATTTGGAAAGTAAACAAAAAAATTCGTTGATTCTTCGACTACGTCATAGTATATTTTTTTTCTCGATATAACAATAGTTTTTGAACTGCAACTCAAAACTGTATGCCATAATTTCGTTATCATCGGTTTTTTGTCATAGCAGTCAACTTACAAACTTACAGACGTATTCACGTCAAAAGGTACGAAATAATGCATATTCTGACTTCAACAATATCTGTTTTAAAATAATTGTTCGAAACCACATCCTTTTCTACTGTCGAAGACCTAATATTAGGAATGAAGCTTTCTCCTCAGCATTTGATACTATTTCCGAACGGATCTCTGAATTGTTATGCTCCCACTAGAATTATGATATCGTTTTTGGCGAAAAACTCCACGTTCACCATGTCAAGTTTTGACACCAGTGGTTATGACCCAGAAATTGAGCTCTTTGCAGACGCAAATAATTTGCACCAAATAAATTTGCATCTTACGGATTTCCCTTGAAATTGCAGAACTAGGCTTCCATTTCTTTGATCTCTCCCTTAGCTCAACGCGATACTGGATCGAAATTGATTGACTTCCTAACACCTCGGACCACTTTCTTTCTCTTTCCGCCTTATACCCAACCCAGCGCTAAAAGAACTTGCAGGCATTATAGGAAGCCAAATGGTAGGAGCTTATTAGCTTGTTTCAAACTCCTGATTGAGATCTGTGCTTTCGGAGTAATAATCTGAATTGATCTGCATCACTAAAATTAATGCAATTAAAGCGATGGTAGCGGCCTATAGAGAGTATAGTCGTTCTATGAGTGAGTCACTTCATATTGAATATTAATAGAGCGAAATTAAACAAAAACAGCGAAGTTATGATGTAGTTGGGAAGTTGGATTTTTTTTGTTTTTTTTCTTTACATAGGTTAAGATAAAGCGAAAAAAAAATTTCTGCAAAATCGGTCCTGTGCTGCACGATAAAATTGCATAAATGTCCATTTTTGATGCATTTTGAGTGCATTGCTACACTATTTTTTTAATTTCTCCAGTTCTGTTGGTCGTAGGAAAATAAAAAAAATTTAAAAATACTGGTGAATGAATAGACTATCGAACTGATTCGGTATGAATACTTTAAAAATGAATCCTAACTTCAAAAAAACAAAATGTATGAAATTTTGTTTTATTTTAGTAAAAATGCAATAAATAACGGGAAAATAGTCGGATTTTGATAAAAATTGGAGAAATATGCATTTTGATGCTATAAATACGTGGTTGAAATATCGAAAAAAAAATTCGATTTATACGACAACAATTGGCACTTCTCGAAAAATTTTAAAATTGCCGCCATTTTATGCCAAATCATCGTACGGTAAAATTTTTTTTTAAATTGTAGGTTTTTTTATGTACTTTCTTATGAGCATACTTTATTTAAAATGCCCACTTTAAGACTTTGAAAAAAGTAAAAAATTTCAATTTTTCAATTTTTTGCCTTTTTTTCATAGTTGGCAAAAGGCAAAAATTTCAAAATTGTAATTTTTTAGTTTTTAGTCCTAAATAGACATTTTAAATAAAGTAACGAAGTATTGCGTATGCTCATTTATTTTTATTACATTTATTTTATTTTATTTACGACCAACAGAATTGGAGAAATTAAAAAAATAGTGTAGCAATGCACTCAAAATGCATCAAAAATGGACATTTATGCAATTTTATCGCGCAGCACAGGACCGATGTTGCAGAAATTTTTTTTCCGCTTTATCTTAACGGATGTAAAGACAAAAAAACTAAAAAATCCAACTTCCTAACTACATCACTATCATATGACAATTTCCCTCTACTATATATAAAATTAAACAACAAATGTAAGTCCTTCGAAAGCCGATTTACTAGCATCTCTGTTAGCTTCAAATTCTTTTTTACCTGGAAATTTTATGCCACTTCATGTCCACCCACAAGTATACCACTCAGTCAATTTTTGTCGTGTCATACTTCTCCGGACTTTTTTTTAGACTCTTGGAAAAAAGACGGATGCAATAATTCCTGTAACTATCACACCGCATACACTGTAAATCCAAGTGTTTAGCAGGTGTTTAGAAATAAAACGCTCTAATGTTTTATTTCAAAACGATAAAGTATTTAATGGTGGGAAGTGTTTACTTTTAAAGCAGCAGAAGCGATTAATGCACCAAATCTAAACGTTAGGGTGTTTGATCCTTAAACACTTAAAGCATTTAACAGAAATTAAACGCGTAAGCTGTTTCCCAAAAAAATTCTAACCTAAGCACAAGTGTTTAAAAGAAAAACACTTATTCGCCAATTAAGCACTTGAAAAGGTAAACACCTACTTATGATAAAACACTTATGGGTAACTAAATGCCCTAGTGTTTTATTTTTAAACGGTAAAGTGTTTACGGGTGGGAAGTGTTTCTCTAAAAATGAAATACTGGGTGATCCATTAAGAGGTACTTTTTTCAGAAATAAAAAAAATAAAAACATTTAATTTTATCGCGTAATTTATATTATCATACAAATGAACTAGAATTTTAAGAAACAAGGAAGTTATTGCATTTGGCAACTAAGCTTTATGAAAAAACCAAAAAAATCACTCAATTAACAATACTTACACTATAATGCTTGAAAGTAAGTTTCTATTAAACTTAAATTTTTTTGAATTTATCACATGAAATGAATAGATTTCAAAATGATACAGTCCAAATTATAGCTCAAAATATGTATTTGTTAATTAACAATTAGCCAAAATACAAAAATTTGTAGATCTTGAGCTCATGTTAACAAAAATGAACTTTATTTTTTTTTAAATTAAAGGTCCCAAAATTCTCTACAAGATCTGATAAAAATATTGTTTTTTCAAAATAGCCAAAAAAATGCAATTGTTGTTATTTGAGTAATAAACAGAAGTAAAAAATGTAACCAAAATTACATCCAAAATTATTTTATAATATACCTATTCTTCATTTTTTGGCCTTTTTTTCTTCATTTGTTGTTTTCATTTATTTAACTTACTTTATCCTGAAATTTTTACGCCTTTGTTGACAGGTATTTTTTTAATATGAAAATAAAACCATAAAGCTGCTTAAATATTACGAATTTAAAATTATCAGCATCACTACAAATCTGAGGTTTTAGAAGGGTTTTATTTCAAAACGCTTAAAACGTTTTATTTTGACTTCACCCATTTGATTAACATTGTCGACACTTTTAAAACACTTAAATGTTAATCAAATGGGTGACGTAAAAATAAAACGTTTTAAGCGTTTTGAAATAATACACTTTCAAAAGCTGAGATTTCCAGTAATAAGACGAAAAAAATATGAGCGGCCCATATTTCACGCGGGTGCCAAGGGTACCATTTAACATATTCAGTAAAGCGCATCTCATTCTATCACGGAAGTCAAGCAATATTGGAAGTGGTTTGTGTACTTAGTCGGGGGACCGTTTGAAAAACGGCACTGGGGTTGGATTTTTTTTGTTTTTTTTTATTTTTTTTTTTATATTTTTTTGTTTTTTTTTTCACCTAGGACAAAAATAGTATTATGTTTCAATATAATATTGATTAATAATTCTAGCAACAAAATTTTTATTATTCATAATCAAAAACACGCTACAAACGTTTTCTAATTAAACACTTAAGTGTTTACTCATTAAACGCCGCTAAGTGTTTAAAATTCGTCTACAACGGTTTAAACGATTTAAGTGTTACGAAAGTAAATGCTTGAGTTTAGAGTGTAGTCATTACTTCTATTCTCTCCAAAATCATAGAGAATCAGTAAAAAAAAACTTGTGAAATATCTTGAATTCAACCAATTATCCGTGACAAGCAATACGTCTTTTGACCAAAACAATCTCCTGGAAATTTTATAGTATGTCTTTCAGAGTATTTCAAAGATACTATTCATACCTTTGAAGAGTCCGGACTGATTGTTCTATATATTACCAACGATTTTATCAGAATGATAATTAAAAAAATTAAATTTCTAATCAATTGACTAGACTCCAAACTATTGGTAGCCCGTCATTTCTAAATAACTCGAGTTTTTTTGGCCGTTCAAACAAGGCAGTATTGGGTGGTATTGCACTTAAACCTTTCACCAGCTCTGCCTCTGTCCCCTTTTTTTATGTGAAAGACTCTAAATTTAGGTGTCAGCCTTTATAGCACCTCTTCAAAGCCTACCAGGTTTAGTTTCTCTACATGTAAAGTGTTTAAACCATTCTACACGAGTTTTAAACACTTACCAGTGTTTAATGAAAATAAACACTTAAAGTGTTTGATTAATAAAATTTTGTAAAGTGTTTAAGGTAGAAAAACACTTTCTAAAAACTACCAATTAACAGCGTTTGTAGGTATGTGTGTGAATAATAACTGCCGGTCGTTAAACCTTTTTATTTTTGTTCACCTTTAGAAATTGCCTTTTCGTTCTTCCAAGCGTGAGCGTAGTTTTTCCAATAGGTCCGTGATCGAACGAGAAACGGTTTATTGAGAATGCTAGATGGCTGCAGCGGCTGGCTTGGCGGTAGCCTATCCTGTTTGCCCAATTTTGTAGTACATTGTCGATTGTCTGTGACCATATTTTTCGAGTAGACCTTAAGTGAGTAAATTGTTTGTTGATCATTGAAGTGACAACGGTCCTTAACATTTTCCCATAAAAAAAAGTCCATCGGCGCTGCCAACTGTTGAAATAACACACACTTCAAAAAGAAACCAACAAATGACCCACCCTTAATATATTAAAAAATATTTCATTCATTTTTTATTTTGGAATTAAAGTAAATTTTTTCTGAAAATTAAACCCCAAACGCCCAGTCTTGAAAATCAGAAAAAAGAAGAAGAACTTTACTTTTTGTACTGTCGTTTAGCTTGAAAGAACATATCGTCGGGTCAATGCAATAGTCACGAAACTGAAATTTTGCTATTTTGAACTAAATAGTACAAAAATTCGAAAAAAATAATACAATTAAAATAACTTTTAGTTATTTCGTGACTAAATTCAAATTGAATCCCGTAGATTGCCATAAAAATTTAGATCCGTAACTTTAGCAGAAGATAATATGACTTTTTTCGCATTTTTGCAGAATGTTTAATATAGCAAAAAAATTTCAGTTTCGTGACTATTGCATTGACCCGACGATATACGCTGTCATCAAAAATATATTGTGCTATTGTGCATCACGTAAACCATTTATTATCAACTGAACCCTCCCTCATTAAAGAATATCATCCAATCGACATCATGCTATATTAATTTTGTCAATAAAGAGGATGTCTAAATTTGTGATATAAAAACCTTTTCTCCTATTTGAATGTAATAAATGCTTCCGGAGTAAAAATATTTCTGTATGGATGTTTAGCGAAATTTCATAGATAACTCAATTAATTCTAGCAAATAACTTATTACACACGAATCTCTCTAACGTTCCAATCTAGTTAACATAACATAAAAGTGCCATTAGAAACACAAAACCCGCCATAAACAAATAACAAAAAAAATATAGCAACAAAAGCAAATAAACAAATGCGAATTCGCCTTGTTCGAATGCGTAATGGGTGAGCCTAGGGCAATCTGGCGGCAGGAAGGCATGCCGCTCTATCTTGTCCGTCGGATGTTTAATTGAATCAAGGCTGGTCCATGATTGAATTGTGCTCCTCGCTTGAATCTAATTTGATTTCAGATCAAAAATAAGAATAAAAAATCGCGCTCTCTAAAGTGCTCTTGTCGTTGGTCCAAACACAATGAGATGCAAATGCATGATGGACCGCGCCGTTTGGTCACGTTTCGAATAAAATTGTAGGGCTATATGAGTGGCAGATTACGCCCCGATAACGTATATACCTGGACCACGGATTATGCCGCAAGAGTGCTCCCAGAACTGACCATCAATTCCACGATGAAATACACATAATCCCTGGTCTCTGCAAAATCTCTGTGTTCAATTATATCAGCAAAATGGTACACAAGTGGCATTTCCCTCGAAACACGAATAATACCAGATGATTTCTAGGAGCAGTTCTCAGGTGCAGCCACGCATTTGCCATATAGTTGTGGACCATTGGGCACTTAACCTGCTGAAAAGTTTCCGCCATCGACGAGCTCTCAATTAGCGGAGACCGCAGATCTTCTGAAATTCAAACAATTCAATTCGCCCAGCAAATTCCGGAAGGGGTTAATTGCGGAGCTCCACTACTGATTGGATTTTCGCAAAATATTTTGGCCTTTTGTAAACAAAAAAAACGAACTCGTGAAGATTTATACTTGCTCCAATGGATTTTCATTTTTTTTCTCTTGTTATAATTCATTATGATGATTAACAATGAAGAACATTGCTCGAGATTAGTTGAGATCATTTCGCGAAAAAGCTTGCAATTTTTAGATGCTTACGAAATCGCGCGGTTTGGTAATATGACCGCTGTGCGGGTGGAACTGACTTACTGACACTTGCACGCAGGCGAATTAATTGGAATTTTAATTGAATTACTTAATTGAGAAGGGCACACTGTTTTAATTGTTGCATGAGTATTTATGGCGATTGGGATGTTAATGCCAGACGGTGTGTGAGTCATTGTAACTGATCTTGATCTGTCTTATTTCTTTCAAAAAAATACTTTTGTAATACTCGTAAATTGTGGAATGCAATGTTAATGCAATGGAAGTTGGCTCTTTATTATTATTGCTTTTAAATGGATGAAGATTGTTAAAATGCACACAAATATGCCGAAAAATTAGGAGCAATTAGTAGAATGTTTTCAAATATTATGGTAGTGCGGTATGTTGAAGATAAGTATGTAAGCATCGTACTAAACTACTCAGAGTGCAGAACATCTGCAGACCGAGACCTTAACATAAACTATAGTCTTAATGATCGTGAGCTTATATCCAAGTATATCAACAAGGCAACAGCAAACTCATTTTAATTGGGGCCGCAGGGATTGTGTCGAATTTAATGCCTCCAAAAACGAAGCATTGTCTCAACACTAATAAAACCAGTACCAATCTTCCTCCCGCTTCAGTGGCCTTTGTGGAACTAGGGGTTGACTTATTCTTCCTATCGTAGGCATAACTTCAAAACCAACAAACATGCACCCCATCCCAATGCCTTGGATTAGGCTACTAGTGCCGATAGTTTTGTGAAAAAAAAACTTAATAGCAAGGAGGGACCAGCAATGAAATGTCTTTAAGGTTATAACTAACGGAAAAAAAATTTAAACTCGAAAAAAAGGGAAATGGTAAAATGGGGATGCTATTTATGGGTTGAAAACGATTTTTTGCGATTTTCGGTGAAACATGACCTCCTAGTGGAAAATGTTTAATACAAAAATTGTAGATAATAAAAAGATCTAAAACTTTTGTATTTAACATATTTCGACATAACCTCAAATTTTCCAAGAAAATGGCGGAAAATCGATTTATCAGTTTCTAATTTTTTTTTCCCGTAAAAATAATTCAATTTACATGAAAATTTATAAGAGTATACCTTGTGTTGCGTTAAATAAGCATGATTTTTTTTGTTTGGAAAACGGATAGTTTCCCAGAAATTACCATTTTTCGAAAAAAATACCCTTATCTTGCATGGACAACTTTATTGATGTTTTTTTCGAATTTTGATATTCAATAAGTGCTCATTTAACCATTGAAATGTCTAGTTTCAAATGGTCTATACATTTTGAAACTTTATTTTCATTAAACCGCTTAAAATTAAAAAAAACCGAACACCCAATTTTTCGAATCAAGTACATATTTCTCGATTTTTTCAATTTTTTTAAGCAGTTAAACTATTCACTATGACCAAGGCTGCCTCCAGCCAAAGTTGTAATGCTCCCTCAGAGACTGTGACAGGCGTGAGCAACCGCGGTACGAGGCACATTTTAGGAACCAATCTCAATCCTCAAACGGGGAACATTGGTAATGAAATTGCCGATGGCCTGGCTGAAATAAGAGGAAACTCATCGCTTGCTGGTCCAGAACCTTTCTGCAACTTAAACAACTGCCACGTAAGATCGGCCGTCAAGAATTGGTTCACTCGATTCATTCAAATCGACAAATCTAAAGTGGGAAAAATTTCAACAGGTCGCAGGGGCCGCTAAGAGTAGATGAAGGAAGACAACGCAGCCTCGCTGAGATGACTATGTTCATAGGGACGAAGAGGGGAGCAGAAAAAAGTGATCCGAATCGACATCCGAGTTGTTCTGGATCACATCCAATGATGTAGAGTGCGTGATAACGGAAATAATCCTGATATACTTGTACCTACTGGCGAGTGAAGACATGCGTCTCTAGGATCCATAATATGTTAGAGCGGAGCCAAATGCAATGGACTGCGACTCCGTGACGGAATCGCAAGGGAAGTTGGACGAGTCTGTTAAGGGTCGGTGAACCCGCATGCTATCCCAAACGTAAAAATGTCATACACTCAGTAACTCTAAAATTCCGGGTGGGTATTTCACAGGTACCCACCATACCCACATTAACCGCCGGCTATGAAGGTCTCTCCTTTGTACCTAGAACCGTCAGTTTATCTTCTCTCGACCAAAGTTGAAAATTCACACACGAGCTCATGAACAGATATTATCGTTAAACTGGGAATCTTAGTTATCTACAACAGTAAACTTTCTAAATTTCTCTCTCATTTAATCTCGTCCTAATCCTCCATTCTCCTACTTTTCTTATTTTCTCTAAGTTGAGTCACTTAGTTCCGATGATGGCTTGAATGTGTTGTCTCATTTGAAGTTCTATAAATATTGCTTTTTATGTGAACGACTAGCCCAGAGGTAATGGGGCTTTGTAATCTCGACACTTCTATCATTGAATGTAATGTTGGGCAGCCTGGTCTTGTTGGAAAGTTAGTATACAGAAGAGTGAAAGAACCGACAACGCTCGGCATCCCATAGTACCTCGACAGAACATTGACTTCGGTAATCGAACAGGAGATGGCTTCCTTGCTTATTTTGTTTAGAGGCGATAGCAGGAGAAAGGGCAATTTGTTGTAAAGAGGGAAGGCAAGAAAGAAGGAAAGATATCTACTTCGAGAAAATGGAAATATCGAAGAACCATACCGCTGATTCGAACCACAGACTTATGGGATGGTAGTCTGCGCCTTTACCCTTATGATACTGAGACTATGCTGAATTTTTTCTAGGTTTTTCTAAGATTTTTTCTACCCTAATAGTAGAAGCTATAAACGTATTTTCAACCACAGCCAAACGATTTCCCAATATCCTATATAGCGTGCTAATATCTCTCTGCTATTAGCACAATCTTTTTTGTCGCCTTTTTCTTGGATGGGTACTACCTATACACTTTTCTGAGGGATCTTCATTGTTTAAAATTTGACATATTAATATATGAAGTTTCCCACAGATGTTTGTCACAATTTTTAGCAGTTTTTCAATAAAGTGGTCATTTGGTGAAAGTCCAAAAAACCACGATGAAATTCGCAAAGTAAATCCCATAAACATTTAAATAAAACGTATTTGAATTTCAGCTCTATTCCCTTCTTCAGTTTAGAACTAAGCCAAGATTTTATTAATTTTTTTTTGTGTTTTGTTAATGTAAGTAAATTTCTTTAGAAGATCTGGACCACCATTAAAACCCCAAGTTGCCTCTCTTGCAAACGAAAACAATCCTCACTAGACTGGAAGCATCTACACAATATCTAAATGTAAACAACAATAAAAAATGTATTTTTAACCAAGCAGTCAGCGGTGGCAGCAAAATTGTTACAACAAAACAGAAACAAAGGTAAAGGATAGAATAGCACACCTCGACCAACTTGATTAAATAATTTGGCATACGTCACTAAATGGAATAACGGCTGACAAACGTGGCTTCAATTTAAGAGCCTCCCTCCGTTGTGTGTCACCTCTCATATACGGAGCAAGTACACTTAAAAATCCGGCGCAGAACAGTGCATACAGTACACCAGCACTCAACAGCATCATGTATTCATATCCCATTATATATCTAGCAAAGTATGTCTAAATTGATGTAATGGCTAGATTAGCGTTGTTTTAACGCTCGCAGAGATCCAAATGCTGGTGGACACTGGGGTGGCAGCACGTAAGTTGTTTCAATCGACCTCTTCATACAAAAATTCTGAATTTTTGTATGAAGAGGTCGATTGAAACAACTTACGTGCTGCCACCCCTGATTTCATTTTCATTTCCTACGTGAGTGTACTTTCATATCTGACTTCTTCTGGGGATGAAATCCGTAGTGGCGCATTCTCTTTTTCTAGAAATAAAGTTTGGGTATGCATCATCGATAACAACAGGATGGAAGCATTTTTCGGCAACTTGTCTTCAAGGTTAGATTTAAGGAAAAAAAATGTTTTATTAAAACAAATTGAGATTTAGTAGAAGACGAAAGAAATGGTAATAATAAACAAAAGTGGTGTAAGTAGGTAAGATTTACCACAAGACCATTTGGTACTCCTACGGAGATGTGGTGTAAACACTTTTGGACTTTGAACTGCTTTCGATTTTTTAGTGGTTGGTTCTTGTTTACTGGAAATATTAATAGAATGTGAAGAAGTTGATTCGAAAATAATGGAATTTTGTAAAAGAAGGAGATACAGTAAAAGCCCGTTAATCCGGCATCCGATAGTCCGGACTTTCAATAATCCGGCATCGGTTTAAGGGTTCCAAAAAAAATTTTTTGGACATTGTAAAAGCCTTTTGGGTGCGTCCGGCACAGTTCGTGTGCGATCGGCAGAGTTCGCGGGCAATCGGCAGAGGTCGGGATAGTCGTGCTCACTTGTCAGTTGTACCTCTGTCGTGAACATACATTGTTCTAGTACAGTACTACCTAAATCAGAGAAAACACACTAAAACACGGAATAATGGCCCGCTACACCAACGATTACCTTTCGACTGTCTAATTTTAGCGGCATATCCGTCATTTTCGCCATAACGGCTATTTTTAGATTCCGCTCAATAATTCGGTATTTTCGGTAATCCGGAACTGACAAAGTCCGGAACGTGCCGGATTAGCGGGCTTCTACTGTATTAGTATTTCAATTTGTTTAATTAGGATATAATGGCGAATTAAGTATGAGAAACCATAATACAATTTAGTTTACTCTATTCTTTGAATTATTCTCCAATTGTGCTCTACAGTTCACTAATCTCCTTTATACCCCACAAAATTAAGAAAACTTTTAACTTGAGGGAATATTGTACTATGCGATCTGTAGTATACCTACTTTCCAAAAACGCGTTTTTCCTCGGAAACAAAAAAAATGCACAACCTGTAGAGTCCAATTACCTTCCTGACATACTCGCGACACCAAATTGTCACTGGTAGTCTATAACTAGCCATTATACTTGCTTACTGATCCAATGAATTTAAAATGTTCTTTGTTGTTCCATATGGTTATGCTTGATTCTGTTCAAAACTGCCATTTTACTTGTTAATGACTTTTAACATTTTTTTGCCGCCATTTCAAGAGTGAATTTGCGTCTATTCTACATGAAACCTGTCGAAAAACAAATGAAGTGTGACACTATTTTTGTATAATAGAAAAAAAAATATTGCAGTTTAATCTATCAATCAGCCAACATTGATCATGTTTAAATACATGTTGTAATTTTATTTAAATGGGATTTTTTTCAAAGCTGCAGAAGATGTACTTATTTTGGTAAAAATCCAATATCTTCAATCTCTTTTAACAGAAACTATTTTTCATAATTTTTAAAATATAATAAGCTTAACGTATCACCATATAACAAAAAGAATGTTATATAAATATTTAGTGTGTAATAATAATAATAAATGTATTTAAATTTTTGAAACAAAAACTTTTTGGAATTTTTTATATAATAATAAGTCGCGCGCGGTGTTCTTTAAAAATAAAATGACGCCTTGTTTGCAGCTATAATTTCAATGGAGAACCTCAAACCATGAAATTTTCCGGATTTAATCCTGACTCTTGGAAACTGGCTCATGTTCAGCCTATACTGAAAAAAGGTGACGCTAGTGACCCCGCTAACTACAGTCCAATAGCAATTATTTCCATTCTCTCCAAAGTCCTGGAGATAATAATAAACAAAGCTTATGGAATATCTTAAATGCAACCAAATATTGGACGACAAGCAGTACGGCTTAAGATCGAAAAGATCTACTGGCGACCTCCTTGTTTGCCTAACGGAGCATCCACCTCCTCCAACACCCCATGACTCCCCCTAACCTATCCTATATTTCTCTCTATCCTTCGAGCTAAGCTCACTACTAGACATGGCACCATGACGTCCATGACATGTACGACATGACCTGACCAAAAAGTAGTACAATGACACCTGAGAGACTATCACATAAAAAACTCCGCTATATTACCTATATTATTATATACAGGTCCAAATGTTTTCTCATCCAAAAGATGAGTTCGATAGAGAATATTTGCTAGTCCGTCCGTCTTCGTTCACCTATAGTATTAATACAAAGTAATTTTAATTGGTTTGATAAAATGTCGCAAATAAGCGTGGAAAAAGACAGCAAAACCATAAACATGCTGAAAAATAAAACAAGTATGTTCGTAGTCAGTTCTTGCCGTTGGCAGTTCTTGGATTCTCTTATCCCTACTATCTTTCCTATTAAATCTCTAGAGATAACCTTTCGACCAGATTAAACGAGCTGTAAGAAAATCATATCTACATGGTAATCAAATTTTGCAAGAGGCGACTTCTATTTTAGGTGGAATTGTTGTTTTCAGATTTGCAAAATGTTTATCAAATCTAAAGCTAAAAGTAGAGTTTTTACAATGTTAAACGTTTTAAATTTTTTTTTATTAATTTTATGATTATTAATTTAACAAATGGCCAATGTTAATGAACAATTAATTAACAATTTAAAAATCACGGAAAATATCTAACGAAATGGACCCAAAAACTATACTGGGGGGTTTTCGAGGTCGCTGAACACGAATCCAGAGTCCAAACTTAAAAATTCAAAATGGCAGATCCAATATGGCCAACTGTTTAAAATAATCCTTGGCCTCCTTTCAGCCACAAATTGAATTTCTTGGACGAATGTGTACGGTGTGTAGCACGTCCTGAGTCCTAATATGACTTCGTTCGCTTTTGTGAAAATACACGCGGTATGTACCTACACTGTAAAAAATTTTATTCACAAGCAGTTTTGTAATTTTAAAATGTGCTATATTATTAGGAATTGTAAAGTTACAAAATTTATAGTAATATTACAATTATTTATAATTATATTAAAACTAGTTGGGACCCGGCGCGCCTCGCAGCACCCATAAATTAATAGCCCTAACTATAGTATAATAGCCTTGAGACGTCTTAAGATTCCTCGTAAAATTTTCTTAAGACTGGCTGATTTTCTGTCAAAACGTAATGAATCTTTAGTTCAGTTATAATTGCCTTAAGACGTTTTTGACATTTGTAAAAAGTAATAAAGAAACAGATTTTAATTTCAAATATTTTTTATTATGTTCTCACTAATAATTTAATTTTCGTAAAACACCAAATTAAATATTATTCGCTAAGAAGATTCTTTCTTGAAGAAAACCCCTATATACAAAATTTCTTGCCAATCGGATGAGCGGGTTCGGAGTCTATAAAACATTTACAAACACATACGTCTTCTGAACTTGACCAATTTTCTGCGCAATTTTCTTAATTACGTTGCTCTACGATAATTATTCTAGGAGTAATTAAAGTTTAAGTAAATTTTAAAAAAATACATTTTTTTTCGTAAACACCCTGTATTTTAGTGGGTAGTGGGGATAGCCCCCTCCCTAGAACAATTTTTTTCTCCAAATACATCCAGGAATCACCCCTGAAAATATTAGCCACGTAGTCCAACAAAGGATTTATTGAACGTCTGATGACCTATACAAGTCGCAAATGAGTATTTTAAATATTTAAAACGGCGATATCTCATTAACGGCAATTCATACGGGAAAATGTATAATATATTTTTTTGTAGATAATTGCATAATATACAAACTTTGTAAACACTATTTTATGATAATACTTACCGTTTAAGAGATATTAGTCAAAAACGGAATTTTTTTTAGGGGGTCGTTTTTTAGGGGTTCCCCCAACCCGGCGAGTGATAACTTTTCATGAGGTTAAAGTACGCTATTCAATGAACAAATTAAAAAAAAAATATCCGTGTCAGGATTTTTTTTGAACTTTTAGGAGAAAATATACTTCACCGCCTGGGCTAATTCTCTTTTCTCAAGTTATGGCGTGACCAAGGGAAACAGGGATTCATTTTTTTATATAATAGATAAGTTTGTAGTAAATCAGTTTTCATATCGTGATTTTTAATTTTGCTGGACGTTTGCACTGTGAGTTGTTAAAGAGCCCGACTACCACTGCAGAGGTCTGTGGTTCGATTCCACTTCGCAACTCGTATTTTATTTGGCTTGTACTTGTGTTAATTGCTATTTGATATTGAACTCAATGATAGAACCTTCGATAGTACCAAAGGTCTTACCCCTAAGCTCTAGTCACATAAAAAAATACACCATGTTTGAATGTCTATAAAAAAATAACAATGACGTTTGATATCTATGAGACTCGGACTGCAACTCAACACATCATCTAAAATTATTATAAAACTAAACATTTCTACGACTTGATATATAATTTTAGATACTAGGAATTGTTTTGACACACAATGCCATCTTCAAAAAGAAACTCAAAACTAAATGGCGTTTTAATATTATTGTGATATCAGTTGTTGCTCTGTAGTTACGACGAAAAGTAAATTTTTAAATGTTTTGTTTTGCGTATGAATTGAATGTGGCATTGTTAAATTAATTGCTGAAATAACTCTGCCATAGGAAGTCTTAATGATAGGTGGGCAGAATGGTCAAAGGTTAAAAATTCATAAGAAATTAACAAATTGTTATCATAATATCAATATTTGCGTTAAGTAATTTTTAAAGTGAATTCTAAAATAGCTTTATAATTGCTGGATTTAAAATGTCAATTTTGAATAAGTATTACCTTATATGTAGGAAAATGTATGAAATAATAACTCAAACAGATCTCAAGTTCTACTTAGAAATTAACATTAAGTATAAGTGAATTTTATGCAACCTTATTTAATTTTTACAAACATAACTTTAAGGATGACTTTAAAGGAGTATCCACACATATCAGGGCCGTGTCCGGGACGTCACAGGGCCGTGTTCTGTCAATGTTTGAACGAGCCCGTGACCGGACATGGACATGTGTGAACGAGTAATAGAGTATCCACATATATTAGTGTTCCTTCAAGGATCAAAAAATATCGGTGCGTACATTTTATATGAACTCGTTCACACAGGTCCGTGTCCGGGCATGAGTAAAAATCGAACGTCCCGGCCATGTCCCTGATGTGTGTGGATACTCCTTTAGGCGACAAAGTTCCACGTTCCACAATTTAATCGTATTTTACGATACATGACTCAGCCACAAAAGCAGTATTTTTTAACATTAAAAACAATACAAGTAAACTAACTCATTACAGCTGTCCATACAAAAGCCACAATAAACCTGAGCCCACAATTTTTTGTACTAATTAAATAGTCCTTGGGTTAAATGAAATGAAATAATATATGTTACATGCAGCATTGGAAAATTGATACAATTAACTAAAAATATTCAAAACGAAACACTTACATCTTTGCTCCAATTAATAACATAGGGTATAATGTAATCATATGGAAAATCTATTGGGCAATTAAAAACGACATATGATCCAACTTTGCCTTCTAGATTTGTCTGAATCTCTTCTGACATACAGTCAACACAGGATGCATTAATTAAAACCACTAAAATAAAAATCGTTTTCATTATCATCATCCACGGCTGCGAACTTGATCGCGAATTAACCACAGCTTCTACACTGCACTTGTTCATCATAACTTGCATTCGATTGTGTTTCATTGCCACTATATAAAAATATATTAAATATATAGGGGTGTGTTAATAATGGACGTTTTAAATAGAGCACACCTCAAATATCACTTCTACGCGCACTCAACACCTGTTGTAAACAGTTTTGGGATCGGCGACCATTTAAAATTTGTTTATAGCTTATTCAAAACACATCGACTATTTTAAGAAACACTGTCTTTACGCATTTTTTTTTGTTTTTTGGCGGAACAATATGTTTCGATATTTATTAATTTTTTTTACTTTCTTATCGCGATAACAACATCACTATAATATCAATACGCAAATGTGCTTGGCTAAACTGAAAGGAAAAGACTTGTTAGATAGCTTAGAGACCATCAGTGTCTGGATCTCGAGCAGATGGCTAAGCTATAGCAGCTTCAATGAGTAAATCCACCACAGATTGACTAAGCTTCCGAGTTGCGCACAATCCGACCACTTTATGCGCGATTAGATTAATTAAAATGTTGAAGAGTCTGTTGCACATGGAGCACCACAACATGAAGCTTACGCGCAGACTAATTACAAAACTTTTCTGTATCCGCGCAGCTAAATCTATGATTTTGTTTAGACATCAACGGCTAGAGGCTACCTGTTCCGTTTATTTCAGTCGCTTAACTCATGCTATTTTATGAGACTCAAAAGATTTTCATTTGTTTGTGAAAACCGGAATAGCAGCTCGGAGCATCTACAACAAACGATCTTTACCGCAAAAATTATGGTTTAAAATTTTGTTGTTTATTTGAAATTCAGGAAAAAAAGAAGATCAATAATAATCGATAGACTAACTTCGTTTTGATGTCTCTCTTTGAAGATACCAACAAAAAAAAACATTGACATTGAATAACACGATAAATTATGGAATATTAAAAATTTACAAAGCTGCAGATTTTGCATTAATTTATTAATAATAGTCGGAAATAGAAAAGTTTTGTTATTAGCATATTTAATAACTGATCGTGTATTTATCCATAATATACTATAGATCAACAAATTCTATTAACTTCGAATATGATCAACGTTCACTGCCCGTCGTCGTCGTTAACTAAAGATTACTTACTACGTTGAATTACAGAACGAGACTAATGCAATAGTCTTATTTGTGGATTATTCTATTAACCATAGTGGTTTTATTTTTTATTTCGACGTCACATTCCACCAGCAAATGGGGTTGCATATGGCATGGAAGTGAATTATTTTGTGAGTGTTTGTGGTCAGCTGGAAATGATTATACAATATATGAAGTGTATCTTTTTATCACCATTCCAAGAGGAGCAAGATTCAAGCATATACAGTGTATGTACATCGATGATAAGAGGAGTAGCATCGATATTTATAACGTGTGACTCTTTGCCCCTTGATCTCTAGTCAAAAATTTTGAATAATGATTTATAATGTGACCAGTAGTATTATGATGTCAAAAAAACAAGATTAATATTTTGCGTTTTTACACGAATGAATTTAAAAAATCTATAAATAGATTGGCACCGCTACTGTTGACCCACTGTCAGAAATGTTGGAATTAGTTGGAAGTTTAGTGCATTTTTTTTAGTATTACATAACTACAAGTATGATCACATATTATATTACTTAAAGCAATGATCGATGTACCAGTCTGCATTGATGGATAGGCTAAGATTATATTGCTAATAATTCCAGTCTGTTTAGAGCTTGAACCAAATTGTTCTCTCTTGTAATCCAATATAATTGATATTTTGTATTGTTTTTTTTCTTTGTACTTTGTAAAAAACTCTAATATACCATTTTTTTAGTGGAAGACTAGAGCTCAAAAGAAGGATCACTTTTTACTGCTGGCAATCCTATCAAAGAATTCAATTTCGAAGAGCAATAGGTTCGGAAAGGGATATGCCTTCATCGATTCCTATTCAACACTACCAGGCGATCGAACTGGAGACAGTAAACTAGGAGAGATTTTATATCCAACCCAACCCAATTTCGGAATCATAAAAAAAACATGGCCGCCGGAAATATAGCGGTTTTCCGGTGTTTTCCTTGTATCTCGGTTTCTGTAGGTCGTACAACCGCATACAAAGGCCCCAAATGTTGACAATGAAATTCTCTACAAACATGTTGACCCGATTAACCCTTTCGAAGTTATTCAAGGTCAAAATTTCCAAAAATCACTTTTCGGCCAAAAAATCACTAACAATTGAATTGTGCAAAATTTTTCGAAAAGTTTTCGAAAAAAATGGCAAGGGTGTCATTAGGGTAGGCAATAATCGTTTTTATAAATAGAATAAATTTTTTTTTTCAAAAATCAGTTTCTGAGTCATTTTTGGACCAAAAACTGATTTTTTGAAACGTTGACCTTCAATGACTTCGAAAGGGTTAAATTTTCGAAAAGTGACAATAGGGCTTTTTGTAGGCAATAACGTTTCGTATTGACGGTTAAAATTTTTTTTTCGAAAAACCAGTTTTTGAGTAATCTTTTGGCCAAAAACTGATTTTTGATAACTTTGACCTTGAATAACTTTGAAAGGGTTGATCGGGTCAACATGTTTGTAAGAACTAAAGTTGTAGAGAATTTCATTGTCAACATTTACGGCCTTTGTACGGGGTTGTACGACCTATATAAACCGAGATACAAGGAAAACACCGGAAAACCGCTATATTTCCGGCGGCCATGTTTTTTTTGTGATTCCGAAATTGTTTTCTTAAAAAGTCCCAAGGAAGCTGTGGACCAATTTTCAGCCATTTCCGAATTTTGTCTGCTTTAAATGCTAATTTCCCCGGACTATAAGGAGATGTTTCCAAATAGGCGGTTTCTGATATTGGCTAGAGGCGGACATCCGTCCATCCGTGTTCGGTTATCTCAGTTCGCAGCTACGGCAGTGTTATAGCGAGAGGGGTTCTTCGCCCCGTCAGATTTGCTTTCCGCGTTCTCCCTCAGATACCAACACTTTTGGAATTTCGTCACATCATCTTTTAATAACAAGGTTTGTGTCTTCGTGACGATCAAAGCCCTTTGTAGGGGAAATTTTGATAGGGTTCGTGTTTTCGCTGGGATTAAAGCATTTCTGTGGGGGAAAATTTGATAGGGTTCCCGTCTTCGCTGGGAAGAAAGCTTTTCTGTGGGGAAAATTTTTATAAGATTCGTTTCTTTGATAGGATGAAAACTTTTTTTGTAGTAGAAATTTGGAGAGCGGAAACTTTGATACCCTATGGTGGGAATTTTAGTCCTGTTGGTGAAAAACATCAGTACAGTATTTTCTGGCATTACGGATAGCCCACAGCGGTTGCACCATGCACCAACGTTTCCAAGAGCCATCTCCATGATCTGATTGTGCGGAGAAATTTTCCGGATACTAATATCACCATGTCGTCCGTATAGGCAACTGCCTTTATTCTGCGGCTCTCTTTGCTCTCAGGGCTCAAATGCTCTCTGATTGCTAATCGTTCTTGTTCTAGGCCAGATCAGAGCAGTACATTTACAGAGAACATGTCAAGTCTCGTCCCCTTCCATATAGTGTCGGCATTCTGGCTCGTAGACAGTCCTATGTTGTAGAAGTGTGATGCAGCCGCAGATTGCCATTCATCTATCCCACCCACAGCCTTAGGTCGCTAGTTAGAGTGAAAACGCCCAGGCTTGAAGCAAAGGGTATTTTGAATCGATCGTCAATCTAAATGCTAATAGCGCGCAATGCTGCTTGACTTCAGTGATCGAACTAGAGCTGGTATATTCAGTATGGTAATGAAACTTTCTCCGGTCACCCTGGGACCTAGTTTAATACCCATCATTATTTCCACAACAGCATACGATAATGGTTAAAAATTAAAAATTGTGGATATCACTTGAAGGGGTAAACGTACCAAAAGACAGAGAGTAGAGAGTATGTGTCAGTAGAGAGACGAGTGTCAAGAAGGTTTTGAATGACTCGAAGAGAAGCACCAAGGCTGGGTCTAAATATAAGCAACTATGAAATAAAATTCATAGCAGTCTCCAGAAATAACGCTGCGCGTCTTGAAACTATGTAAAAAAATATGTAGAAAAAACTAAGATTAAAGAAATTTTGAGCATCATTTGGAACATTGAACATTCCAAATCCTACTCAACATTACTTCAAGTTCCCATTATGCGATAATTGTTCACTTTGATATAATTTAAGTTCCCCAAAAAAACAGCTATTAAAAAACCAGCATTTTTCTATGAATGAATTTCTTAAATGGAATGAAAATTACTCTTAGCTACCGAAAAAAAAAAATATAACAAAATTGACTTTTCCTCCAACGCAAACAAGAAATACTTAAATTAAGTGAAAACGAATCCAACAAGACTCTTTAAAATCCCGTCATCACTTTCAAGAGACGAACATAATCCACTTAACAAAGTGTCATTTTGACCTCGCTGTTTTGACCTCTTCTAATTGACTGCGATGCCTTGCGCAGAATCCATTTACTTAAAACAAACATTCGCCTACACAAATTACTACTCTCCAAGACAATAGAATTCTCACTCGAAAGTACTTGGTCTAATACTAAAAAAGAAAACTTAAACTCTACAGAAATCTAGAAGCACTCAAGAATCACTTGCATATTATAATGTGTCTGCACTTTATGAGTGCCGAACAAAAACCACCAACTGGCTGGCCAGGAAGTCGGAATTATTATCTTAGTAAGAGAAGAAAGGCTCTAGTTTATCCTCGTGCATTCATAGGCATATTGCTCTAATTTGCATAAACAATGTGGATAATTGTGAATTGTAGAATCATCAATGAGTGGCGCGTTGTAAGGCTGTGACTCTTAAGACGAAGACGCTTTTTAAGGGACGTAACCTTCTGATTCAATTAGTATAAATACAATTCATAAACTAGTCTGGCGTGGGATGCACACTATAAGAGGCCATTCCAATTAATTTATCTTCCGTTTTACTTAATTTATCGTCAATTGAAGACATATTTAGATCTGCTCCTCTGCCTTAGCCAAAATAAATGATGGAAATCGGATGAGAATTTCATGAAAATTTTTAGCGGAGTTTAATTAAAATTGTAGCAATTTTGTGGCATAATTCAATTTGCTATCGGACTTTATGAAATTAAAGTGCTATAAATATTATTGTTGAAAGACTGCGATTCATTTAATTGGGATTGAGTGACGACTATTTTATGTGCAAGGCCAGAGGTAGAACTTCTTTGTATTGCCTACATTTCTAACATAGAATCAAATGTCGAACAGAAAGACCTAGTACCAAAGAAATGAAAGATTGCCAATACACGGGTTTATTACACCAGTACCGATCTAATACTACCTTAACAGAACATTGACTTAGGGAATCGAACAGGAGATTAGCTCTTCGATTATTCCTATAGGTACAAGCGTTGCTGTAAAGAGGGAAGAAGGTTATCTAAGCGGGAAAAGGACGAAATATTATGTCTCTGCGTGGAATCGAACCTCAACCTCTGGACCTCTCTCTCCTTGTCGGACGCCTTAATCACGAGAATACCGAGGCCTCCAAGAATCGATTCGCATTGGTCATTATTTTTTCCGCTTAAGGTCAGCCATTAGTTTTACCCTGATCCTTGCCTTGGATTGAAGGTGTTGCAGGTTTTGGGTTGAAAATGTTACAACACTTCCCTCTTTCCGCCTAAAAACCGGTTTTACAACACTTAAGGAATACTCGTGGAAAATCCCATATTCGTATAGATATATTTTATTGTCACGTATTTTGACAGTACTAGGTTCATTCTAACAAAGTTGTTCATTTTGGTTAAGTTTAAGAGATTTTATAACGTGTTTAAGATGGGATACAAACCTGTGTAATTCGCCATGCTTTACTTTTAACTTCTTTAAAAGAAGAATGCTGATGGAGAGTGTGCCAATGTTCAATACAATGTTCTGAAATAACGTAGTGCTAATGATGGTTCTAAAAATTCGTCCTGATTATTTTGATCTTAACACGACGTTCGGCCGATCAAGACATTAATCGAATCAAGACAATTTTACGGACAAGAGAAATTCCACCGACCCTGGACATCCACCGTTTGGGGGGGGGAGGAGCGTTCGATACTACATGAAAAACCTAGGATACGTAAACAGGCACGCTATTTTTTGTTTCCATTAAATGCACGCCGAGAGAACTTAGGCCGGCCGTATTCCCAACCTTCATATGCAGCTTTTCGTCACTTATTGCTTGGCAATATATGGAGCAAATCGTCACATGCCGCTTTGCTACATAAATATCCAAGCAATAAGTGACGAAAAGCTTCATATGAAGCATATGGATTCACGTAAGTATTTGATATACACCTCTATTTTAATTAAGAATGGCCTACCTTCCATCACGATGGAGGAGATTGAAGGCCCGCAGAACAGATTGCAGGCCCGCGAAAATCTCAAAGTCTAAGCTCCCTTTCATAAATATGAAAACGTGTACGTGTACATGTACTTCAAAAAAATATAGGCTGTACCACTGGCATTGAATTATTTTCCGTGTCAACCTCTCGGCCCCCTCCGTACCAGGAGACATAGGTTGTCTAGTTATACCTATAGACTCTTGGTTTACAGATTTTGCTAGATTGGTGTATTATCCGTTGCCCTAAACCATCAACTTTTTTCCAGGCTTGGGCAGGGCAGTATATCCTGGCGGAGACTTTCAGTTGAAGATTTTCTAGTTTGTGATTCATTATTTCTCATTAAAGATCAGTTGAGCTGGTTTTTATTATAAGTTTCGTAGAACCATATTCCCACAATTTAAAGTAAATTAGTTCTAATACGAAATAGTAAATGCTTCCGGGTATGTCTCTTGTAGTAATTTGGCATTCGCAATAGAATAAATTTCATCAAAATTGCGAATGAGGTATAAAATCATTATCTTATCCTGGATTTTTTCCGAATATCTCGGTTGATATTTATGATACAAACCCTTGTTCCTGGTTGTCCTCTTTGATGTTTATCCCGCTGAAGGTACCTATATTGAAACAATGAAGAACCTATTCTTATTCCACAGGGCCACAGTTTTAAAGTTTGTCACTGGAATAAGCCTTCACCATAATTTCTGTAGACTCGATCTTAAACAATACATTCAAGACAGTTTTTGAAGAACTGCTCCTCCCAAAATCAACTTCGATCCTTCCCTGTAACTCGCCTAATCTCTGCTACAGACCAATAATATTTAATACACAAATGAATCGATAAAAACAAACAAAAGGATATCAAATAAAACACTATCCTTCATCAAATTTCACTAACATATATTCGAACGTAATTTATATAAAACATCATTTTTGCATTTTTCATCATTTTTTTAATTATTTTTTTCCTCTTTTTACATATATAAAAAAACATTCATATTTTTTTTATTTCCCATAAAACAATAAATCATTAACTAAAATCTATAAATTTTTGTGTGTGTTTTTTATATATGTTTTTGTTTCATTTTAATAAATAATAATTTTTAAAAATTAAAAAAAACTAAAAATAACTACTTTTCTTAACCGCTTTATAACGTTTTAAATATAATATTAAATTAAAGTAAAATATTATAAATAAAAATGTAAAATTAAAATAAAATTATTTTTTTTTGTTATTTATATTTTTTTCATTTTAAAAAACAACGAGAAAAAAAGAAAGTAAAAATTTTCAAATACTCGTATTTACATTAAATTTTGAAATATATTTTTAGAATTTCATATTTTATAATAATTTGTTTGTTTTTTTTTCATGTTAATTTTTTTTTGTTAAAAGTTACGAAATGAAGATTTTTAATTATTTTCTTGTTTTGTTTTTTTTTGTTATCCTTAAAAAGTTTTTTAACTGAAAATTATTTCAAAAATAGAATTTTTTCTTGTTTTCTAAATTCTATGTAATATTTGATTCGTTTATTTTTTGTGTTTTTTTTTCATTTTTCTTGTTGTTACTTAATTAGTAAAATTAAAGGTTTTTTTTAAAGTTAATTTACTCTATATTATTTTTTTTATATACTTCTTGTTTTGATTGTTTAACTATGTACGAAAAAGTATTAATATTAATTTTTTTCTCATTTAATTTATTCTGTGAGTGTGGATTGACTTAAAGATGTACAGGTGATTTTTTTTAGGTTGTTTTTTCTTCTTTTTATTACATATTATATATAGTGGGGGATTTCTTTTTTAAACTTGCAATGAAATAAGATTGTTTATTTTATTTAAATCTATTATTAATTTTTTCGATTTATATGTTTCTTTTTTTGCCTGTTTTTTTTCTCTATATGATGGTAATATATATAATAATTATTTATATATATTTCGAAATATAATTGCGAATTAAATAATTATATTCAAGCAAAAATCGATACTTAATAAATGATATTTGACTTTTGTTAAATTATAAAAAATTATGTTTTTTTTCTATAATATCATACAATTTGTTCCAGTTTCTATTTTTATGATTTTTTTTCTTCTAACACTTAAAAAGGTTTTTTTTGTAGATATTTTTTTGTAGTTGTTCTTTTTTTTCGATTAATGTAATAATTACCTTTTATATGTATCAGTTTAAGTAGTATAAATGTTATTTCATTATATATTTCAATTTATCTAATATTAGTGCTGTTTTTTTTTCATTTTTTTTAAATTTTATTATATTTTTTTACTCTAAATTTAATTGTGTAAAATCGTCGACCAAGTGTTTATTTGATATCTACTCTAGAAATTTTTATTTAAAACATATGTATTTTTTTATTAAAAAATTCAAATTATAATTAAGAATTAATAATTAACAATTTATTTTACTAACCTAAGATTTAAATTTGCGTGTATAAACTATTTGTTTTAAATTAATAAATAATATTTAAGTTACACCCAACACACCACACCCAATTTCTACAATAGACACGTTCCGCAAAAATCGTGCAAATCCAAAAAGTCTAAAACAACGTCGAGGAATAAATTGTAAAACGGTCTAAAAGAATAAAAGCTACTTACTTGTAACATAACCATGTAAAATGAGACTAGGACTAGTATAAGAAGAAAAGATTTTGAACAATTTAGAAATAGAAAAAAAAATAAATTTAACCTATAGTCTTCTTCATAGTCTTCCAAAACTAGAATTTTTTTTATGTGTGCAAGACTAGAGCTCACGGAAAGCCCTTTTTACTGTCGACGATTTTTTTTTTGCGTATAGAGTGCAATGTCGAACACAGCAAGCGCTATTCGGAAGATAGTAAGGGGAAAAGGAGAAGTGAAGGAAGGAGCTTCTACAACCATCTACTCCCAACCATTGCTATCGTGACTCTGGCAACGGGGCAAGGAAAAAAAACTCGCTGGGGTGTTCTGCCTCCTGAAACTACATAGTTAAATCTCATCAAACCAGCCGATGACATGCGCTGGTGGAGCGGGGAAGTGCTAGCTAGAATGCTCAGTTTCTATGGTTGATTAAGTATGGTCATGACTAGTTTCCTACCTAGTCGAATTCCCTCAGTGGTTCTTCATACTTTTGAAGCTATACTGAACGTGTAGTGTCGTCAGAACTCATCCCTTCAATATCATCAAGGATCTAATTTAAAGGGTCCATCACTCGCACTGTTGCTGATGCTGGTAGCATGTTCATATTTTCACAAACATTAGCCTATCAACTTGTTAAGAACCCTACCAGGGTATATCCTCCTACGACTTTATTGAAAAGAAAAAAAATTCTTATCGGATTCAAGCCTAATAAGTATCATTGCCTTGTATTTGACTGGAACTTCGTAACCAACTATGGTTCGTGAGCTCCAGCATTTACATTTGAATAATGAACCAACTCCACAGGCTTACATTCGTGCCGCTTGCAATGCCATCTTCCAGCCAGAGGTGATCATATCGAACGGTGAAGTGTTTTTTCATGGGATTTGATATATTTTCAAAATTCTTTTAAAATATTTAACATACATTGAGTTACAGACTCTCTACTTAGCAAACAAAATACGCATCCGTAATTGTCTAATCCTCCACACAGTTCTTCAAAACGTGCAATATCAAAAAGGTCTGTGATATAGAGTCCGGCACAAAAACCTGCTACCATTTGTTCAACCATTGTGTGCAGATCAATGGAGAGGGACGTGTTACTACTTGGTGAGTTATTGGATCATTTCAAGTTTGGGACCTTTATTATTTTGAGAAAGGAGTTACAATTGTTACAATAATTGCCGATGGATGTATCCACATCGGTCTATCACTTTCTGAAATGAACACGAACGTCAAACTCTAGATATCTTGTTTTTACAATATTGTATAACGAATCCCACGATCAATGAACGTGGTTTGAGGAATATTTCCAAGACATCTGGCCTCATTGCGCGGAGACGTTGAGTGGCTTGTTCGCACCTACGACCTTGCCCGAACGACTGTTCATTTGAAATTTTGGACGAGATCTTCATATGGAGGAGTTTCGAAATCTTCAAATGAAAGAACCATTTATGTTTATTGCAGTTTATATCATACAAGATACTTCGCGTAAAACTCCCGAAAAAAAAATCTTCTACAGAGTAGCTCATAACAACATGTCTTTTTTAAATAGCCTTTTCTCAACTGTGCTATGTTAAAGCCATTTTAGGAATCAAGGATTGTTTTAGAATATTGTTTGACGGAGTTTTTCCCAGTATAAATGTAGTTAAAATATCTATGAAGGAAATGAGCCGAAAGATGGCAGGTGTCCATTCTATTTAACCGCACAGAACCATTTAAACGCATACTCCGAAACTCTTTTCCTGAACATATTTAATGAACAAAAAAAGATCTCTGCCCAACTAAATAGAAGAATCTAGGTAGAGTAATTAGTATTCTTCCAGTGGTACAACCGAAGCGAAGATACTCTGATGAATGGTCACTCCGTAGGAGCTTTAAAACAAATGTCATGCCTGAAGCGATAAGCATACAACAAGTGTGAATCCCAAGACGAAAAAACGGCATCAGCTGATATGTTCAGATCGGCGAAGATTATAAACAAACCTTGTACAATCATTGAAGGCTACAGTGAGTTTATCGCGCTATCGGAGACGGAAACACCAAGGCTTCGGAAGTGAAGTACAGTAAAACTAGAGTTTTCATTAACTTTGAAATGCCTATGAGCAAAATGGAAGCGTGAAGGCACACGGAATTGACGTAGGTATTGAGTCAATGCATTGACTCGTGTATCATCCGCCTAAATTATGTACGTGTTCATAAGAATAATAGGTCAAAGGAAAGATGTGTCTAATTGGTTCCTATACATTGGAATGCAGTAGGATTTAGAGGCATTCAGCAATAAGTGGTTGGATATAGACTTTTGATAGACATGCTTAAGATCGGCATTAAATTGGGGCACACAGTTCTCTACCAATCTAATAGGACTATTTAAGTAAATTTTCACATCATCTGCATACATGTCCAATGTGCATTTTATAATAATTAGTCACGACACTGCTGACATCATTTTTTTACATGCTGAAAAGCAGCGGTACTAGTATGGAACTTTGCGGAACACCACGTGTTATTGGTAAAAGATCCAAAATTGAATTTTGTAGCAATATTTTTTGAGATTGAGCTGATGATGAAAATCGCTTGCGGGTCTATTAGCTTAGTTTCTAGAAGCTTATTTCTAACTCTGTCAAATGCCTCAATGAAGTCAAAAATCACAAGAAAAACAATGTCATTAGAATCAAGAGCCATTCGCAGATCGGTGGTTACCTTCAGCAGTGCATTTTAGCAACTACTCCTTTTGCTGAAAGCAGACTATTCATGCGACAATAGGGACCTTGTTTCACAGTGCCCTTCGATTTGACATGACATTAGTTATTCCAGTACTTTACCTAACTAAACATTGGAGGGTAACTCTAAAATATAAATCTTCCTTGGAAAGACGACTTAAAGTAATGACGGTGAAGTACTAATATCTCGTAACCCTGATGCGAAACTTACTTTTACAGGGGAACAAAAACAGAATACATAGGTGATAATTTCAAAGAGAATTATCCACTTTCTTTGCAAAATAAGTAAAAGGGCACATTGCATACACTTCTTATCATTGAATTTTTTAAATAATAATGAAATTATATAAATAATTGTTGGATACAAAATCAGAATCAGTTTTTACCAAACACCGTGTGTTACGAGGTATTAGTACTTCACCGTCCACAAAAAACCAAATTAGTTAACCGATCAGAATACTAGTGTTATTAATTTAAGTGTAAATATTCACGAATATTTCAAACAAGTTTTTTTTTTACCTAAAAACATAAACTAACAAAAAAACCAATTATAAATATATTAAACAAAATAATAAATAAAACGACAAAGAATTCACTTGGTCGATAAAGCGTCAGAGTTTCTTAATATTATTACAGTTCATAATTCATTTTGTTTTTTCTTTTAAATTTTTACTATATGCTTTTCATTTGTGTGTTATTTTTCATTCGCTAAGTCTACAGCATAAAGTCTATAAATTAATTTGTTTTTTTTCTTTAAATATTAAGAATTGAATACTTTACAATAAATTTAAGTATGTTTTTTCTCCTTTTCATTGTTTTGTTTTTTTTTCTTTAATTAATTTTTTACCTAAGAACATGAAGATTTTAAATAAATAATTTTTTGTGGCATTGCGTTGATCGATGTTGTTAACATGTTTATAAAACTTAAATTTTTATATAAGATGTATAATTCCTAAATATGTTTTTTTGAAGATTTTACATTTTTGTTCATTTTTTTTAAATTAAATGAATTAAAGTAATGAAAACAAGTAATTTTTTTTAAAAAAGGAAACTTCAATGTTTTTTAAAAAAAAAACTATATTCAAAAGAAATTTTATTGTTGTTATTAGAGAGAAGATATGATTCAAGATTATTTTTTTTTAAATATATTTTTGAACAACTAAAAAATAATTATAATATCAAAAAAATTATTCGCACTTGTCTCTTTTGTTTCAGAAAATACAAAACAAAAAAAAAGAAATGAATTCGATGAATTTTTTTATATTTTATTAAATCTATTTTTTTAAATTAGTCAGTGAAACACTAAACCAAAAATTACAAATGTTTATTTATTGATTTATGTTAAAGATCATCATTTTTTATCTATTCGAATACGAATTAAATTTAATTGAGCCAAATTTTGGATACATAATCTTTTAATCTTTATCGTTTTAATCTATTTTCCTTTTTTGTTTTTCATTTATTTAATAATTATTTATAAAAATTTAACTTAATTTATAAAAAAGTGTATTTTTTTGTTCTTTTAAGAAACCTTCAGAATTTTCTTGTATTTTATATTTTGTTGTTTTTGGAGCGTTATTATGAAAATTAAATTATATTTTTTTTTAGTTATTTAAGTGGATTATGCATTTTTATAATAAATTAGGAATACTATTTTAAATTAATCTATTTATTGTAAACGATACCATACGGATTGCTCTAAGAGATTTTACTGAATACGCTATCATTTTTATTCTGCTAGATTACTTGTATAATTTTTGGTTTACCCCAATTGCGATATATAGCCGTGTTCTTTTTCTGCTATTTTTTACTCGTGTTTACTTGGAACTACTCCTGCTCTCACAGAGGTTTGTCTAATCAACAAATTTTGCGTTCCTTTAATTTTCTACTCCGGAGTACTTAAAAGTAGAAAAGGAACACCGCTTATAACAACGCGTACTGAAACTGTCATGCGGACAAAAAATTCGTTTAATATTTTTTACAAAAAAATTGGTAAACTTTTTACATAAATTCACGTTCCAGTTCGAATACACCTCGAAAACCAGGCTGGAAAATCGAAAATCGCCCCCAAATTGTAGCTTTTTTGTTGAATCTTTTTCAGTTTGGGATCGAAAATGGAGTGACAGACAGTTTGCAGAATATGGAGCTAAAGAAAGCTTAAAGCAACAGCCAAAAACATTTATAGCCATTAGCAGAAGCAGAATGGACTGCATTGTGACCAAAGAATAAATAAGTGTGAATAGACTCTTCAACGCTTCTTTTAAAGCACAAATTATTCCAAATGGATCATCGTCTACAAAAATGCACGTTATAAACAGAAGATTGCTGCTGAAATATTGGTAGGACTGAAGCAATATGGACACACGTTGAATGCAATTCTGACAATAAACGTAAATGGGTACCTACCGGAACATTTTGATGGACTTCATCAAACCATCGATTGAAGGATTTGCTGAAAGAAAGCCATACCAATTCCACTAACATTTTATCGCAACTTACAAACCCAGGGACTTCCCTGAGTGATAACCTAAGGGGTTATAAAATGTCCTGGAGTCATTTGGTAGCTGTTCTAAATGCTGAAGTAGTTTATATAGTTTAAACATTTTTGACTCCTAACTTCAGATCTACTTCTTCAACACTCTCTATCCTATCTCTTAGAGCAATTAACTAAATAGTCCTAGCTCCCAATGCAGAAATTTATGCTTCATAGAACTCTTACAATTAAAAAGTTAAAAGAAATGATTTTTATATAAAAATTGACTGAATTTTATTTGTTCACATAAACTTTTTATGAATTTTTGATATTAATAAAAAAAATAAAGCTTTCACTTCATAAAACACCGATTTTAAATTTAAACAGTTTATTTAGAAAAATATACAATTTCCATATTAGTTGGTCTGGAAGGTAATTTCTGTTAATTAACATTTAACAGACATAATTAATCAATTAATCATTTTTTTATAATTTTTTCGTCTTCTTATTTAAATAAAATTTCCTATTCCCCTATTATGAAAATTGATCTCTGGCATAAATCAGATGTCAGTTAGATACTTTGTCAGATTTTGTGTGCTCCATGTCTATGTTTTCTATTAATGTAACGAAGTTTCTCTAGGCGTACATTATGATCGATTACTAATCGTATATTGTGAAGATTAACTTAAAGTTTGTGGAATTATATCGTGAGGAGGAATGTGTATGGAACGCCACCAGTCCAACATATAAAAACAAGTCTATCCGTAGTTTAGCACTACAAAACATATGCGGCATACAAATGACGATCCTTTTTCCGATTAGGCGTGGTGTCACCTTAGTCACTGCAACGATAATGGCTTCATATTTACTAGCATCAAGTAAACAACTCTAGCTTCTGCAAAGCCAGGACAGCAATCACGAGTAGCCTACCAAAAACGTGTCACATTTTAATGATGCTACTAACTTATGTCGTTATTGTTCTTCAATTTTAAAAAGTTTAAATTTCCTTTCATATTAAATTTACTAATGTTGAGTTGTAGTTTATTCGTGGAGCACCAGTCTTACAATTGCAATACATTAAGTTTCGACTGAAGAAAAGGATTCATGGAACTTTATGACGCTGTATATTTTTAGATCCTCTACATAAAATAGATGAGGAATGTTTTTTTAGACTCGAAGATAAATATATTGGATAAGAGCATACCTAACACAGAAGTGCGCATTAAGAAAGCGAACATAGCGCTTTTCGCTTGCAAAAAATCCAAAGGGAAGAAGTGGGCTTCTCCCCTAACATAGTACGATGAATCTACACAGCGATTGTCCGCCCAATACTCCTATACGGGGTCTTCGTATGGTGGCCAAACCTGAGTAAGTCCACCGTGCTAAACAAACTGCAGAAAGTACAAAGATGTGCGGAGTTATGCATAACAGGAGCACTTCGTTCCACACCTACACACTGCCTAAATGTTATGTTATACCTCCCTCCTTTGAATCTTGTGGCAAGGGAAAGCGCAACCATCGCAACCCTTAGAATTAAAGAATCTGGATTTTGGACCGGAATCAGGGGAGGGCACATGAAGATGCTGAACTTTGCTATCATCCCTACAAAAACCGACTTTTGCATATCCGAGGTTTCCTTCACGAGGAACTACGGAATCCACATCCCTTCACGTCGGAATGGAGAAATAGACCACACAGAATTTAGCATGCCATAGACTTCCTTACTGACGGCTCTAAGCTCGAGGGTCGATTAGGAGAAGGAGTCTTTTCCCCGGAGCTTGGGATTGAAGTCTCCTTCCGACTACCCGATCACTGCAGTGTATACCAAGCGGAGGTTCTAGCCATACATGGAGCTGTTCTACAAATGAACCAGCAAGGCGATAGGAATCTACTATGTTTACATCTTCTCAGATCGTCAGGCGGTTCTGAAGGCCCTGCGCTCTTGCACTAACAGAACAGAACTATCTCTGAATGGTGCAGATCTCTTAACGAGATGGCTCAACAGTTCAGGACCCTCCTCGTATGGGTACCCGGTCCTGGAGGTGGTTTAGCGAAGAAACGACACTTTAACGTCAGGTTTAAAGTGGGATCACTATGGCATTACAATGGGCCTATACTTTTGGCTTAAGTGTATGAGCTTGACACCAGCAGCTCAGCCATATCTAACCTAACCTAACCTAACTTATACCTAGATGACTGCCTGCGAGACACCGGAAGTTACTTCAATTTGCTTTAATATTAATCCTTGAAATCTAACAACCTAAGTTCTTCCATTAAGATATGATTTTATCCATTCCAAGACAGTCTCTGATTTTCCATATTTTGAAAGCTTTTAAATCAAAGTAAAGTGGTCAACAGAACCTTGCTAAAGTCCGTATATATCGCGTATCTATTTATAAACATATAAACTTCCACCTCGAATTTATGTGCCCATTATCTCATTTTTAGATTTGGATAAAGCCATGATTACATATGTGTAAAGATATCTCAAATCAACTCAAAATACCTAAGAACATATTCCAATTTATCAATTATTTGTTTAGCCTAAAAACTTCTCATTCCTACTGCTTTGAAGTTTCACTTCTAATGCACTTCATTTATGCTTGAAGTTCCACTATACTTTCTTCATTAAATCATTCCCAACATACTTGAACCTAGTTAAACTTTAGAATCAAATCTTAAACATAAATGAAAATCATTAATTAAATAAGTTTGTGTTAGTTTAAAAACTAAAAATGTTTCCAGACCAATAGCAGCAAAGTGTTAACATTTTAAGAAGTTGTCTTATGTTGAAAAATCGTTATTTCAATATTCATCATCAACATTCATAAAAAATGTAAATAAACAAATTAAAAATCCAGTCTTAAAAATTTTTCTATATCATTGCATTTCTTCCCCACCTTTTAGATCTAAGGTGTTCTATATGAGAACAAGTTTATGTATTTGCTGCTAACTAAAGTACATACATACAATAAAACACAAAATAATAAATAAAAAACCTTGTATAAAAAAATAATTTATTAAATTTAAAAATAAAGAAACAAAAATAATCTTAAAAAATATTTAGCAAGTCTTTTTAATTTAAAAAAATTACAATATCTAAAAAAAAATTTAAAATTAATAATATAAAAACAAAAAAAAGTAACAATAAAACGATAATGTTAAAAATTACAAAAAAAAAATACAGTCCACTTATAAATTAAAATTAGCACTTATATTTTTTGTTTCTCTTCAATTCAATTTTTATTGTTAATTAATTATTAATTAATTTATTTTTCACTAAATACAATTTTTGCTTCCATTTTTTTTTAAATTTTTAAATTTATTTTTAGAACTTTGTGTTTTTGTTTTTGTTTTGTTTTTCATCTTAATTTGTTTTTATTTTAATTAATTAATTTAAACCTAAATGTAAACGGTATAAATATTTTTTTTTGTTCTTTGCATTTTGTTTTTATTTTAAAATTTTATTTTCATTTCATTTTTTGTTGAGTACAAGTACGTAATTATTTATTCTACGATGTTTTTGTTTTATCTTCTTGTATTCTTTGAAATTTTTTTGTAACATATTCCTAAACTTTTTTTTTGTTTATTTTTTTTTAATTATTATTAATTAATATAAAAAAAATAATAATAATAATTTTTTTTAAATATAATCTTATTTGTTTGTTTGTTAATTAGTTCTTATTTATATAAATTGTTTGTGTTTTTTTTTATATTTTTCATTTTTTTGTTGTTATTCCTAACAAATAATTTTTCTTTTGTTTTTTTACTTATACCTAATAAATAAGTGACAAACATTAATTAATATCATTTGTCGTCTTCGTTTTTTTTTGTCCTGATTTTTGTGTTGTTTTTATTTTTTTGATTTTTTTTATACATATATATAAAGTTTTAAATAATAATAAATTACTTAAAATTAAAAATTTGTGTTTTTATTAAATAAGAGTGATTTATTTAAATTTTTTTTAAATTTAATTTTTCGGATTTTTTTTTTAAAATTAAAAATGCTTGTTTTTTTTAACATTATCACACTATTTAATTTCTTTTTAATATATTATTCTATATAACTGTTTTTTTTTAGTTATTTTATTTATAATCCTTAAAATTCTATGTTGTTTTGTTTTTATCTGTGTTTTCATTTTAGTTTATAAATAATATTAACTGATTTCACTTTTTTTTATTATTATAATAATTATTATTATTAATATTATTTAAAGAAGTCCATTCGCATTCCATTTGTTTTGTTAAACGTTTTAATAATATCATCTCGCATTCACTATAAATTTTTTGTTATGTTTGACTTACATAGTGCCCCTAGAAGAATTTTTTTTTGTTTATAATTTATTTTTATTAATTTTTATATAAATATTCCAGTATTTTACAATTGTTTATCGTTGATCCACGCGCACGCTTATAAATAAATTTATTTATTTTGTTTACTATTTACGTCTATTGAATTTATTTTTTTTTCATACATCTTATAATTTTTTGTTTTGTTTTTGTTTTTTTTTTTTGGTTTCATTTAACTATGTTAGAAGAAACACTCTCTTTGATAGAATTTTAAAGAGGGTGTTTTGTTTTACTTTATTTTCTCCATCCTTAAGTATTTTAAAATAAAAAATATAAGAAAGCGATAGAATTTGTTTGTGTTTTTTACGTCCCCTTTTTAATATTGCCTTCGGGTTAGTTTTTTTTGTTTTATATCCTTTTTAATAAATATCATTTTTTTTGTTTTGAATTGTTGTTGTTACTAAATATTTATTTTTTAGTTATCACGAAAATATCTTTAGGTTGCCGAGACAGTGTCTATATCAGACCAATAAACAAGAAGTCGTGTGCCATTTTTTTGGAAATGTACGAGTATGTAACCAAAGAAAGAATAAATAGTATAGGTTCCAAGGCTGTACCTAGTGGAATGCCATTTAGAAAAAAGAAAATAGTAGAAAATATATCTATAATGTATATATAAATAAAAAAAACCATATATAAAATGAGAATAGAAATAAAACGATTCATTTTTTCTTTTTATTTTAAATTTATTTTGTTTATTATTATTTTTTTTTAAATCGTTTTTTCTGTTTTTTTTTAAATATTTGGATCGTGCAGGATATTATCATTATTTTTTTTTTGAAATTTTTATTTACAATTCTTTTTTTTTTAATTATATTTAATTAATAACTAATTATAACCATAGCCATTGACTTTACTGCGATTTTTTTTCCGAAATTTACAGTAGTTAAATTTGAAATAATTCTTATTAAATGTTTTCTTTTTTTTCAATTTTATTAAACTACTTTGCTAGTTTTTATTTTGTTATGTTTTTTTTTCATTTTTAGTAAATTTACTTAATATATTTTTTTTGTTTGTTTTTTTGAAATAATTCGAGTGCTTGTTTTTTATATATATTTATATACCTTTTATTCAATGATGTGCGACTGTTTTTTTTTAAATTGTGTGTTCCATTTGATTTGATTTGTTTTGTTTTTTCTTATTTATATTTTTTTTTTTGTTTGATTTTACTAGAGAGCGATGAGAATTTGAGTTTTTAAAGATGATGTATTTTTTCCTCGTTGGCAGTAGTCATTTTTATTACATTTGTTTGTTTTTTTTTCTCGAGATATCGTATATAATATATTGTTTGTTGTTTTTTTTTGTTAGTTTATTTATTTATTTTTTTTGTTTACTAGCACGCACTTTCCAGTTCAACACCGGCCCTTTTCATAGCTTGTCTTTTACGATAAGTATAAAATTCTTCCTTCATAGCTTGTACTCTTGCCTCAATATTATCATAACGTGATATACGTTGCTTTCTGTTACTTAAATTTGATCCACCACCAGCTATACCGCTACTATTAGTTGCAGCACCTGGCGAATGAAATGATGTTGCATGTGCTGCATTTGTTGTTGCTGCAGCATTTGTTGTAACACCAGCTGTTGTTGGATCAAAATTAATATCATCTCTAGGACCACCAGTCGGTGTTGATGCGCTCGGTGTCGGTGTTGATGGATCAAATTCATAATGTCCATCAACACTGCCAACATCGACAGCTTTATGTAAATTTACAGTCTCTGTAGCCGCATTTAAGCGTGAGATCATATCCAACCAATGCGCCATTGTATATGGCGGTGTTGGTGGACGTTGTGTATAATAATATGGATGAAAATGATGATGATATGATGTTGATGGTGGTGGCGGTGGCGGACGATATGGCGGTAATAATCGCCATTCACTTGTACTACCAGAATGAGATCCTTGTTGTTGGTTTGATGTATTTTTACTACCAAAACCGCTAGAACTAGAACGACTTTCAGGTGATGCCTCAACTCCGCGCAATGTTAAATTTAAATGCGGCAAAGGTGATAGCAATTCTGAATTACTACGAGCTATTCGTGAATGACGTGGATTCCATCTCGTTCTTGGTCGATAGCTGTGATATGGTGTTTGTGTTTGATAATAGCCTCTCCATGATGGTGATGGTATATGAAGCGGTACAAAACCTTGATTCATTCGTCTAGTCTCTTCTTGTATTGTTCTTAATGATGGTAATTCTTGTGAATATCTAAATCTACTTAAATTTCCGCTTGATGGTGTCGGAAATGATCTTTCAGCAGAGCTTGGATAAACAGTACTTAAATCACTAAATTGATTTCCAGTCCATGGAGACGTAACTCCTATTGTACTAGCTGGTGAGCTAGAAAATATCCTAGATATCCGCGATGGTGTATATAAGTTCGGTGTTATTGGCCCAGGTATATTACCGCTAATCGTATTTATATGCAAATTTTGATTTATTGGCCGACTTTGCGGTGCTGGTAAATTTCTATATAAATTCTGATAGCGGGCACCTGATCTTAAAAAACCATTTAAACTTTGCAAGAAACTCCTTCCGGATGCATCTGATCTCAGACTTAATTGACTTGGTGATGCAACAAGCGGCCGACGCCATGATGCTCGAGCATTTGCTGATCGTCTTGATAAGAATCCGCCATCATCACTGCTGCTATATTGTGATCCAGTACTGTCACGATTACCATCGATTTCATCTGTTTCTGATTGCTCAGATGTTGTTGTTAATACGAAACGTCCATCAACAGTACGATGGATTTGTTCAACATTACGCTTTCCATCGATACCATGATCAGTTACTGAGACACTGTAAATTGATTGACAGTTTGTACAGCGATCTGGTGGCCAAATCCAATGTAATATGGCAACGAGTACTTTTCCTATACCTGATATTCCGGTTTGTTTATATCTGAAAATTAATAAATAAATTAGTAACTTTACAAATTAATGTGGTTTAGATTTATTTTTTATATATTTAAACAAAGCAGAAATTAAAAATATAAAAACCGCCTTCATGCAAAATTATACTTTATAATAGGATACTAAAAAACTCCGAAAATATAATTCAATAACAATATTATTTTTATAGTCTGCATTATAAGACGTTGATGCTGTTCGAGCTCGTAAAAAACGTCTTTTTCATTCATTAAAAACTCAAGATTTTCTACACGATCTTTATAGTAATATCAATCGAGTTGAAGATACTGTTTCGATTTTATTAGTGAATGAAACCAGGTTTCACGACAAAATCACTAGAAAAAATTGAATGAAATAAAATTATATTTTGAATCAAAAAATAAGGTTAAATAATTTTTATGGACTTCGTTTCATATACAAGATGAATAAAATGAATGAATGAGCACATCAAACTTCAGTAAATATCTCGGCGTACGTCCATCAGTAACGTAGGTTTCACTTATTAACACAAATCATTCCACTTTTTAAATTAAGCTCAAGACTTGGTTTTGGTCTTCTAACAAGGAATATGAAGACATCTTAAGGCCGGATCCACACTATCGTGCCGTTCACCTTCCAGTCTCATGCCAGTGTCGGTCCAGTCAAATATTTTTATAGGAAAAGCAATCGCGAATTCACACCAAGCGCCTACAGTGTACTAAGTCATGAAATAATATTGCAAGTAGGGGATCAGGAAGCACTTTTCAGAAGACTACAAAGATGCATCATTTTGTTTCGAACAGAAAAAAAGGAAATATAGTAGTGTACAGTAATTATCTTGGCCAAAGGCGACGCTTTCATAGATGCAAATGGTGCACTTGCACCGGGCTCAATTGGACGGTGCGCTATTTCAGAAATTAAGATTTAAAAAAAATTGAAAGTGTTCACGTGCAGGAACTTATTACAAATTTTGGCTTCGAGATTTTGATCAAATTTTACTCAAGAAATTTTTCTCGAAATTTTACTCAAAAAATGAAGGAACAGACCTTCGTCTTCGAGAATGAGAAGTAAAAATTCAGGAAAAAAATCCCTCAATTGAGAGAAAAAACTCTTTAGTGTCTTTCTCCATGTCCATTGTTAAAAAAATTAAGAGCTGATGGGGAGCAATATGGCATACTGCACCGGGCGCAAAAAACCTAAGCGTCGGCCCTGATCATGGCTTATCGTCAATGAACATCCCGTGTAAAATATACTTTGCTATCTTGCAAAACAGGATAGCCCAGTAGGTTAGAAATAACGTAGGGTTATACCATAGTATTTATTTTCGAAGGTGATTTATACCAAATTAAGCCAAGTTTTATGATAAGGGTTAAAATCACCCCTAAGCCGGGTGAAAATAAAAATGTGTAAAAAATTTGTAAAAAATTGCTTATTTTTATTTATGCTTCCGATTCGATAAATTAAACCACCCCTAAATCGAAACATAATAAAAACAATTATGAAACATAAAAGGAAAGTAATTTAAAACCCGTTTTCTCTCGCGACACCCAAACGCGCGTTTTGAATGGACTACGGACAGTTTAAGCCACTCCAACCGACAGGATTGCGCGTGTGTACAATCTCTAGTATGTGGCTGGGAAGGAAAGCAAAACTGTCGGTTTAATGCACATGATTTCTCGCGGGTAATCGTGGCGTGTCACCTCATCCACACACATACGCGCAATCATCTGAAAATTGGGAATGCAAAGGATTGCGCGCCAAAAATTATACCCTTGATCTTACGGATGATCTGTATAGAAATAACATTACGTATCTCAGTAGGTATTGGGTTACTTGAGCCTGGGAAAAATTTTTTAGTCACCGCAGTTGAGAACTTTCGTTTTCCGTACTAAAATTAACTACGTTCCCGCATTAACATTTGACGTTTAAAAACTAAGCATTTATTAAGTGATGATTAATCTTTTGAATGACCTAATTTACGGGGCAGCAAATCTTATAGGCCCAGGGCGCCAAATCTTAAAATACGCCACTGAGGACACCCATAGGGTAGGGATACCAATCAATTACATTATAACTTGAAATGATTTCTTTTAAATTTAACGAAAATGCTAATATATGAAAAATTCAAAATATTTTTCGCTTGAATGATTACAGTATTATTTATTGTTTAAAGATTACAAGTTAAAATTTCAAAAAGTACAAAAGAAAGAGGCAGGAAAATCATAAAACCACACCGAAAACAACAAACCAAGAGCAAATAAATATATTTAGTTTATAAAATTAATAAAATCAGAACTTTTTGTTGTATTCACCTTTTAGCCTGTGTTGAAAAATAATTTTGAAAAAATCCCAAAATAAAGCAGCATAAAGAAAATAGAAAATGATTTTTGAATTAGTATAGCAAGAAAAATGTTATTCATTTGTTTTATTTAAAAGAAATTTTGAAAAAAAAACCAAAAAAAAACACTATTAGTGATTCCGATTCTGTAATTAGATTATTATTTCCACAAATTAAAAAAAATGATTGCATTACTAATCCCCGCCATAAAACTATGACCAAAAATCATTAATTACGCCGCCATTATGTGTGTTTCACGAGCATAAAATGACGGGCCAACATCAGAAAAAAAAGGTGATGAACACTGGCAGTGGCTGCCACCAACGCAGCATAATTTAAAAATAATGCAAAAAAAAACTAGACATTAACACATTCCAGCAGTGCTCCGGGAATTTTGTGGTTGAATTCCTTAAACAGCCACAAAAACTAGAAGAGCGCCGAGGGATGATATCATTAGGGGTGGCGAAAGATATCATAGAGAAAATGGGGCATGTCCTTTCCGTTGCTCCTTTCATCCTTGTGCCATACACAGCGGCGCGCTATGGCAGGGAGAAAGGATATGCTTCAAATTTATGTTGGACTGTGACCAAAGTAATTAAGATCGTATATTCGTGGCTCAGTGGCATACTGAAGTTTTCGACTGAAATAAATTGCGGTCCAAAATCTACAATTATGCTGTGCACATCGTTTTCATTCTCTCTGATAGAATGGAATTATGATGGTGACGATGAATAATTAGCGAAAACCAGAAGAGTAACGGCAGTTTTTAGTATGTGTCATGGGTTTTATGGTGGATCTTTCTCTATGTTTTTTTGGTGGTGATTGTTGTTATTTTTGTGTGAAGAGCAGTGGGAGAGGGTGTTGGATTAAAGCGAGAAGTTCTTGAGTCAGTTTTGAAGGATAAGTTGCTAATAAAACAACACGCTCTTATATAACTATAAAAACAGGAATTCGACAACATTTGTACACCAGTTGAAAAATACGCGGAATGACATCTATATTTGAGCAATAAAATTAAAATGTATATTCAGGTCAATGAAGTATAGAATCTCCCTGGAAGATTTAGGATTTGCAATTCGAATACCTGTAAAACCATTGCGTGGAGGAGCAGGAGATGGATATAGTTCGGTGCGACATGCGTGTGTCAAACACAATGGCCCAGTGAACATCGCGTGTTCGCAGTAAAAGTGTATTTTAAAGCTAACGGTACGTGCACCGTGATTTTGTACACGTGTGTTTTTGTACACATTTTAATATTCATCGTTTATGTGACGTGCCTAGTGAAAATTTAACCAAGAACCAGACCAAAAGCCGAAAAACACATTAAACGTATTGAAACTAGCATACGAGAAAATCCGCGCCAGTTCGTGCTTAAAGGCCTCCATATACGAGCGCCCCATTATGGGGACACTAAAATGTTGGGAGTCGATCGGACCCGATCTAAAATTTGGGCACACACACGATAGCATAGATAACTCACTGACATGTTTTTACTGGTTTTAGTGTTTCAAAATACTAAAAACAGATAACTGAGTGACACTTATTTTTGAATGATAAATAGCAATAAAACCAAGGCAGCTGGAGTCTTGCAGTATTCCACGAATCTTTTAAGAAACTTGTATGTACAGAAAAAAGGACCTTAACGACCTACTTTTTGAGTTGCAGTAAAATATATGGGAAAAAATTGGTGTTTCATTACCTTGTTATTCTAAATCATTAAACTACATTTTTTCCACAAAACCAAAATTCAAAATGCCCTATCTCGAAAACGGGCAGAGATAGCCCTTCCCATTTTGGATTTTTTTGTCGATCAATTTTTGCCTATTATCTAACATTAACCGCTTGACAAACCAGGACGGGACACCATATATACAGCAATTCCCTAAGCACTCCTTTGCCATTGCCTGTAAACATATTTGAGGAAGCCATATTTTTTCGGTCATCGAAGCCAGCTTAGCGTTCTGCCAAGGTAGTACTGAATGAGCACCGCTTGCTGTTCGGTATTGAATTCCATGATAGAATCGTTGGCAGTACAAAGGCCATAAACATCAACGAGGATAACCTTTATTCGAAATTTGATCATAAACACCAGCCTAGATGATACCTATTAAAATCTAATCCAGGGTCTCCACGGGCAATTTTTGGCATTGGCAATCGGAAATTGCCGGAAAAATTTGACCGTGGAGACGCAGCAGCATGTTCGGCAATATTCCTCTAAAATATTACCAAAGCAATAATTGCCCATGGAATAGGTTGAGGAATTTCTGAACTCAGGATGGCGGAAAATGAAAATAAACAAAAAGAACTTTTGTTTTTCTGGATTAAAGCCGATAAATAAAATGGATGATATTTTTTATATATACTTCCTTTTTAAAAACAATTAAAATTAGTCTTTGTTTTATTACATTGCCGATTCACCATTCACAATTGCCGACCAATGAAATTCCGGCTTAGATACGTTAACAAGCAATATTGTCAGTTAAAATTGCTGGAAAAAAATGCCCGTGGAGAGCCGGGGTTAGATTGGGGGTAAGATAACACCCGCAACACCCGATTTTCCACGTGAAAAATTTCGAAATCCGAGATATTTCGAATGCGAGAGCTTTCCGTCAAATTGCAACAATGCTGTGGTTTAAGCATTTAAGTTTAAGGTGTAAGGAGATGGTTTCGTTTGTAGCTTTGAAAATTCTGACTTTGCGTACAAGCAAGCGTTTACGATGTCGGAGTGGACATTATACGTGGGCTTTATATTAAAGTAACGGGTGATCCATTCAGAGGTGCTTTTTTAGTAGGGATTTTATGACTCATCACGCGTGAGTTGTGTCATACTGTCATGCCATTTTTTCAGTATTGTATGACATTTTATCATCTAGACTTTTCCCTTTGGGGCTACGTAAAGTCCAAAGTCAACATGGATAAGCCGCCTACGTTCGAGAAATTTAAAACCAACATTACTCGCGCCAAATACCACTCGAAATGCTCGAATGCTTCATCGAAATTTGGAGTTTTAGAATGGGCCAAGTTAACATATGCCGCCAATGTTTTAAAAAGAAATAATGTTTAAAAAATAAATGTAAAGAATGGTTCTTTTGTATAAAAATAAAGATTAACCGAAAAAAATTAATTTTTTATTTTATTTTTATTCTTGAAAAAAGTACCTCTAAATGGATCATCCAGTATAACTAGAAGGAGCGAAAGATCCATAAGCGAAAAAGTCCCTAATAAAATTCCACTGTTTTTCCAGATAACTAAAAAGTATTGTTAAGCCTTCAATTTTCATACTTTTCATAGAATTTTAAAAATATCATCGATTTCGGCTAAAGATAATCCTTCATTCGAGATAATAAAAATCCTTGTCGATGTTTACGGGCGTTAGGGATCAAGTGAAAAAATTACGATCACTATCACTCAAAGTTTGACTCAGAATCAATTGGAGTCTTGATTAGCAATCTGGGATATGTTCTCGTTTCATTGAACATCTTCTGTCAATGTTATACCTGTACTAATCTTGTACCTGTGAAGACTTGGTTCAACCATAGGTAGGTAAGATAGGTGAAGGGCTGCTTCCTGTGCGACCGAAGGCCCAATTAGCGCTTGGCGCGCCGTTTTGTTGCCACAATTCGTGTACCTGGTGTTGAGTGGTTGTTTGGTCGGGTGTAACGGATGCATGAAGCCATCCTGCGGAATTTAGGAAGCTTAACCGTGATCAAATCTCCCGTCAACCATAAGTTCCACTGAAACAGATAGGATGGCGTTGCAAGTTTTGTTGGAAATAAGAGAGTTCTTCATTTTGGAATCACTTCGTGTGAGATGAAAAATAGGCTGTCTATTGAGTGAGTTTTTATGTGGAAACCCCAAGCTTAGGAATCACTCTACAAGTTTGTCATTTCGTTCAGGTCATAACGGAATGTCTAGCAGTAAGCTTAGCCCGAAGGTGAAGGATAGAAAAGAATAGAACGGGGGTTTTGGAGCAAATGGCGATGAACCTTACGTTTGAACTGTAGGATGTTGTACTAGTTCGGAAATATTGACTGCGGGAGATTGCTTCACAGTCTAGTTGTTCTATGTATAAACGAACTGCTACACCGTAGTGTGTGCGAAAAGGGTGACTTTAAGGTATGAAGATGAGCCGAGCGAGCTAGTGTAATATTGCGCGAAAAATATTTCCGTGCAGGCAGGAGGGCGAAAATTTTAGTGGAGCAGTCGCAATGGTAATAGCCTGGTGTAATTTTGTTAAGGCTTGTACATTCCTGCGGTGGGTGGCTTCAGGGTCTATGAAGCCATCTACGACCGGTTTGATGACGCGGCGTTGCACCTTGTCCAACCACGCTAAGACTGTTTTCGAGGCACCAGCCTAGATGAATGAGTTGTACTCTAGGCGGGGCTGAATATATAGAGCTTGAAGGTTGTAGCCCTGACTGCTGGTGAAGAAATTTGCTTCCTTTGTGTGTGTATACTTGTGGGCAGGGAGTATCAAAATCTATATATACAAAAATGAATGTGTGTATGTATGATCGCTATAGGCTCCTACACCGTGCAACCGATCTTAATGAAATTTTAACCATGTACTATTTACATTCAAACTTAGAACATAGGCTATTTTATTACTTTCTAAAGCCACTCCTAGATGGCGCTGTCATGGAGAGCTTCGTTGAAAATCATCGCAGAGCTTTGAATTTTTGCACGAAGTTCCATGGAGGTCTCCTACGATACACCTCGAAGCCCGATTTTCGAAATTCAAAATGGCCGCCGAGATATGACCGAAATTCAAAATTGCCGCAGAAATATGGTTCAATTTTCCAATTTTATTCCGATTCCAATGAAAGTGGGTATCTAGGTGTTTTTAAGGTCGCAAATAACGAATTTGTGGTCAAAATTTATAAATTCAAAATGGCCGACGAATTTGCTAATTGTCTTCCGATTCCAATGAAAATCTGTATCTGAGGTTTTTTAAGGTAGCAAATAACGACTTTATGATCAAAATTTAAATTCAAAATGGCCGCACCAATATGGCCGGCGCGTTTGCGAATTGTATTCAGATTCCAATTAAAATCGGTATATGGGAGTTTTTAAGGTAGTAAATGTATGAAAATTCATATCTCGAAAAATGCCATGTCAATGGATGGTTTTTATTGTCTCGATCAAAATGTCAGATCCCTAATAGTTTCACATTTTGTTATTTGGAATCAAAAATACCAAAAAATTGCCTTTTTCAAACTCTCCTACTGTAAATTAAAATTCATATCACCTGATTACTACTATTGGCTTTTGGGAGCCGCATAGGCACACCGGGTCCCAGCTAGTATCGTATAAAAATGAATTCGAGGTGAACAGAGATCCTAGTAATTTAGCTTTGCGTTTGCTATTTATTATCTTGTCCCCTTGTATAAAAAAAAGGAGTAGGAGTAGAGTAGGAAGTAAAATTATTTTTGATAGAAGCAGGGACCAGTATATTTTCCATCCAGCACTTTTACATCTCAAATTTTTTTCATGTCCACCAATTTCAAGAATTTCTGAGTTTGAGGTAATCTTGACGAAACGATGCATTCGCTTATATATTTTAAAGGCTATTTATTTTTTATTTTGTATTGCGTTCGCCATCTATTCGTTTTAAGCTTCACAGATTTGGTAGAATGTGAAATATACAAACACTTTCATTCCTGCCAGTCTGATCCTGGTGATACGGATAGTAGAGGAAACAGAGATCTCTTAATTCTTTGAGTGCCCAATGTAAAAATTTGTCAAGGGGTTCAAAGTGTGTTGTGACACTACTTCAACTAAAGGTATTAATAGCAGTAAAAGTAGTCGCAAAATTATATTCTAAACTATTTTCAATACAAAACTAAAAAAAAGTGTTTGTGGTAAAGTTTCATTAATTTTGTTTTTATTCTGAGGCATTCTACTGAAGTAGAAATAATTTTGTATACCAATTTTACCTCGTTAAGAAACTTGCAACAAAACCTGCATGATATTAAATGAAACTAAAATGAAACTGCAACATATAAACATGAAAAACATTGAAGAAATCAATATAAAATATAAAATAAAATTATTTTTAATCTAAAAAAACAACAACAGAAAAAACATCCTTACGAATGTGGCAGTAACTTGGGCCAGGAACTATAAAAACGGTCTCGTAATCCCGGTTATGATCGGAATCACTCCTGCGATGAATGATTATTTTGTTTTTTTTTTGAGAGTGAGAATGAAAAGAAAGAATTCTGTATTTATAGTGCCAATAAATTTCATATTAAAGCTTTAAAGTAATAAAAAAACGAATATTATTAATTAATTAATAAATATAAATATTAAAAAAAAACGTTTATACTCACTTTTTCAAAGGCACTTGACTACTGGAAGCAGAGCCCGTACGACTAGCCGCATTACGGGCATCCGTTATCCTACAAGCTACCATGTTGTACTCTGCAATCGAATTATTTCTAAAATTAATTGGGTTATAGCATTGCCATCCTTAATATATATTCTTGTCCATACACATTCAGGATGCAATTTACCAAGCACCTTTATTTTTTAATTTTTATTTTTTATATTATTATTAATTAAATAAAATATAAAACAAATTCATTTTTTTCTTCTAATGTTATTTACAAAATACAAGTGAGAGTTATGTTTATTATTATGTACAACTAATAAAAACAAATCTAAAAACGGTCGCCAATGTCAATATATGTATGTATGTAGTTTTGATATTGTTTTTTTTAATACTACTGTTTGCAAACAATTTTAAAGCAGTCAATTTGTTGTTAGATTTAATTAAGGGGAAAATAAAAGCGTTTTTCATATTAATTATCATTAAAATGTTAACTTTTTTGGTACAAAATAATTTCTTTTTTTTGTTAAATAAAATTATAAAACAAATAAATAAAGTTTCTAGCAAATACGTCCTTGTCGTGTTTAGGAGCGCAAATATATATTAGGACACGGCATCTATAAATTATGGAAAATAATTCTGATGGTCCAGGGATGCTGACCTTTTATTCTTAGATACAAATAACATTGTGAATGGTAAAGTTGGATTATATTTTTGAAAATATATATTTGTAAAAAAAAACAATATAAATTTGAAAGAAAATAATTAAAACAAATTAAATCTTTTTTAACAAAATATTTGTTTTCTTTGTTTGATACAATTATAAAATGTTGATAGATAAATAAATTCTTCGAACCCCGAGCTTAAGAATTTTTTTATATTTGTAATTGAAGTCCAAAACGTTGATTTATTCGAGGTAAAATATTGTTTTTATGGTGATCTCTTTGATTCAGAAAAATGAGGCAGGCTCTTTTAACAAAAAAATTGAAGATTAAAATCGCAAATTATTTGTGATTTGAGTAATTATTTTGTTTCAGATTATTACATAAATATCCCAACCATTATGTAGAGATATCCATTCTTTATAAGCTTATATATTTTCTATTCCGGTTCTACGAGGTTCATCTCTTGTTCAAAATATACTTACTGGTATAGAAATCAGTAGGTATTTGGATACTTGGGCCTGGGAAAATTTCTTTATAAGCTTATATATTTTCTATTTTCTTTCTTTTGGGATTCTATTTTGGGATCAATAAGTACGAGTATCTATAGAGTGGAGGTGATCAAGAAAACTCACTTGTTGGTGAAAATTTTATGTTGAATCAAAAGCAATATTCGGTCAATAAAATTATTACTGATTATAATGCTGTTGTTAATCTTTAGGTCTTAAAGCGAATTATTGAAGGTTGACGCCGTGGTTCTAAAGCATACATACATTGTATAAAAAATACCCGGAATTTCTTAACTCCAAAACGCGCGATCGTAAAAAATTATTTCTACCACCTGGTAACCCTGCAACGAATTTCAACGCGAAGTTTTAACCCCATCTCGCACTCAGTGTGTTCGAAGAAATCGTTTATGGTTATCATACTTTTAACTGCTCCAAAATTTGTACAAGGGAGTTCTACACCAGGGGTGGCCAACCCGCGGCCCAGAAATTCTGCGGCCCGCGAGATTCAACACGATTTAGCAAAATATTTTGTACTAGAAGGTTCCAACAAACAAAAAGAAAAAATGTTGCTAGCTCGTCTTTAACGTTGATATTGAACCAGTTCCAGAAAATCTGCAAATGGAACTACTAATTGATTTACAGGGCTATAATGTATTTAAAACAATTTTCAGGCAATGTTCATTTTTATAAGAAATATTTGTCTTGCAATTTGAGATGTCTGGGACAAAAAGTTGTGAGTGCTTTTCGCGAGTTAAAAAAATACCCGTCCGTCCTTAGCCTGAAACAGACACGCACAGCGTTAAAACGCCTGTATGGTATCCAAAACAGGCACAGTACGCCTGAGTAAAAATTCCACTTTTCCAAATGCAGCCCGCTACCTATAAAAGACGTACGGAATAATCCTTTTCTAGACTAAAGGGAGTAAAAATTGAAGCTGTAAGAAATTGTATAGGACGAAGAAAACAAGCAATTTCTTTGGTGACCATAAAGTGTGCCATAAGCATACTCAATAGATTACCTAGGTCAAGCAGCATTGGACGTGGTTGGTACTTAGTTGGGGGACCGCTTGGTAAAACGACACTCGCTTTTGGAATGGTCGATTATGAATAAATTCATATCTGCAACAGGGTCGGGCATACCTCCATAGCGGAAGCATTTTTAGATTTTCATGCCTGTAGCACGCACCCCGTGTGGCAGGCGCATTTGTTCGCTACGCGTCCTTCTTGCAGGCGCGCATATGCTATTAAAAAATATAAACAACTAAGTTATTTTTACTCGGGTTGGTTCAACTTATATCTGCAAATCGATCTTTTCGAAAATTAAATTTACAAAAAATAAATATCGCTCTCTGACGAAAACCTGCAACACCAGCTACGAAAAAGTGCTAAAAATGTACCAAATAAAACCAATTTTAACATCAAAGTTGCTTATAATTGCCGTAACATAAAAATTGTTTGGACATTATTCATAGGAAACATTGCAAGTTTTCTCATTCTGGAAAAATAATGATAGGTTAACTACGTATTTTTTGGAGAAAAAGGTAGTATGATATGTAAAACTCTATCAAAAATTTTTAAAAGGGCCCTGGTGGCTAACCTGTACGATACCACCACCCCCTTCCCACCTCCCAATTTATTGTTTGTCTGATAAAAACCTATCAACAGCTGGCCGCTTTGTATACTGAGTGTATGCACACTGTATATCACCGCGGCCCGCGGGACCATAATGGGTAGAAATTCCTGAAATCGATCACCAAAAATTGAAAATATTCAAACCAATTTGAAAACTAGTTCATTTGAAAGATTGGTTTGAATTGTGTAAATTCAGCAAATATCATGAAAAAATATTAATAATTAACAAAGTTATAAATAATTGAAATTTTGTGTAATTTTTTTTTCAAAATTCAATATCTCCGAGCGTAATTGACCGATTTTGAAAAAATTTAGTGCGATTGAAAGAGAATGAAATGAATTTTTCTAATGCTTGGTAAAAAACGAAAAAAAGTTATTTTTTTATAATTTTTACATAAAAAGTTAAATTAAAAATTAAAAAAAGTGAGAAAGGCAATAAGTGATAGTGATCTTATAAAAAACATCTGAAAGAGCATTTAATAAAGCTTCCATAGCCGTTGAGAAATTTTCAGGCACGCTATTAGTTTTTTTTTTTTTTATGTGGAAGACTAGAGCTCAGGGAAAGCCCTTTGTACTGTCGACAATCTATTTTTCTTCGTATAGAGTGCAACGTCAAACAGCAAGCCCTAGTCGATAGATAGTGAAGGGGAAGAGAGAAGTAGGAAGGAACTGGCACAACCACCTAACCCCAACCATTTCTATCGCGACTCTGGCATCGGGGCAATGAGAAACAACTCGCTGGAGTGTTATGCCTCCTGAAACGAGTTGAATCCCATCAACCAACCTATGACATGCGCTTGGTGGAGCGGGGCAATGCTAGCGGAAGGCTATGACAGGGGGAGTGAGGAATGTAAGGAGAGGGAAGAAGAAAGAAGGTGGGAAAGACGAAGGACCGTGGGGCTCTGCCGGGATTCGAACCCGGGACCTCTTCGATAGTAGCCAGGCGCCTTACTCCCTAGACTACCGAGGCTTTCTCTGAGTGAGTGGCTGCACAAAAAAGATATGGAGCGTAATGCGAAAAGGAAGGAATTATCGCCTTCCAAAAAAGGCTACCGTCATGCTTCTTGGTAGAGCCCGATCCAAAAGAGATGAGGTTTCTCAAAAATCACATTTTCCATGCGCAGAGAGAATAACAACAGAAAAGTGAGAATAACAACAGATTTCGAAGGGGAAATGGGAAAATACATAAGCGCATGTCTTATCCCGACGGGCGCAATGTTTATTTGTGTGCAATTTTCATTTCCCCACATGCGCGAAGAAAACCTCAACTGATTTGGATCAGGCCATATGATCCCATTTCCCGCTGGGCACGTGCTTTCAGCTGAAGTGTATTTGTATGGTGTCATTTTTGAATTATTTATCGAATATTATGTTTTTCGTAAATATAAACATTTAATAAAAACACATGCTGCAAAGAGGTTGTCAAAGCGGTTTGAAAACGCACATCGCATTGTAAACACTCGGAAATTTCATTCGTTCATATCGCACAATTTGAAATCGATGATCTGTAGAGAATTTTCTGGAGCTAAAAATTTCGAGACGGCAGTTATGTCAGCATAATTCAATATTTTCGATACATTGTGTATATTGTATTGTAATAATAATTATAATAATAATAATACGTGATGTCATATGTTGTTATTTTTTTAATTGTTACTTTTCATCAAACAAGTAAGAGTTTGTACGCGCTGAGGTTCAGGCAACCCGCGGAGGCGCCGTTGGCGCGCCGAGCGCGTGTACTATTATAAACAAATGGCTGTAATTTGAAAACTAATAGCGTGCCTGACAATTTCTCAACGGCTATGGAAGCTTTATTAAATGCTCTTTCAGATGTTTTTTATAAGATCACTATCACTTATTGCCTTTCTCACTTTTTTTAATTTTTAATTTAACTTTTTATGTAAAAATTATAAAAAAATAACTTTTTTTCGTTTTTTACCAAGCATTAGAAAAATTCATTTCATTCTCTTTCAATCGCACTAAATTTTTTCAAAATCGGTCAATTACGCTCGGAGATATTGAATTTTGAAAAAAAAATTACACAAAATTTCAATTATTTATAACTTTGTTAATTATTAATATTTTTTCATGATATTTGCTGAATTTACACAATTCAAACCAATCTTTCAAATGAACTAGTTTTCAAATTGGTTTGAATATTTTCAATTTTTGGTGATCGATTTCAGGAATTTCTACCCTAATGCATTTTCAAAGTGGCCCCCGATAACATTTGGGTTGGCCACCCCTGTTCTAGACGTTCAAATAGATACCATCGAGAAATTTTAGTCTTAAAATTTGAACAACTCCTTTTATTTTCCATCATTGAATTAATTTTACACTTTTTTTTTCTATTTTTGTATTTTTGTTCTTAATTCTGCTCGCCTTTACCGCAGGGACATTTTGAGTCATCCTTTCTTTGGGATTTTTATTTCGAAAAATAAATGATTGAATCAGTTTTAACCCAGATTCAGGGTGAAATTTTGTGTTTTTATACATTTTGAAAATGTTTATCATGCTTTCTCTTAAATTTTAATTTGATTAACGTTTGAGAAAAATAGGTTTTGTTTTTTATGTAATCTTTTCTAAACTTGGTAATTCACACTGACACCGACACTTCAATATCACTTTAAATTCTTATCATGTTTTGTTGTTTAACACAGATTACAACGCCATTAGCTATTAGACTCCAAACAACTTTGGCTTTGTACCAAAAATAGAGAATTCAGCAGCGCTGAATAGTAACCCAAAATAACAAAGCATTGGTGTTGAATAGTAATTCAGCGGCGCTGAATAGTGACACAACTAAAGAACCCCGCAGAATTCCTTCAAAGAGAGAAATAAGAAGTAAAATTAGCAAGGTGATAGGCGTTAAACATAAAGGAGAAGGCCACTGCTCCCGAACGACTACACGAGAGAACCGTATGTCAGCACCAATCTAATCACTGCTGTAGACTCAACACTTCATGTGTGGCTACGAGGTTCATCTCTTGTCCAAAATATACTTACTGGTAAAGAAATCAGTAGGTATTGGGATACTTGGGCCTCGGAAAATTTCTTTATAAGGGATTTGGATATATATCCAGGGCCGGCGCTTGGTTTTTTTGCGCCCCGTGCAGTATGCCATATTGCGCCCCTTAAATTTTTTTTTCAAAGCTTACATTTTTTTTTAAATCTTAATTTCTGAAATTGCGCCCGATGCAAGTGCACCATTTGCACCTATGAAAGCGCCGCCCCGCCTGCGCCCAATTATAATTTGTTTCTCGATCTTGCAGTTGTGCTGGGATTGCTTGCGCTTTAACTTCACAAAACTCTTCCGCTAAAGATGTTTCTTTAAGCTTCGTACTGCTTAAGCTTCTGGTAGATGGCCTTCAGTGCCACTGCCAGCATGCTTCACACATCCCCCAGCTTCGTCATCTGCTCCAGGATGTTTTTCGTAGAACTTCCCTAGCCGTTTCCGGCACAGTCCTGGCCTCCGAAAATATATAGGCCTATACACTCCAATCTTCATAATAGAGGTCCCTGTGTGGTTCTCCAAACCTTCATATTTCAAGTGTCTCTCTCCGAATTATTGATCTATAATAGTACGACTAGTGCGAACTACAAATCAAGAACTATGGCACCGTGCCGGCTAAGAAAGGATAGACGACGAAATCATGCGAATGAAATGGAATTGGATTGGCCGCACCTTGCGAAGGACAATGGAAAAAGACACAAACACTCCGTGCAGTTCCTTTAATATATGAAAATGAAGGCACAGGAACACATTTAAATTTTTTTCGAAGTTCTAATTTTTTTTTAATCTTAATTTCTGAAATTGCGCCCTGTCCCATTGCGCCTGGTGCAAGTGCACCATTTGCACCTATGAAAGCGCCGCCCCTGTATATATCCCATAAGACGGCGTTATATTGCGTTTAACGAAACATTAACGCAAACAAGTACATGTGATGTACGTATATTATCATTCATTTTCACATAGCAGCCCTTGGAACGCAGGAATTGACGTACGTTCTTTGAAGTCTGTTATAGTTCAGGCTTTAAGCTTGGCGGCCAAAAATCGAAGGCATCATCGGAGTGATTCAGTCCTACTACAGTATTAGGGGCATTGCTAAATAAACGTGCGCTCCACGTAGAAGCAAACAAAGAGCGAGCTAACAGGGACCTTAGGTTAGAAGCGGCAAATAAGTTTAAACATGGAGATTTGTCAGACTACTTAAATATGAGAGTCGAGTTTCATGTGTTTATAATCCCAGAGTTCACCTATATTTTGTACCACTTGAATTTCCAAATGTGTCCATCGAGGACCCCCAAAAGTGACACTGGGAGAAATTTTACCCGTAAACTGTATAGCAACTGTGGTAGAGGGGGAGAAACCAGAGCTGTGGTTTACTGGCCCATATGCAAGTTGGCAGTAGCTCTAGGAAAATCCTATTTAGTATTTTATTCGGTGGTATATATGTTAGGCCCGAAGACCGAAAACGCTCAGTGGACGGAAAAAACGGCCACACCGCGTTCTGGCTGCCTTCAAATGCACAGAACGCATTTTGGCTGCTTTTAAACGCTCGCAACGCGTTCTGGTAATTGTCGAACAGCCAGAACGTGTTTTTTGTCATTTTTCGGACGCTCAAAACGCGTTCCTCATGTTTCACGCGTATAATGTGCCACTTTCTACCTGCGTACAATAAGATTCATTTTGTACTTATAAAACAAATGAATTTCGATTTTCAATTGTTCCACACATTTAACTTATTTTGGAGTACGAAATAAACTTAAATTCTTGATCTTTTCAGTTACTTTTAAAAAATTCAATTATCGACAACTACAATTAAATACCAAGGACAGGTTTTTATGAACTTTTAATTACTTTACATAAGTACATTACTTATTTTTACAAAAACTGCTTGAACGACATTTCGAATTACATTTTACATTCAAATTTCGACATGTGCACACATACATATATATGTTAGGCCCTGTATTGTATAATCTGCGAGAAAGAATCTTCCGGAGCGCACAAATGTTCAGAATGTCACAACTTTGTGCATGCGATTTGTGGAAAGTCGATAAGCGAAGGGTTCGGTAAAGCAATTATTTGCAACATTTGTGTTAGGAAAAGTTCTATTCGTACTGAACAAAACAATGCGAAAAAGAATCTTAAAAAACAAGCAGAGAAAATGCTAGCATTGTCAAATTCAAAATTTCCACCAGCTGAAATCGGAACTAGTGTTGTAGTAAGAGTGCCCGATGTAGATCGCGGACGATTAGCACCGAGAAACGTGCTAGCAGTTGTCACTCAGGTCGAGTCATCGGGTCTACGGTACGAAAAATGGTACTCTCGAACGTCTTTATGCTCGCAATGAATTTACAATTGCCGACGGTAATTTTATTGAAGAAAGTGAGGTATCTGCGGAAAAAACTATTTCCTTACGATCAGCATCGACTCTATCTTCAGGGAGCAAACAAGGTTTTGTTTATTGTAAGTGTAAACGATATTGTATTGACAAAAAATGCACATGTCGCAATTTGAATGTAAAATGTAATTCGAAATGTCATTCAAGCAGTTTTTGTAAGAATAAGTAATGTACTTATGTAAAGTAATTAAAAGTTCATAAAAACCTGTCCTTGGTATTTAATTGTAGTTGTCGATAATTGAATTGTTTTAAAGCAACTGAAAAGATCATGAATTTAAGTTTATTTCGTACTCCAAAATAAGTTAAATGTGTGGAACAATAATCGAAATTCATTTGTTTTATAAGTACAAAATGAATCTTATTGTACGCAGGTAGAAAGTGGCACATAATACGCGTGAAACATGAGGAACGCGTTTTGAGCGTCCGAAAAATGACAAAACGCGTTCTGGCCATTCGACAATTACCAGAACGCGTTGCGAGCGTTTAAAAGCAGCCAAAATGCGTTCTGTGCATTTGAAGGCAGCCAGAACGCGATGTGGCCGTTTTTTCCGTCCACTGAGCGTTTTCGGTCTTCGGGCCTAACATATACACCATAGAGACCTCTACCCGTAAAGCAACCTTAAAGATCATTAGTGAAATCAAAGCTTAAAAAGCATTGAATTGATTCCTTAAAGACTATCACATTCACAAACATAGCTGTCGTAAAGTGGATACTAGGGCATGAAGGATTCGATGAAAATGGGCAAGCTGACTGCCAATCCAAAAAAAGTAGCCTGCACTTGCTTAATCGGTTCAGATAGTTTTATTGCACTGGATTTTGCCTACATTGAAGATACAAATTTTTTTTAAAATCCAATTTAAGCTTGAAAATTTAGATATTTTTGAAGTATAAGGTAGAAACTGCAAGGAGTGAGTTATTATACCATTTTTCTTCGGTTGAATAACATAAATGAATAACAAACGACGAAAAACGGCTTTAAATTGCTTTCACTAACACCTGCTTTTTAAAATATCTTTTAATAAGCAAAAATGACTAAATATCTCAATGTAATAAAATTTTTTATTGTTTTAACTAAATCATAAGCAAATTAACAAAATAATATTTCAAAACAAAATTCATTGAATCAAACATATTTCATAAATAAAACCGCTTTAAATAATAACTACTTTAATAACAAAACCAAATCCAACACCACCACATCACAAAGTTCCTTTACATAATGATAGATAACTACATTAATGTTAATTCGTCATTAGACACTATTTATGTTATTTTTAAATGAATGCACAAAAAGGAGCGAAAGGGAAAATAAAAATCGCTTATTTCATCTACCAGAAAACTGTAATGTTTTTATATATATGCTACAGCACCCCGAAAACCATCATCTGAAATATTACTGGCAACAAAATTGTCTCACCTTTTTCCTGTTTTCGTCGTTTACGCTTATTGCAAATTTTTACGGCACAAATAGATAAAATGATCGCAACGATAAAAAATAAAATTCCGCCAACAACACCTGCCGTTATTGCTTTATGTTTCACACGGGCCGGCACTGGGAACTTGACCTCATCACTTGACTCGTAGCTCTTCTCGGAGTTAGCAAGGACACGGAAATAGTATGTCCGGCCGCCGACCAGATTCTTAACTAAGTACGACGTCTCCTCGGGCCGGATCTGGCCCCGGTTTAGTGTTTTCCATTGGGCGTCGGTTCGATATTTAATGGTATAAAATTTTACATAATGTGCGCGTTCTAATGGCGCCTGCCACGTTATCAAGAATCCATTTGGTATCTCGGTTACTGTTAAGTTGCGTGGCGGACCTGGCTTCGGACCTAAAATGGAAGAATTGAAATTTAATTGAAATTTTTTTTGAGTGAAGGGAAGAAAAATGATTTGAAATCGATGCAAAAAAAACAAGGATTGAAAAGAAGCGTGAGATTTAGAGGAGTGCGTGATAGTTGTGTGCGGTTGAAATGGCGCCAGGTGCAAATGAAAAACTAGTACATGCCTTAATTATCTACAATAAACTTATTCATGTACAGGATGCTCAGATGTTACTGAATTGACATCCATTGTTTGTGGAATCATCCATACATTTGGGACTAATGTGGGTTCTGTCTTAAAGGATTTAAATATTTTGCAGCTGTACGATTTTGGTTTTGGAAACATCAATCCTCTATCTCATATCTTTGGAAACATCAATCCTCTATCTCTAGATAGGTAGAGGCCGTAGCCCTGGCCAAGAATCTAGGATGTAATTGGCGCTGAAACAAAATGCATCTTTCATCGCCACACACAGCGGCTTCTATACATTGTCCACAGATGTGCCAAACTAAACTTAACTCCATGATTCAAGAGTCAATGCATTGATCAATTCAAACTGTCAATTGTCAGTTGGTACGCCAAGGAAGGTATCAGGGTAAAGTTTGTGGGATTGAGGGAAAAGAGAATCGGTTTTTATTTTTCATTTTATGAATTTAAGACTCTCATATGCCTTATGAAAGATTTACCTGCACGTTTCAAACTGTGTTTTTTTGTACCCACGGAATTGATTCGTGAATAACCCATGCTCAAGAAACTTACAGTTTTGACTTAGGTATTGAGTCAATATATTGAGCAGTGTATCATCCGCCTTAGGTATCACCCTTTGTACTACCAGTCTGTCATGTCACGTCACAGGGCAATGTTCAGTAGTAAGCTTAGGATAGAAGAGGATTGCCTAAGCTGGGGATCTCGTTACTCGGACAAAATGATCTTGTATGAGTTCAGGAATACTGACTGTGGAAGATTGTTCCACAGTCGAATTGTCCAATTTATACATAAACGAGTTCCGAGACCGTAGTATGCACGAAAAGGAACACTGCAAGGTGTCGAGATAAGCCTAACGCCCTAGTCATGTAGGTCAGCGAAGATTTTATTACAGTACAGTGACAGTACTTCGTCTTCAAGTGTTCATCTATCAAATCTAGAAAATTTATTGCCTACAGTTGTCCTCGATGTACCCATTGCAGACTGATCTTGTACCTCTCAGCCAGAAGCACGTTTTATAGTCCTTGTGGCTTGTGCCTTGGTAGCAGCTTTGCAATCCGAAAATAGGATTGTTTAATAAGCTTGTACAAATTCCAGCGCTAAAATAAGACTGTGATTTGGAACCATCTGTGCCTTCTTAGTACTGGAACTTTTCGTTAGCTTCCCACGTTTTGTTAGATTTCGAAAGATAGGTTTTTCCATATACTGGTTGGAGCAATAAAAACTTTACATTTAAAATTATTTTTTAATTTTTAGTTCTTTTAAAAAAACGAATGTTTTAGTTTTTTAAACTATGTCTTTTTTTCCCCCTTAAAACAGCTTGCTGTAACCTCAGGCCCATGCAGGGGTGAGCTAAGACGTGAGTCCCCTGTCGGCAGTTATACTATTATTGTAGAGTTCAATGTAGAACGGCAGCCTCTAGTCCAGTCAATATTGAAATCTGTGAAATCTGCTGAATGTGGTGGCGTGATCAGTGATTAATATCAATATATCAATAGTTGGTTAGCTGTGGCGGATATCTAAACCCATCCTGTGGAGTTTAGGAAATTTATCAGTGATATGACCTCCAATCTTTTAAGTGTTCTAGTACGTAATTGTCTTGTTTACGCCGTCTCACTTTAGCTAAAGCCAAGCATTTACACAGAGAGTGAACAAGTATTTCCCTCTAGTTCGTCTCCCGGTAACTATGGCCAAAGGCGTTGTACTTGATAACCAGCTTAGCAGCTTAGTCCTAAATTGACCACTCACCCATGAAGATTGCCGTAATTTTGGCAATATCTCATCGCGGTTTGTTTAGGAGGTCCATTTTTCTTTCTCTGTTGTGAGTGAGCTAAGTCGTCCTAGAAATAGTGCCGGTCTCCAGTGCTCTTCATTTTCGTCTGGCCAATAGCAGGTGGTAGTCAAAAATGGCGTTTTGGGCTGCCGACAATCTCGGTTGGTTTTCAGGTCCATGACCGGATTCCCTAATGGCCGGTTCACATTATTCCAGTAGCAATCCAGTCCAGTGATCGAATCCAGCGCTGGAGTGCTACTGGAATAATGTGAACCGGCACTGGATTGTATCCATTCCAGTGAACAATCCAGTCCAGTGACTGGATTGACAGTCTACTTTTTCATTCCAGCTCGCCCAATCCAGCGCCACTGGAATAGTGGAGACGACCAGTCCAGTGCTGGATTAAATGTTGAAGAGTAAATACGTATTGTTTTTTTTATAATCGCATTGTTTTAGTTGATAAAATTAGTTAATTAGTTAATTATTAGTTGATAAAATTAGTTGATCCATTCTTGAAATTATATTCACTATCCAATAAATGTTGAATGACTTGTAGACGATATGAATCCAGTCAAGCACTGGACTGGATTGACTCGCTGGATTACTGGGCTGGAATAATGTAGACGATATGATCCAGTCCAGCACTGGACTGGATTGACTCGCTGGATTACTGGACTGGAATAATGTGAACCGGGCATAAGGCTAAGGGCGGGAGGCAGGTTTTTGATTTGTAGGTCTAGAGGAAGCAGGTGCAAGAGAACATCAAGCGCGTTTGTGGGGCATGTTACTAAGCATAGTTGATTCGAACGCCAATTAGTGCCTTGATCCTAATGTGATGTTGAGTAATGAAATTGAAGTAAATCGGATCGAATCGGATCAAATCGGATCAAATGGGATAAAATCGGACCAATTTGGACCAAATCGGATCAAATCAGATCAAATCGGACCAAATCGAACCTAATCGGACCGAAACGGGCCAGATCGAATCAAATCGGATCCAATCGCTTCTAGTCGGATCAAATCGGATTAAAACGAGTCAAATCGGATCCAATCGCATTAAGTCGGTTCAAATGGTGCCAAATCGGATGAAAACGGGCCAAATCGGATCAAATCGGATCCAATCGCATAAAGTCGAATCAAATCGTGCGATATAAATTAATGGTTTAACAGTAGTTACAATAAAGGTACCATATTTTGAAAACATGTTATTTATGTAAAATTTAATGGAGAATACGATAAAAATATGAAAAACTTGCTACGAGGTTGGGGCCGTTGTAAAAAATTGATTTAAACAATTAAATTGTTAATAACAATATGAATTTGTTAATAATTATTATTTAAAATATTTTTTTCTCAAGACTTAATCCTTTAGCTTTAAATTTACAAAGAAAAGAAGTTTGTAGCTCAAATAGAACCGGAGTTATACATTTATAAAAATGAGTCTCCAAGCCAAAAAACTCGCTTTTTTAAAATTTTCAATCACTTGTATTTATCGAAAATATGTGGGAAAAAAAATCCTCGTACACGTATCTCTTATTTTTCGATATAGAATCCGTGAAAAAAGTTTCAGCCAAATCGGAGATGTGTCGGTCAATTTTCATCAAAATCCGTACGGTTTGTAAAAGAATTACCCATATTTGAGTTAGTTTCATTTGATTTGTTTGGTAGATGGTTTTTGTTTCCAATAATGTGTATCCTCGTCGTTTTTTGAAGCTTAAGAGATATAAAAATTAAAAAAAAATCTTGGTGTTGTAAATACCCTACTATGTTTAAAATCTGTAAGTATAAGCATGTCCTTTTTAAGTATCATAAAATAAGGACCTTTAAACTTAAAATAACATTTTACAGAATAGTGTAAAATTTTTAAAAATAAAAAGATAAAGGTAAACTATTTCATTTCCTGAAAAGAGCATGCACACCAAAAAAAAAGCAAAAATTCAAAGCGCATTAAGATAACCACACAAAAGCACAGAATCCTTAAACTTAATAGCCATTTTCCTGATGGCTGGCCATGCAAAAAGAGAGTGCTATAATTGTACACAAAAACTAACAGAACGAAACTTAAAATAAAAATTAAAATTAAAAAAAAAAATAGAATCGTGCTTAAAAATTGTAAAATCACTGCAATGTTTCACCACTGTAAAAAAAATCTCTGTCTTTTTTTTTGTATAAAATGTTTTTTGTGTGTAGTTTTTGTTTTTGTTTTTAAATGTTGTTGTACCTTTTGGTCGAAATATTGGTGGAAAATATATGGAACCAGTGGAATCGGTCGGAAGCAGGATATCACTGAAATTTATGATTTCTGCAAAATAAATATGTGAAAGCACAAATTTTTGTAAAAAAAAAAATAAAAGAAAGAAAAATAAATAAATAAAAGGTTGTGGAAATAAATGAAGTCCAGTTTTTGTTTTAAAAGGAGGTGTAAATATTTTTGATATTGTACCACACGCTTGGGTTTTTGCTTTTATTAGACTAGAATTTCACCTCAAGGACTTTAAGGACATTTTTATAAAATGGAAAGCTTTTAACTGGTTTTATGTAGAGAAATAAATTAAAGCTTTAAGGATATGTAACAAGTTTTTATAAAAATAAAAAACGGATTGGTATAAACTGGTCTAAAAATTGGTATAAACTGGTCTAAATTTTGTTTATTTTATTAATCACAGATCCATAACAATTTCACAGTAAATATGATGTTAGTGATTTTAGCAATGTAAAATAAAATGTAATTTTTATGTGGGCATGGTATGTATTGATTGATATGAATTGTGATGAATGGGGGACCATGATGCATATAACAAGAATAATTTATTAGTGACGAGCCACATATACAAAAAAATAAGAAGCTTTAATAAATGATTGTATCTTAATTGATCTTAACAGATCACCGTAATGTCTTACCAGCCTCGTCAGGCATTAGCTTAAACGTATGATCGTTTGGAGCTTGAGTTGGTGACTTAACATTAGCGGGAGCGGCAGCGTCTTCAAAAATAAATCGATTTTTTTTTATATATATTTTATATAATAAATTTACCTTATTTTGAATGAAATTTATTCGAAGTAATATAATAAATTCACAAAAATTATAAGTGCAATAGCGATAGATTAAAATAGTATACATAGAACTTACCTAACGTTCGTATAGTCATGATTTTACTCATCATACCATCACCGAGTGCATTTTTCCCAACAACTTGAAATTCATAAGTAGTACCTGCTGATAAACGATTGATGGTCACTTGTGTGCTTCCGGATGGCGTGACTGGAATTGTTGACCAATCAGAAACTCCAGCCTCACGATACCAAATTGTATAATCTTGTTTATAGTCTGGACCACCACTATATCCTGGCATCCATCGTAATGTTACAGAAAATTCTGTTGCTGTTCCACTAATATTATATGGGGCATGCGGTTGTGTACCCTCAATAACTAATTGTGTTGCCGATACAATTGTTGCTACCTCATTCGATGCTACACACTGATAATAACCAAAATCTGACCGTCGTAGATTTTCAATTGTTATATTGCCACCATTCATTTTCGCTCGATTCCTTTGTATTGGCTTACCATCACGTCTCTGCCATTGTATATTTGGCTTTTGTGTACCTTCAGCCTCTTGGGCGTCACAGTGCATTTCAACAGCTTCGCCAACTTTTCGCTGATACAGCGTTTCTGGTTCAACTGTAAAAACTGGGGGTTTTCTAACTAGCACTTCCATTGGTCCAGATGACCCTTGAGTACCTTGAGCATTATATGGTGTACATGTATAGCGTCCTTGATGATTTTGATTGACACGTGTAAATAGTAATGAACCATTATTCATAATAACGATGTCCTTTGTTTGATATGGTTCTAGCAATCGTTTATCTTTGGTCCATGTTACATATTGTAGGGGTGGATTAGATTTAATATAGCACTGAACGACACCGGCTAGACGAAAGGGTAGATATTGTACAGTTGGTGTGAAGGTCACTTTGGCAGGATCTGAAATTGTATTTTTTTAAAGGATATATGTTAATTTATTGAATATCTTTATTTTTATATGAAAGTCTAAGCTCAGATTTCACAGTTTGTACTACCAGTCCGTCATGTCGTTCACGTCATGGTTCAAGGTCTAGTAGAGTCCGCACCATAAAAGAAGGGGAATGGGCGCGCATGTTTAGAATATGGGTGACGTTGCTCGCTTTTGGGGACCTGAAACTCTCACTACCTATGTAAACGGCGATTTTTAGGTTCCCTTCTTCTATGGTACGTACTATACTAAGCTTGATTCGATGGATAGAAAGAGGAAAGGATAGATTGGGGGTAGTCAGGAGGATGTTGAAGGAGATTGCGATAAACCTTTCATTGGAATTTTTGGATGTTTTATGAGTTTGGGAAGACTGACTGTGAAAGGTTGTTCCACCATTGAGTTGTTCTAATGAATTTCTAAGCCGGAGTGTGTGCGGAAATAAGGGCTGCAGACTATGAGAGTAATTCGAGCGGGCCAGTCTTGTGTTGCGGGGAAAAACATTGCCGCGGAGTCATAGTTATTTATTTCACTGGCGCTGTCATTTACGCCATTTATGATTAGGTTGAAAAGTTGAGTCGAGTTTGAGTTGAAATTTCGACCAGCGTATATGAGTCGAGTTGAGTTCACTTTGGGCTGAAATAGAGTTGAACTGACATCAAAACATAACCTCAAATTATTGAGTGAAATTCTCATTTATAGATATACTTAAAATTTTATAAGTAATCAGAACGAAAAATTTCATATTCCTGTGTAAGCTACTTTACTTAGGCAGACTTCACGGATGATAAACAAACAAAACAAATGTCATTTCAACCCAATTACAACTCAATCCGCGTATATGAGAAGAAATATCAACTAAACCGAGGTAGGAGAGCTGAGTTGAGTTGAGTGGACCCAGTTTCAACTCGACCGCTGTTTATGACTGGGTTAAACCTGGGTTGAACCTGGTTTGAATCTGGGTTGAACCTAGTCATAAACGGGGTAATTGTGGTAAAAACGTAAATTTTTGCCAAAACTGCTTCACCGTGGCTTAATAAGTCAATGGAAGAGAAAATGGCGCAATCACCAATTTCACCTTGTCCAGCCAAACAAAGGTGGTTCTCGAAGCCCCGTCATCTGTATGAGTTGTATTCAAGGCGGGGACAAATGTAGGACTTGTAGATTATAGCCCTGGCTGACGCCTGAAGGAGGAATTTGCACCTTTTAAGAAAACCCAAGCACTGGAAGGCTTGTTTAGCAATTTTGACTATGTGATTGTTCCAACGTAGATCTTCGGTTAATGTTATGCCTAAGATAATTAGAGAAGGACAGGCTGTTAGTTCAGTACATTGTTTTTAATGCGTTAAATTCAACACGTGGCCCCAATCAAGAATATGTTTGATGTCTCTGTTGATGGAATTGGACATGAGTTCAGGATCATCTAGACAAGGTCGGGCGCGTGCTTGTCTTATATTGTCGAAGGCGTAAGAGTAACACAGAGCACAGTGGGTTGGAGGGGATTGAGAGCAGATCATTAATGAAGATTAGAAAAGTACGGGTGATAGAATTGACCCCTGGGGAACACCGGCCGAAAAGCTGTAGGCGTTGGATTCTACGCCATCCAATACTACTTTGATTGAACGACCTGAAAGGAAGCTCTTAATTCATTTCCTTAGAAGAACAGTCTATACCAATAGGTTGGAGTTTTGCCAACAGACCATGGTGTCATACACTGTCGAAAGCTTTCACGAAGTAGAGTTTTTACTTACGCGTATCGTGCCTGTTTTGGGTGTCATGCAGGCGGTTGACGCTCTATGTGCCAGTTGCAGGCTAAGAACGGGCGAGTCTTATTTTTACTTGGGTTGAAAATATCTAAAGCAATCAAACCAGACTCACCGGTGGATTCTTTGGTTGAGATGCTCATTTGAGCACATAAGGTGGTCGCCAGTAGATCTTTTTGGTCTAGATTCTAGATATCAGTTTCCTATTGATTATTGACTCCATGACTTTGGAGAGAATAGAAGTATGTAGTTGTTATTGGGCGGTAGTTAGAGGGGTTGCTGGAGTCATGCTTTTTCGATATAGGCTCAACACGAATTAATTTCCAAGAGTCAGGATAAACTCTGGAGAAGTATGAAAGAGCATAGAGTTTCTGCAGAGGTTTAGTCAATGATGAGGCACATTTTTTAGGAACCATAGGGGAAATATTATCAAGATTTGTTGGAGTTTAGCTATTTGAGCCACCTATACACTTCGCACGGTCTGAAGAGAACTCCATTGAGTGAAACAGGGGCGTATCTATAAGAAAGATATTGAGACGAACAGAGATGCAAGTAGGTCGAACTTGGATTTGCTTTCTGTTAGCACATGCTCTCCGTAAATAAGTGAAGGAGTTGTTGGTGAAGTGAAATTTTTCCTGATGGAGATTAACAAGGCCGAAGACCCAGAAGTTTTATTTCCAGCAGGGGAGTTAATGGGTGAACCTCTTAAGCGGTTATCTAATGATGGTTTGATTTGGTATACTCACGCTCGAGTCGAGTCGTTCTGGATAAGCCCTATGGCTCTACTATAATGCCAAATCCCCTAGGAGCTGGCTTGGTTGCGGTAGAAGATTGGCATGCAAAATTAGCCCTGACTAGACAGTGGTCCGAGTTGCGCAGAAGCGAGTCAACTTCGACGGATTATCGTGTTGGGTGGGAGATACAGAAAAGGTGCAGAAGGTGGGCCCTTGGTCTGCAATGTCAAAAACACGCATAAAACGATTAACCATTTGGTTCAGGTTATTAGTCTCAACAAAAAATTCGGCATCCATGCCAGAAGCACTGGTTCCATTCGACTAATTCAGCCAATTTACATTGTGAACGTTGAAATCATGCGCAACCCAAATTTTGCACTCCAGATTGAAGGATAAAAAGTCCGAGCTAAATGTTCGGAGATAGCGTTTAATGCTAATGAGGAGGTTTCATTAGTGATATTAGGACTCCTGTATAGAAATGCACCCAGAAACCCTTTGACGATCTAAGTCGTGGTTAGGTGAAATTTGGGCATCATTTAGTGAGAAGATTGGGGAGAATATTTATAAAGGTGGTCGCACGCATCACGGAAAAGAAATTTGCTTGAAGCCCATGAATTTTGCAAAAATATAAGCAAACATATTTATATCCTAGCTTCGCATGCTATTTCTTATAGTAATAAACGACACCCTTGTCAGCGCTCTAGATACTAGAACAGGTGGCATACAATGGGGATTGTTAGACCGCCTTAAGGACCTCGACTACGCGGATGATATCTGTTTGCTGGCCCACAGACACCAGGACCTCAGAAACATGTTAAACAATTTGGCAACAGAAAGTAGTTCAGCAGGCTTAAGGTTAAATCCGACTAAAACCAAAGAAATGCGGATAAATGCAAACACACTTGAACCAACAGCGCTAAATAACCGTGACGTGGAACTGGTAGACAAATTCTGTTACCTCGGTAGTGTTATTACCGAAAACGGCGGTACAGAAGAAGACGTCAGTTCCAGAATAAATAAAGCAAGAAGCGCATATGCATGCCTGTTTCACATATGGAGATCGACGGAGATCTCAATTAACACCAAATTGCGGCTGTTCAACTCCAACGTTAAGGCAGTTCTTTTGTACGGTTGCGAAACATGGAAAGTCACCCAATTCATCACAGGGCGCCTACAAGTTTTCATCAACAGATGCCTACGTCGTATCCTAAAAATCCGCTGGCAAGATAGAATTTCAAATGAAGAACTATGGCGCCGTGCCGGCCAAGAAAGGATAGACGACCAAATCAGGCGAAGGAAATGGAATTGGATTGGCCACACCTTGCGACGCGAAAACGAGAATCTAGCCAAACAGGCCCTCGACTGGAATCCGCAAGGAACCCGTCGAGTCGGAAGACCTAGAACAACGTGGAGGAGAACCCTATTAGCAGAGGCCGCAACAACCGGGAGATCCTGGTCAGAGCTGAGAGCTGTCGCGCAAAACAGAGTCCGCTGGAGGGCAACTGTTTCCGCCCTATGTCCCATGAGGGATTAAAGGAGCAGTTAGTAGCTTCGCATGCGCTAGGTTGCAAACCTCAATCGTGGCCGGCAACTTTGCTTTGCTTGAGGATATTTTTGTGGGAGGTAAATTATCGTAGTACCGTTCTTTTTCAACTCGTATGTTTTTTTATGTGAAAGTCTAAGCTCAGGTGTCTTCCTTTATGCTACCAGTCCGTCCTGTCGTTCATGTCATATGGGTGAGTTCGAAGGATAGAAAAAGTATAGGATAGCTAAGGGGAGTCTTGGTGATGCGAGAGGAAAAAACGATGAACTTTGTTTATGCTGAGTTAAGGTGCGTTTAAACTATACGAGTTTTCGCTGGCAGTCGCAGCCAGTGCACTGGAACACTGTTTACATTAGCAGAGAATACTGGCAAATATTTCTCTGACAGAAGAATTGCCAGTGCTTCACTGACACTTTTTTTCTAGAGCACTGGTAATAGAAATTGATGGTGTTTACATTGTGACTCCAGTTCATTGGAAAAGATATCTCGTGCGGAATTGCAGAAACCAGCATTTCAAACTGAAAAATATCACAGTGTACAAAATATTTTATTTAAATATGATTTCAATGTCGTTTCATCTTAAATTTTGGAATATATGTTTCTTAAGACTGTAAGCACAAAATATAATTTTTTTAAAAAAATTAAAAAATTTCTTTTTGTTTTTTTTAAAAAAAAAAACTTTAGAAATTATGAAAATCTTTTATTCCTGGTAAATTTTTTTTGAACTAGAGTATTTAATGATTTCAAAAATTAGCAAAATTATGCGATTTTTCCAAATGAATAACTAAAAAATTAGAAGTCCAAAAAATCTGAAAATTTATATTTTTCTTAGTTTTCACCAGAAAAACAAATATAAAAAAAATTATAACTCTCTGACGTGCTGAAGTCCAGAGCATTGTTGAATTTGATGTAGTGACTATTTACTAGTGAATTTTTCGGTTAAATCGCGAAAAATAAAAATTGCTGCAGCAATGTTGCATACTTGTTATTTCATTATGAAGGAAGGCGATTGTGATCTTATATTTTGTTTAGAGATATTTGTACATAGATCTTGTTAAGATTTTGTTTTCAAATCTCTACTTCGATATACATATGTCCCTATTGAAGCATCCACATTCTGGACAAGTCTCTTACAAAGATATTAAAATTTAATCTCTTATTTTGTCCAAGAACCGCTCTTCGCTTTTTTCAATATTTTCCCTTTGTTCGTTCATTTTCCAATTTAAAAACGTTTTTCTTCACAATACTTTAAGGAAAATAACGTTTCTGAATAAAAAAATCGTACAACTTTACTAACAAGTTTGTAAAGTTACCAGTGCTCACGAGAAAGACGTCAGTGCACGTTTTTGCGTGTTTAGACTGCACGAGAAAAATCGTGTCAGTGTTTATGCCAGTGCTTTGCCAATGCCCCAACCAGTGCACTGACATGATGTTTACATTGCACTGACTGCATCACTGGCAATACCCAGTGCAATAACTGGAAAAAAACTCGTATAGTTTAAACGCACCTTTAAGGTTATTGATACAAAGATATACTATATTCTAGTAGCTACAATAATCTTCATTTCTACAAATTAATTCTACTTTCATACTTACATTCAACATTCAGATAAGCCGAAGCGCTCTGTGGATCTCCAATACCGTTCGATACTTCGCATAAATATTGTCCAGAATCGTCGGCGCTAACAGGATTAATTATTAATGAGCCATCCTTTCTTATTGTTACACGTGTCTCTAGGGATGCAACTTCACGTACTGGTGAGCCCTCACGAAACCATCTTACAGTAACATTACCAGGCATAGCTTTTGCCTCGCATGTAAAGGTCACCTTCTCCCCTTCCAGTTTTGTTTGATTGGTGGGCGGCACCTGTATTTTATTTTGTTGATTTTTTCGTTTGTTTTTATCATTTTTATATATTTTTGTATATATATTTAACAGGAAGCATGTTACACGGCAATCAGGATCCACACAACAACACGAAAAAAAATCGCCACATCAATTAATTGGTTAAGCGATAATTGGTGGGTGTGTAGAGGTGATGATGGCCGTTGTGATGGTGATGGTGATGGTGGTGTTGTTGTTATTGTTGTAGCGCACATACAGGATACAAAAACATCGGCACAAAAAAAAATGATTTGAAGAACCATAGAAGAAAAAAATAATGAAACGGGAAAAGAGAAAAAGAAAAAATTTTATGGTCAGTGATATTTCTACTCATGGTTTTATATGTTTGTATGTGTGATGTTTTATTAATTTACATTAAAACTTCTCCACACTGCCAAAATAAAAAAATATATATTTATATATGTATATATTTATATAAATATAATATATATGTATATATATAGTTTTCGAAAGGTCCGCCTAATTACAGCAAAGTAAATAATACGAAACGGACATGAATTGAATGGAAATCGTTTCTGTTCCAGGCTATATCAGAGTGGCATGTCCTTTTTACGTTATGGTTTCCAATTGACATTTGGGCGCGGATAAAATGTCCTTCTTCTGTCCAATTGTAAGGTAGGCTTTTATGTTCATAGTTCTGTCCCATATACCCCCGACATACATATATAAATACACATACATATCTTTCGTGTCATTTTGAAGCAATTTTTTTTCTTCTGAATGCTCCTTAGCTTACTGATTGTTGCTCCCTTGAAAATCTCTAAGGATAATATTAACCGAATAAGACAGAGAGAGAAAAAACAAAAGAAAAAAATTGGCAAAGTGTGTTTCACGTGCTTCACATTCCAATAGCAAAAGATTTAATTCCATGTGCGTGAGACCCTAACCTTTAATTGATTAGTTAAGACTTGAGTTTATACAAGCACTAAATTGGAGGGAATATCCCTCCCATCGCCACGAAACCTACCTATATCCATACCTATCTAAACCTATTCATACCTATCTAAACCTATCCCTACCCAAACGTACCAACACACCAGGTTATCAAATTATATAGCCAGAGATGATGACATTCAGATGTGACGGGCAAGTTGATTTTGGTTTTTGATAGAAACTTGAAGTCGAATGATGTTGATTGCTTCATGAAAATTGCTTCTGTCCAGGTTTAACATGTACTTTATATTTTGGGAAGATTATTCTCTGCAGAAGCATGAATTCGGTTCGGTCTTCTAATAATATATAACCACAAAATAATATTGACTTGTCATTAATTGAATATGTCAATGTTAAAATTAGGATGTTAGTCCTGGGGTAGAAGTAAAAATATATTCGGGTTTAATTGGAGTTATTAAATATGTAGGGAGGAGTTGACATTGTGATTTCTGCTAGAAATCAGTCTAAATAGGGGTAGGTAAATAGCAATCAACATATATAACCCAACTGGGTTTACGAGGTGGGTTTCAGTTCTAAAAATAACAAATAAGGACGATAACAAATAAAGTTATTAATGTAGTGATATGGTAGTTTTTGAGTAATATTAGCCTAATGAAAATAGTTTGCACAAAATAATACTGAAAGGGTAGAAATTACTGTCTAAGAAATTAGTTTAAAATTTGATTATTTTAACAAGGGTTAACATATATGAAAAATTAATATGATTATAAAAATTCATCTAAATATTAACGTAGTTTTTTCCTACCCTAACAATATCGCCATGAATGGAAACAGCAAGTAAATACAACTCTTCACGACGGAAAGTAAAATGTGATGTATCAAATTGAAAAGAAAGTACCAAAAAGATAATGGTAGAATCTTATTGTATTTCATATTTCAGCTAACCCAATCGAAAGAGGAAACTCATCAGCATATATCGTGGTTACATGAGGCGATCGAAAGCTCGACTTGTGGTTTGAAATACGATCTGTGTTTTCGGTTCTTCTCGATTGAGTTACTGATTTGAAATTAAATCCAAATAGGATTGAAACTGACAGGTGACAATCCAAAGTTGAATTAATGCAATACAATGAAGAAAATTATTTAATTTTGCAAGCTTTTTCTGCTTATTTCAATAATTTAATGTTAATTTTGAAAATACATAATCAGCATGTGAAAATAAGAAAAAGGAGACTTTTGTGAAATTTATCCAAAAAGTCGGAAATTAATAGTTTAAAACTTTTTAAAAGCATCGAAGCCATGCTTACTATTGCCTAAAAGGAAGCTCAAGAGATTTTGGATATTAAATAGAAGCAAGCATGTTGTTTCTTCATTTATACATATATTTTGTTTAGTCATGATTAAAAGCACTTTTCACAATACAAATGCTTTTGTAAACAGAAAATAAACGCTCCAAACAAAAAAAAACCAAGTAACCTAAAAACGTCAAAATTAAATTCGATCTAATTTCAATTTGTGTTTACATGCACATTCTTGATTCAATTTCAATTCGATCAAGGAAATTTTTTGTATCGGATCGAGTCAATGCTATTTCAAATCGATTTGTCTTTACATAAGATCGAAATGTATTTCAAATATGTTTCAAATCAATTTCGAGCGTCATGTAACCAGGGTAATAATAGATACTGATAATACATAAGGTACTAAAAATAGCTTAAGGTGGTCAGTCATCAATGGAATGGTGCGAAGAACATGTTAAAATAAGCACATGCCGTAACTATTTCGAACTGATGGAATGCGATACAAACTATTGCTACTGGCGAAAACGGTTTAACGATTCAAAAATTCTGTCATGGGACATTCACTCAGGGCTGTGCAGTAGCTAACCAATTTCATTTCTGACTGACTGACTGAAACCAGAGTGATAGAACAGCCATTCGTTGTCTTGCAAAAACCTAATTATTTAGTATATTACAGATGTCATACGTAGGGATATGGAATCGGTGAAGAGTACTCGATTAAAAACGCATGCGTAGAATTGAAAGAAAACTACTCAATGAAAGTACTCATTCAGTTCAAAAGTATGAGTAATTTTTTTGACATTTCTGCGAACTGTCTTAGCGTATGCATTAGTCGATTTTCGGCTGCAACAGATTATAAATACTTATGTAGCTTAGATCACGAGTAAAAATCATTTAATCTGTGAATTATTGAAAACTGGCACGCATATCGAACAATAATGCGCCTGTCACACAGGGTATGCACGCTCCCGCTACAGACATGAATATCTTATAGACATGAATATTTTAAAATGCCCCCGCCAGAAGTATGCACAGATATAAATGTATTCGCAATCGACTTTTCCAAACGTGAGTGCCGTTTTATCAAGCGGTCCCCCAACTAAGTACTAACAACGTCCAATGCTGCTTGACCTGGCCAATCGAACGAAAACCGGTCTACTGAGTATGCTTAATAGCACCCTCTATGGTCACCAAGGTAATTGCCCGTTTTCTTCGTCCTAAACAATTTCTTAGAGCTTCAATTTTTCACCTTTTAGTCTAGAAAAAGTGCGAACGTACCGTGCTTCGTTTGGACTATTCGATCCGCCTTTTCTTGATACGTAGTAAAATTTTTACTCAGGCGTACCGTGCTTGTTGTGGGTGCCACGCAGTGGTTTTGATGCTGTTCGTGCCTGTTTCATGCTAAAAACGAGCGAATCTGATTTTACTCGGGATTAGATATAAATTCAAACCTATAAAAGCCCGTTTACATCCCAAAATGCAAATTGGATCTCTTTTATCGCACAGAAATTTGTATGTATGTATGGACACCTCGAATGTTGACGACATTTGGACAAGACTTGAAAATATTGTCAGTAGTACTGCTGACACTATATTTGGCAGAAGTTGTCGAGATCGGAAGGACTGATTTCGAATTGATGATAAATGCAAACTGACGGTTGGACGTAATAAATTAGCTTACTAATCAATGAGCAGTTTTCTAGAGCATGGGCACGAAAAGAAGAATTACAACGATTTCAGAAAAGAAGAAAAAAGTGGTTATACACGAAAAAATTACCCTGAAAGAAGAAATTTGTATGACAACTAGAACAATACAGAAAGTGAATACTATACCAGGAGCAAGAGTTTTACCGACAAGCCTGTGGTATGATGAGATTCACGCCACGTAGTACAGGTATATACTGCGAGGGCAAAGAGAGCTGAATGGTGATATATGAAAAATTATATGGAATATCAACCCAGCAGGAACCAGAAGTAGAGGTAGACCGAAAGGGAGATTAAACGTTGCGATTGAAGCTGATACATAATCGCATTAAATACAAAGGATCTTGAGGATAAAAAGACCAACCCGAGCCAGTTAGACCAGAAATTTGGAAAAGACAAAACCTACACGTGGTTGTGATGCCAAGAATGAGAAAAGGACAGAGAAGAAGCTAATTTTTTATAGATCGTCGATATATAAGTTCATAGGGTGACATATGCGTCACTTATATGGTGAATCCATTGATTTTTAGATGGTAACAACCTCCAAATGATATGTTTCGAAATTTAATACCATTTTGACCATTCGTTTTCAAATCAAATTGATTTAATTCAGAATCTGTTCCATCGAGTCAAATGGTAGAGAAAGTACTCTGCTTATTTAATTCGAGGCCACACAAACACCGATAATGCTGAACGCTCTTGTTCGCTCAAATTCGGCAGTTGTTCCAGAATACATTAAAAAATTTTAAGATGTTTAGGTGAAAGAAAAAGGATTTTTCAATGGATGAAACATGGATCCATCACCACGCTCTAGAGTCAAATCGGTCAGATGAGCAACCGTGAAAAGCGTCCAAAGCGAGCAAAAACGTAAAAGTCGGCTGGGAAGGTTACGGCGTCCGTATTTTGGGATGCGCATGGTGCAATGTTCATCAACCATCTTGTAAAAGGAAAAATGATCAATAGTATATATTACATAGCATTATTAGGGCGTTGAAGAGCGAAATCTCGAAAAAAACGGTCAAAAGGAAGAAGGAAAAATGCTCTTTCACCAAGTCAAGGCAGCGTGCCACTAGTCGATTTCAACAATGGCAAAATTGCATGAATTGCACATCGAATTGCTACGCATCCACCGTATTCTCAAGATTTAGCCCCAGCGACTAGTACCTGCAGTCAAATCTCGAAAATATGCTCTTTGGAAAAAAATATTGCTGCAAGGAAGAGATGATCGTCGAAACTGCAAATTGGATGCAATGTCTGATGGGGAGGTTAGGGTTACCCCTATAAAACTCCAAAAATTATACCCTTGATCTTGCGATAAGCTACAAAAAGAGTGTATTCTTTTAAAACAATTCTTGAGGTCGCATTAAAAAAAAGGGTTTAAGGAAACCAACCTATCTTTTAAGCACAAGGATTTGAAGGAAGCATTTCCATATAGTCCGGGGAAATTAGCATTTTAAGGAGGCAAAATTTCAAAATGGCTGAAAAACGAAACGTTATTGCCTACAAAAAAGCCCTCTTGTCATTTTTGGTATAAACCTAACCCTTTCGAAGTTATTCAAGGTCAAAGTTTCCAAAAATCACATTTCGGCCAAAAAATACTTTGAATAATTCGGAAAGGTCAAGGTTTTCGAAAAAAATTTAAGAAAAGTATTTTGTAGGCAATAATGTTTTGTATTGACTGATTAAAAAAAAATTTCGAAAAAACCAGTTTTTGAGTGATTTTTTGGACAAAAGGTGATATCTCCGGCGGCCATGTTGTTTTTTTTGTGATTCCGAAATTGTTTTCTTAAAAAGTCCCAAGGAAGCTGTGGTCCAATTTTCAGCCATTATGGAATTTTGTCTCCTTTCGTGCGTTTTTTTTTTTGCTAATTTCCCCGGACTAATAAAGTATTATGTATCTCAGTAGGTATTGGCTTAATTGACCCTGGGAAAATTTCTTGTCACCGCAATGTAAAATTTTTGTTTTCCGTACTAAAAGGAATAAAAAATTATCTACGTTCCCGGATAAGCGAAAAACATTTGACATTTAAAAACTAAGCATAAATGGTGATTATTCTTTTGTATGGGGCCCCAAATCTTATAAGCCCAGGGCGCCAAATCTTAAAATACGCCACTGTCTCTAGGAAAGGCATAGCCATGTTAGAATAGTGTGGGAATAAATGAAGGAGACTATGTTGATGAAAAAAAATCGAATTTTGCTTAAAAGTTGTTGTTTTATTACAACACAGGGATTTGATTACGATAGAAAGACGCTATTTTATTATACTTGGCGGTTGGCGCTCTTACAAAGGAAAAATTTAATATGGAAATTAAAACACAGTTTCGAGAAGAAGTTTACAGGAAGGATGTTTTTAAGTGCACATTCTGATACCAAAAATTGTATTAAATTACAAATGATTCAATTGGGAAACACGGAATTCCCGCAATGAAAAAAACTGGTCCTTTTTATAGTGCAAAAAAAAGTTCTTCCTAACAAAATAATGATCAAAAATCACCTCAAACTCTACCAATAAATTAAATGAAATTAACTAATTAAGCTTAAAATACGAAGTAATAACTTCAACAATATCAAAAAAAATTTTTGGTTGTTTTTGTGAATTTTCACATAAAAATAACTACGGCCATTTTATTATTCACTTGTTCCCCATTCATAAACGATATCCTTTCACATAAAATTCCATTTTATATAGCGATAAACATGAAAATTTTCCAAACTTTTAGAACATTCCAAAAGTTCATTACCATTACACCAACAAAGAAATACATCAGCCCTAATTATTTTAATGAACAAATATGGCCGCAATATTGTATAAAAACCCATAAACCACCCCGCCATTAGGGCACAACATTTTCGAAACTAACAGTATTTTCGGGGTGAAACTTTCCAGTCTGGGGGTTAGAGTGGAAAAACACACACAGGACGAGCGCGGGTGGAGTGGAGAATGCTCGTACAAAAACAGGACGAAAAAAATATATACAATATAATATATATAAACAACTTTTGAAATCGAGCTCCATCTTGCAGGATTTCATTACCGCGTCCCACCAGCAAGGATACGTTACGTTACTGTCATTTCACATGAAGAATAAGTTGTCGTTTTACGACGCATTCTCTCATTCATTTAAGGATGAATATTTAACTAATGGCACGGCGAATGCATCCTTGAAACTTTTTCATATATGTGTATGTATGCGTGTGGAGTGGTTCTATATACAACTTTTGTTATTAGCCTTGTTGCTGTTGTTTTTTTTTCAATGTGACGTTAAATGTCGAGTTTCCGGGTTATTTTTTTTTTAATTTTTCCTTTCTAGTTAAGTTGGTAGTTGTGTGCAAAATGTAAAATTACATTGACTGTTTTAATGTGAAATGCATAAAGTTTCGAGAATATTATGATAAAGTTTTCGCCATGCTTCTTCGGTGATATGAAGTTAAAGTCACAAGTTTATAACATATTGTGTTACTTTGCTGTAATTTTGCAGAATTTACCGAATTTATTTTATAAATTATTTCTAGGAAAATGGAAATTTTAATAATTGATTCAATTTTTTTGTAATATATTTTCTAGATAAAATTGTTCACGATTATAACATTGATTTAATTTAATTTTGAGAACAAAATACTTATTTACATAATGATGGAAAATGTATAAAGCAAAACATAATTATTTTCGTAAGCAATTTCAAAGCAATACCACATTACTGAGCCTACCTATTACTGAGAATTTTTGTCATTTTGAAGAATTGTTGGAAGGAAATCTAATGTCAATGTTGTTTTAAGAAAGTTGTTTGTGTTTAATGTTTCGACCATCTAATGTAATCGTGACTGTCATCGACTGCAATTGGCTCGGTTCACTACAATCAAGAATCGAACCACTACTTTTTCGATTTGACATTCATTTGCCTGTTTGACGAGATTCATGGTAGGTGCCTTTATCTAGGGATACGGAATTGGTGGAGAGCATTCGATTAAATACTCATGAGTAGAATCGAAAGAAAATTACTCAATGAGTTCTTTATACTGGTTCAAAAGTACTCGATTCCTTGAGAAACTATGCGTACTTTTTTGACATTTCTGCGAACCGCCTTAGCGTATGAATAACTAGATTTTCGGCAAGTACAGATTACAAATGCTTATATAGCTTACATCTCGAGTAAAAACCCGGAAAGCGAATAAATGCGGCTGCCACACGGGTATGCACGCTCCCACGAAATGCACGAAAATCTAAAAATGCGCCCGCTAGAGATATGCACGCTTCCGCTATATGCATAACAATGTGAAAATGCACCCACTAGAGCTACGTACGCCTCTGTTACAGGTATGAATGTATTCTTAATCAGCCATTCTAAACGCGAGTGCCACTTTACTCAACGGTCCCCCAACTAAGTACTAACCACGTCCAATGCTGCTTGACCTGCGCAATCGAACGAGAGCCGATCTTTTGGGTATGCTTAATGGCACTCTTTATAGTCCCAAAGTTTATTGCCAGTTTTCTTCGTACTATACAATTTTTTCAAGCTCCAATTTTGCTCGATTTAGTCTATAATGTGTGAGCGCACTGTGCTTCGTTTGAACTATTCTGTGATTTTTGGAATTTTTACCCAAGCGTATCGTGCTTGTTTCGGGGTGCTTTGCATAAATTTAAACCTATAAAAGCCCGTTTAAGGAGTATCCACACATTAGATTTTTACTCAGTCCCGGACACGGACATGTATGAATGAGTTCAAATAAAATGTAAGCAGCGATATTTTTTTGAGCCCCTGACGGAACACGGACCTGTGACGTCCCGGACACGGCCCTGATATATGTGGATACTCCTTTATACCTCAAAACGCAAATTGGAGCTTCTTTATCGGACAGAAATTTGTATGTATTTCTCTCTGTCTGGAATACACGTTCGTGACACAGAGAGTAAAGCATACAAATATCGGTGCTATAAAAGAGCTCCAATTTGCGTTTGGGATGTATTTTTCTGCCTCAATTAAGGAGAGGTGAAGACCCTTAAACGTCCCTAAATTCTCGTTAATTGAGGAATATATATGTATGTGTCAAGCGGTTATATGGAAATTATTCACAACTGAGATAAACTTGCAGCTAGCTTGAATTTGGCCTTGAATGCAAATTGTACTCAGTACTCGATTCCAACCTATAAGTCTTGATATGAGTAAAATTATTCAGTGAAAAGTATCGAGTACTGATTTGAGTAAAATCGAAAGCCAAATACTCATATGAGTAAAGAATCGTGGGCCCTTAATTTTGGACCCGGAACAATGGACTGGCGGCATAATGGGCCGCTCTTGTATGAAGGCCTTAAAAGTGAGTGGTATTTTGTAGGCAATAATGTTTTGTCTAATTAGATGAAATTTTTTTTTGCGCAAAAATCAATTGTTGAGCGATTTTTTGGCCGAATAGTGATTTTTGGAAACTTTCACCTTGAATAACTTCGAAAGGGTTAAGTTTTCGAAAAAATGACAAGGGGCTTTTTTGGAGGCTATAACGTTTCGTATTGACTGATGAAATTTTTTTTCGAAAAAAACAATTTTTGAATGATTTTTTGGCCAAAAAATGATTTTTGATAACTTTAACCTGGAATAACTTTAAAAGGGTTAATCGCCCCCCCCCCCCCCCTGCCCTCACACGGGGTTGTGCGACCTCTAGAAACCGAGATACAAGGAAAACACGGAAAAACGCGATATCTCCGGCGGCCATGTTTTTTTGTTGTGATTCCGAAATTGTTTTCTTAAAAAGTCCCAAGGTAGCTGTAGACCAATTTTCAGCCATTTTTGAATTTTGTCCCCTTTCGTGCGTGTTTTTTGCTAATTTCCCCGGACTATACAGTGAAACATGACAAAAACTTTAAACGCGTTTTTCTCAAAATGCTATTTTTCAAAACGGTTCCAGCGATTTAAAAAAAACTATTTAACATATTGACTTAAATCTTACACAATTTGTCGAAAATAATGTAGGGTAGTTCGGTAATGTACCATTTTTTCCAAAAGCTTTTTATCCCCACTCGAAAAAATGGCATTTTTTTGTTGTTTTCACTAAAATACGCGTGGAATTTTTTTTGTTGGAATTTTTACTAATATCGACAATTTCGAACAAGACCGTTTTGGATTTTTATAATTCATACCAATGGGGACTGGGCTGTCGCTGGAACCGTTTGTCAAGGTTCAAATTATTGAACCAAAAATAGTCACTGAACTAGAATAGTGACTTTACAAGAAAAGTGCAAATAAACTTGACGCCGATCCGTTTATGGTGTCTTTTATTGTTTCAAAAGTCCACTACAGTTCGATCCTGGAAGTCAAGAAGCATGAGCTGGATTAATACCCGGATTGGAGATTTGGTTATTTTGTAATAGGTTCAGTTTTGTACACATTCAATAAAGTGGCCGCGAGTGAACAAATTGGTTCTAAAGCCGGGTATTTTCTATCTTTCAAATTTAAAAAAATGAATTTGGCACTTTTTTTATGATATTACAAATGCTTCATTGAGACCATTCAGCGACAGTTAAGGATTTTGGCTTAGATTTTTACTTTAAAACGTGTCAACATAGAGATATGTGGTATTGTGGTATTGCAATAGTTGATAATTATTATTTTGGAACTATAGAACTTTAGACAAAGAATACTATAATTCAAAGTAAAATATAATTCAAAAAAAACTTTTATGTATGAAAACCAAAAAAATAAACAAGAATATTTTTAATAAAAAAAACATTCTCATCTTCGCAAAAGAAAATTTCCATTTTCCGTCATTTTTTTAAAAATATAAAAATAAAAATAATTATTACTATAGTTAATATTCTATTAATATAATATTTATACTATGGGAACACGAATCATTCAATAGGGGGCGACAACAACACAAGAACTACCGAAAAATATTTTTTTAGCCAATCGATCTTTGAATAAGGTCCAAAACAGAAAAACACAAAAAAAACAAAAGAAAAAATCAAAGTTGAACCCAAATACAAGTAAATTCAAATTCCAATCTAACATAAAAATTAAAAATAATAAATAAAAAAGAAAAATAAAGGATTAAATAATAATAATAAATAAAAATTAAAATATAAATTAACAAAAGGATTAAAAAAACTTCAAGAAAAACACTGAACAAAACTATTATTAAACAACCAAACAAAAAAGAAAATTCATATCGATTAACGAAACAATTAACTTGAAATTTGGTAGATTGGAAAATTTTTTTTGTGGTATAGTTTGAAGACAGAAAAAAAATTTCCAATAACTTTCACCATTTTAATTTGTAGCTAATTCTTTCGTTACTTTGTCCTCTCGCAAAACAAAAAGGAGAGTTTGAAAATACTTTTTTTTCTTTTTTGTTTTTTGTCTTATTTTTTTTTTTGCAAAATCGTTATTGACTTTCTATATATTTTTTTTTTCTTAAATGGAATTTAATTTTTGATTGATTAAAATTTTTTTTTTTTTTTGAAAATTTCTTTTGTTTGTTTTGTTGCATTCACATTGAATTTTGCCTTATTATTTTTTTACCATGATTACAGCGCCGCCCGCTATTATAACACGGGCCGTATGGGAGACTTGTCCCTCACCATTGCGCGCGATACACGTATATTCTCCGATGTCCTCGTGTCGGATTGTGGATATCCGTAACTCGGTACCATCATTAAAGATACCAACAGTAGATGATGGATCAACTGGATTAGCATCTTTATACCACAGGATTTCTGGTGTTGGAGTGCCATCTGCTTGGCAGTTTAGAATAATTGAATCACCTAGAAGAAGAAAATAATATTTATTAAATAAAAAAATAGGGATTGTAAAACATTTAAATTTATATTATAAAATCATTCGTTCGAAAGAATGTATCTGAATTCGAATAAATATTTGAACAAAACATTTGACAAGAATTGAAACATTGCATATTTTACACCCCTCCCTCCCAAACTCTGAAACTGATCTCAAAGTTACAATAAAACACAAAATGTACTAAAAAACCGAAACTCATTCTCTTCCGCTTTAATTTTTAATTTTATCCACTTAAACCCTGCTCTAAAGTGTCTTTCCTTTAACACTGATACTAAATAACGCCTGACTACTACCCCATATAACCACCCCTAACCCGTTCATTTTAGCACCCTATTTGATAACGTTTCAGTTATGTACAAAAATAAAATAATTTATTACTCCGTTTTATAGGTACATTGAGCTTCCAAAATTAGATTAAAAGGGGTTGGGGGATGGCATCATATAGTATAAGGAAATAGAGACGCTATAACACTTCTAGGGAATGACGACACAAGATCGAGTGTTAAGTATGTAATTTATGGTGTTTTCGGTTTCTAAATCATTTACTGAAATGCGAATATGTAAAAATAGAAAATTGTATTATTACATTGTTTAGGAGAAGACTATCAAATCAAAATAGTGTATATGTAACGTTTAAAGGGTTTAATTTTTTCATGTGGCGGTTCTAAGGTGAGAAATCAGCCTTTTTTACTAACCAATTCGTTAGGTCATGCAGCAATGTTCAGTAGTGAGATTAGGTCGAGGGAGAAGAGTAGGTTTGAGGTTATGAAGAGTCAGTAGGATGTTGAAGTACGATTAGATGGCAATGGACCATGCATTTGAGCTTTTGGATGTTTTAGGAATTCGGAAATACTAACTGTGGAAGATTTTCCCACAGTCGAAGAGTTCTATAAATTCTTTCCTGCGTAATTATTACGTTAGCTCCAAGAGTCCACGGTGGATTTGGTGATACGGTGGTTTGTGCCATACCTTACTACGTTAGGCTGGTTTTCGCAGACCTGGCGGAAATAAAGAAGTTTGTTTTCCAAAAGAAGCCAAATATAGGATTTGCACAGTACAGCCCGAGCCAATGAAAGAATTTGCACTGTCCACTGATGCGGATGGTGAGGCGGTGCAGATTTTGTTGGAAATAAGGCATTATGTTTCGTTTTGTAGGCATTGAATTCGACACGATTCTTGTGGTCCTAACTAAGAATCAGTCCAATGTCAATTGATTCAGTCAGATATAAGTCCGCGATAGCTAACGTGGGCAAATTTTAAAAGTTCAAGAGGTGGGATCTAAAAATAATAACAGAGCTAATGAGTCTCCTCCATCGCGACTTCCCTGCTCACACGGAGATTTGGGATATGAATTTTAGGCTATATTAAAAGCCTTAAACTGAAAGGTTTTTAACGACGGGTTTGGCACAATAGACCAAATAAAATTGGTCGCAGTGCCCGTCAAGGCGCCCCTAAACAAAAATTAATGAATAAAGTCGGCGATGGTAAAGACCTGATCTGGCATGTGCTTGTCTTGCATTATCGAAGACAGAAGACTAAAGCAAAGTACCTTCATCTACGTAGTCGTGAACTAGATTGAAAGTAGGTCATTTAAAAAGATCAAAAATAAAGCAGGTGATAGTATTGACCCTTGAGGGACACCGGTAGAAATGGTGTGGAGTTTAAATTTTACATCATCTAGTACGGCCTTGATTGAATTGTCAGAAAGGAAACTCTCAATTCAGTTCGTTAGTACTAAGTCCAATAGTTTGCAGTTACCTAAGCTTTTTCGAAAAGTACCAAATAAGCATCATATTTGTCCAATTTTAACATCAAAATTGCTTATAACTTCAAAAGTAAAGGCTGTAGCTTAAAAAGTTCCTGGATATTATTTATAGGAAATACTCCAAGCTTTCTAATTTTAGAAAAAAAATTATAGGTTATAGTATAGGTATAGTATTTTTCGGAGAAAAAGCTAGTTTTAGTTGAAATTTCAGTTAAAAAAACCAAAATTTCGACTTTGACGACACTCTGGAATTTGGTAGGATGGAACCGTCACTTTGACAATTTTTGGATAGTTGGGAGTATGCTGCGTACACTGATACCTTATTCATAAAAATAGATTACATGGAGTGATATGTAAAACACCAAAAAATCGTTACGATTACCAATTTTAGCTCGATTATAATTTACAAGGAATTTTGGAATCAATTAAATAAGATATATGAAATGTTAATAAACGAGGAGGAGTTTCTTAAGGCCAAAACACTTTCGGCGATGCAAAGTTCGGTTTTCGCAAAGAATTGTCGCTGATTAACCAGAACTTTTGGGAATAAAAGAAAGTGTTGCCAGAAGATTTGGATGGGCAAATTTTCATGTTTGAATTTTTAATGAAAAAGTAATAAATTTTTAATAAAAAAGTTTGAAGTAGCAGTATAATCAAACCTGAAACTATGGAATGGAAGTATGCCTTAATTTCAAGGTTACAAAAGCCGGCAATTATGGAAATGTAACAGTCACGTGAATCACAAGTAACGAAGAGTTTGAAGAAATGTATGATTAAATGCCGTCTCACTGTTACGAAAACGTAGCCTCAATTGTTGAAGTAACTACTTTAGCTCTACTACCATCGACTACCACCTTCGCCCAAGCTCTACTGCTACTTATAGCCGCCTGCATAAAGCATCGGAATTCTGCCCTAAGAAACTTTTCAGTAAAGGGCTCCAGACGTAAAGCCCTTCATTGATTAAAATAAAAAGACTACGATGGATTTGTCAAGTCGAATGGGGTGCGGGGAGCCCGGCAAGGAGAGTGCTGGGGAAAGTACCGGCAGGGAAACGGAGACCAGGTCGCCCTAAGAAAAGATATACATATAGACGACGTCGAGAAAGACTTAAGACAGTTAGGAATATGAAGCTGGAAAAGACGGGCCAGAGATCGAGAATCATGGAGGCGAATGCTGGAGGAAGCCATGGCCAACAATAGGCTGTGGAGCAACTGATGATGAAAGTGGATGTCTCCTCAAGAGACTCGAATCTGAACTCCGGGACGGTAGTCGAAAGACGACCTCTAAATTAAAGAATTCGACGTTTATTTTGCTAACCCTAGTTTTATTCTGACTTATGCCGAAATACAATGACGAATATGTTCTTTATGCTAAAGATTAATGTTCAGAAGTAAAATAGCTTTATACTTTCGACGGTTCTATTATTGGGTTCAATGTCGGAAATATAGTGAAGAGTAGAGTGAAAGAACTGACAACGCTAACACGCAGTGCAACTCCTTCAAGGTCCCGCAGTGTAACTCCTTTAAGGTTACGAATATTACGACAAAACCCTGACTTCGGGTGTCGAATAGGAGCTGGGGTTCTCTCGTATGAGGAGAAAGGACAGGAAATTTTTTGTAAAGAGTGTAAAAGAAAGAAGAAAGTTATCTAGGTGGGAGAAATGGAAAGACGAAAGAATATGCCGCGGAGTGTATTCGAACCACGGACCTCTGAGATGGTGTTTTTTATTTGATTAATCAACATGCCTTTACTAATGAAATATTATTGAAAACCAACAAACTATAAGTGGATTAATTTAAAGGGAGTTAGTCTATTTTTCTAATATCTAAAAAAATTGTCTAACTTCATAGATTGATTTTTGAATAATAGAACAAAATAAATAAAAATATCTGTATTGAGTTCGCAGCAATGGCAACATCACTTCGTTCACTTATTCCTGCGCTTAGGGAGCATTAAAATTTAGAATTTTAACAGGAAAACTTCAGACCAATTTTTTTCGAGTTTTAGAGCTTAAAATGTAACATTCAATTTCGTATACCTAATTTTCTGTATTACAGCATCGCACTTCTCTGCACGAAATATCTAAGAGAAATTATTTGTAGGTTGTTGCACTATTACTGCACTAGCCTTCCCCAGTACCAGCGATGAAATTGGGGGTATGAGCTGATTCCTGCATAATCTTTGCAGTATGCTCGAACCCCCTAAGTTCGGTTTGTTATGTTTCACCTGGTTGTGATTTTAGCATAAATGTAAATTACTCGAATCGACTCCATATATTCCCTCATTTAAATTTCTTATAGCAAAACCCCTCAAAAATTATTCATTCTATGAAAAAAAAAAATTTCGAAAAAAATCTCATTTCTCAAGTTAAAGCTTCCACCTTGTTAATGGTTAGTTAAGTATCTAAAATGATATTTTTTTAATGCTGTCATTTTTTTTCTTCTTTCTTGTGTTGTTTTTTTTCTGTCATTCTTTGTAATTAAATCCCTGCCCACTAGAATAGGTCATTAGACCAAATTAAGAAATGGACGAAAAATAAAGAAAATATCAAGAAAAAAGTCGTCCCCCCCAAAAAAAAGGACTTTTAAATGTAATCTCCAAGAAAGTTTATTTCTTGAGCCCACAAGTTTTGGGCTTTTTAGCACTTTTTACCTTAAGGCTAAAGCCTTGTTGTGCGGTTTTTATTTTTGCGGCCCAAGATAAACTAATTAAAAATTTTACAGAAATTTTCAAAAAAAACAAAAAAAAAGTTGAAATTGTAAGGAGAACCCTTCACTGGGGGCCCAGAAATGACATAATTTGCCGTTATGCCCAGGATACAAGTTGAAAATTTCACAAAGTAAACTGCACTTGGTTACAGCAATTTGCCTCCATGAAAGGATAATCATAGGCAAGGACGACCAATTGTTCTAAAAAAAATCCTCCCCTTACTGTCATGAAACGGAATAAAGCGGTAAAAAAGGATACAGCAAGTCAGACAAGGAAGTTTCAAGCCTTATGATTGTGGTAGTGGTATAGCGCACGCTGGTGGTATAAATAAAAGGAAAAATAATTTTTAAACGTCGTGTCTGGAACAGCATGAAATGACACCTCCTTCAACACAGATATCCTGCTGTTATCCTCTTTAAAGATATTTTCCCCTTCCACCCACACCTACCTTTTTTTTAAACATTGATGTGAAGAGAGAAAAAGCTCATCTAGGATAACTTTTTCTGGTCATAGCCTGTGGGGGTGATGTCGTCTAAATAAACGACAGAATTAAGGATGTGGCATCCTTAATGTGCATCTTCTTCATGCTGCAAAGTCACGAGGCTTACAGGGCTTGACTCCTGAGAAGAGACCAACATCATTAAATCCTGTGGTAACGGGTTTAACGTTGCAGATTCTGCCACCCCGTTACCAGTGTTTATCATTAACGGAAAACAGACAAAAGTAGATTATAGAGGGCTTTACGTAAAGGGACATAAAAGTAAAAGAGACAGACTGTGAAAACTAGAAATAAAATCGTGCAATTCAGTAACAGCATCAGTTTCTAGTGGCATTTGATGGTTAAGATTGTCTGACTTTTCTCACCACTGAACATTTTCTGCAATGTTTAGTGTTGAGGATTTCTCTTTTTTCACCATTAAAGGCTGCCAGTTTTATTGTCTTTATTTTTGTGGATTTAAGAAAAATTAAGAAAATGTTAATGATTTTGAGGTTATTTTTAGTAGGATGAGAAGACATTAATGTGGAAATGTGTTTGTGGTTTTTGGAGTGGATCTACAGTGCTCGTAATGGTGACCTAACGAAGTACGAGGGTTGTGGTTGTTTGCACAACTAACATTTTATTGGATATTGCATTTTTTAGTATTGTGAACGATGGTTTGCTTATCGTAGTGTTAAAAACTATGTTAATATGGCGATTTGGACCTCTAGCAAAGTAGAGTCGATAACATTTTCACATAAAAGAAAGAAGTAACTACAAGAAATTATCGTTGACCCTTAAGCAGCTAATGATTAGTGTCCGACCGAAGGTTCGGCTTCGGCTTCGGCCAACTTCGGCCAAAAAAACACCTTCGGCCGCACATTCGGCTTCGGCCAAAGGAGCCGAAGGTTAGCCGAAGCCGAAGTTTTTATATCCAGCCAGTCGCTGAAAACGGAAAGAATTGAGAGTGTGACGTGAATGTGACATTGAAACGTATGGTATTCCTCAAATAAAAATAAACAAATCTTAGTTTATTATTTTTGGAAAGCCGCAACTTAGTTATTTAAAATGCATATTGCAATCATTTTCAGCACTATAGTAGAGGGAAATTAAACAAAAAAAACGAAGTTATGATGTAGTTGGGAAGTTGAATTTTTTTGTTTTTTTTTCTTTACATATGTTAAGATAAAGCAAAAAAAAATTTCTGCAAAATCGGCCCTGTGCTGCACGAGAAAATTGCATAAATGTCAATTTTTGATGCATTTTGAGTGCATTGCTACACTATTTTTTTAATTTCTCCAGTTCTGTTGGTCGTAGAACAATAAAAAATATTGCAAAATACTCGTGAATGATAAGACTATCGAACTGATTCGGTATAAATACTTTAAAAATGAACCCTAACCTCAAAAAACCAAAATGTATGAAATTTTGTTTTATTTTACAAGAAATGCAATAAATAACGGGAAAATAGTCGGATTTTGATAAAAATTAGAGAAAAGATGTCCTTTGATGCTATAAATACGTGGTTGAAATTAAAAAAAAATTTCGCTTTTTACGGCAAAAATTGGCAGTTTGCGAAAAAAATTTAAAACTGCAGCCATTTTATGCCAAATCATCGTACGGTAATTTTTTTTTTTAAATTGTAGGTTTTTTTATGTACTTACTTGTGAGCATACGCAAAACGTCGTTACTTTATTTGAAATGCCCATTTTAGGCCTTTGAAAACACTAAAAAATTTAAATTTTTCAATTTTTTGCCTTTTTTCATAGTTGGCAAGTAGCTTTTCATAGTAAGCAAAAGGCAAAAAATTGAAAATTGAAATTTTTTAGTGTTTTCAAAGGCCTAAAATGGGCATTTCAAATAAAGTAACGACGTATTGCGTATGCTCACAAGAAAATACATAAAAAAAACTACAATTTAAAAAAATTTTTTTTACCGTACGATGATTTGGCATAAAATGGCGGCAATTTTAAATTTTTTTGCAAACTGCCAATTTTTGCCGTAAAAAGCGAAATTTTTTTTTAATTTCAACCACGTATTTATAGCATCAAAGTACATATTTTCTCTAATTTTTATCAAAATCCGACTATTTTCCCGTTATTTATTGCATTTTTAGTAAAATAAAACAAAATTTCATACATTTTGGTTTTTTGAGGTTAGGATTCATTTTTAAAGTATTTATACCGAATCAGTTCGATAGTGTTATCACTCACGAGTATTTTGCAATTTTTTTTTATTGTTCTACGACCAACAGAACTGGAGAAATTAAAAAAATAGTGTAGCAATGCACTCAAAATGCATCAAAAATTGACATTTATGCAATTTTCTCGTGCAACACAGGGCCGATTTTGCAGAAATTTTTTTTCGCTTTATCTTAACATATGTAAAGAAAAAAAACAAAAAAATCCAACTTCCCAACTACATCACTAACATATGACAATTTCCCTCTACTACTATGACTATAAAACAAAATAACAGTGAAGAATTTTCATTATTATGTATATTTTTCAGTCAGTATACCAAGATTTCTGTGTATGATTGAACCTTCGGCTTCGGCTTCGGTTTCGGCCGAAGGTTATGGCAAAAGCCGAACATTCGGCATCGGCTTCGGCTTCGGCCTAAAACTGACCTTCGGTCGGACACTACTAATGATTAGCCTGAGCATCACAAACACTCTTCCTCAATCTGCTTCTGTTCATTGCTATCGGTTCCTAGCTGTTAATTCCCTTTATTTTTAACTCGTTTTTCATACACCCTCTCCGGTAGCGGATGCTGGTTGCATTTTATTTCGTATCCCACCGCTGCCACCATTTTTTTGTAAAGGTTTTTTTAGAGCACGTCACAGGAGTCTGTAGTACATTCCTCGAAGGGAGATGAACACTATGCCTTTACAATTGTTTCTTTATTTAATAAAAACGCGTCACTTTAATTTTACTTACTGGCTTTTTATTTGGCTTTAATTAACACGCCTGGGCGAATAACCCTCTTGAAGCCCCACACCAGAAAATAGGCTTGGTCCACGTTATTCGTCTGCAGCAAACAAAAAACCTGGTGCCGAACATATGACGCTTAGTTTCAGGTACGATCATCTACGAGATTGCTCGCTCGTTTCAAACAAAGTTATATACATATACCGCCCCTGAGGCCTACTTCTTTTTTTGGTTCCGGCAGGTGATCCCTGAAAAGTATGTCCCTAGTGTATTTGTTTTCTCTATTCATCCTAATCAACATACTATAGTCCATTCATTTTCACTTGTCCGAATTTGTTCGAAATAAATATAACCCTTAACTTCGGAGATTGCTGCATTGCGTACTTGTCCTTACTAACCTGTAAGACTAGTTCGGGTCGTTAGTAGCCAATTGATCGTAACTTTATTAAATAAATAAACAATTATAAAGGGCTAGTGTTTATCTTCTTTCGAGGATGAACTACTCAGTCCCGTGATGTGCTCCAAAAAAAACTGTTACAAAATAATGGTGGCAGCGGTGGGATACGAATACAAATAAAACCAGTATTCGCTACCGTTGGTCCGTTAGCGGACAACATTTTCGGTCCTCGATCCTAAGAGAAAGGAGTTTGAAAAAGAGGAAGAAAATCACGGTTTTAAAGGATTTCGTTTTGTTCGGTCCTAGACTTGTGCTAAAACTTGGTAAATCGACAGTGCAGTTTTTTGGACCATGTTATCTTAAAGCACCCTTACGAATCGCTACATACTATATTATACTTTTTTTTTTTTGTATTCATGATCTTTGTTTTGGAACTGAATCTTGTTATCAATTTTTCCATACTAATGCGATGTTTAAATTTTTTTATAAGGAGATTCTTCTTAGCACATTTTCTAAGTTATCCGACAAGCAATCTTAGAGTTTAACAATTTTACTTAAATTTGTTAAAGTAGAAAAAATATTTGAATAACGTTAAAAATATAACTTACCTAAATTAACGTAAATAATATCCTCTGGAGTAACACTAAAACGTGGTGGTGCATGTACGTCTAAATGAAACCATGTACCGTTTTTATGTTGTTTTGGGTCACGGTTCAGGAAGACCACCTTACATTCGTACCATCCTTGATCCGATTCTTGTATATTGGTCAAGTTGAGGGATGCGGCACCAAATGGTGAGTCCGGTGTAACACGTGAAACTCGTCCTTCGTATCCTTCTCCGCTATGTGTTGGATAATTCTCGTACCAAATATAAATTGGTAAATCTGATCCCTGGTTATATTGATTGTTGTGATGGTATCGACATATTTTTTTTTCCAGTAGTGTGTGTTTCATCAAATAAACGAAAAACATAATTTTGCGATAAAATCACAAAAATTATAATATGGAAAAGGATTGGTGTTTTTTTTTTTTTTTTTTTCGTTGTTGTTGTACGGAAACACAAAAGAAATCAAAAAAAATGAAACGGTGGATCCACATATAAAATGGTAGGAAGGAAGATGAAAAAATAAAATTCAACGTTAGTTATCATTTTTAAAAAGGTAATCTGAAAATATTTACTTATGAGCTAGGTGATATCTTATTATGTTTAAAAATGTATATGGTTTCTTTTTGTAATATATATATTTTTTTTTTAATGTAATAATGTTGGTTTTTTTTTACGGATGTGGCAAATTATAAATACACAATAACAAGCGGTTTTCATGCGATTAATATATTTTATATATGCAAAGAATTGCGTGGTTTCTACATTGTGCAAATCTACAATTAGCGCAATAGTAGCACTAAGCAATGCTCTTTCTTTAATTCATTCATATTAATCTTAATTTTATATTAGCGTTTTTTTTTCAAATTGCATCTCAAAATATTTTTTTATAACAATTAACTTGTTAAATTAAAAATACAATATAAAATAATAAAAATATAAATAATTTCAAAAAACTTATTTTTAATATTTTGTTTTATTTTTCATTAATTTTATTGTTTTATTTTATAGTATAAAACTGCCTATATAACTTTTTCTCTACTACTGTAATCTAGATGAGGTTTGTTGGTATCTAATCTATTAATGACGTAGCTTCTTTGTGGGCCGGTTATTTTCTTTTTATATTCGGAATTTTCTGCATACTTTTAGGATTCGATTTTTTCAAATAGTGAATAAGTTTAGCTGTAGCAGAGTGTAGTATTTTTCAATCTAACTTTAAACCCGTTCTAAGCGTTTCTCCCATGAGAATAGGAAAGACATTTCACTCCGTGTAATCGAACGACGAACCTCTGGGGTGGTAGTCAGGTTCGCCTTAACAATTATGCTACAGAGGCTGGTCAGTATTGCTCTGATTTTTAATAATACCACAGTTCATTATATTTTCCAAAAAAAATCACTTTCCACTACATGTTATGACAAAAATGCTTTTGAATTGTCCAATTCATGCCTTTATTAAATGAATAAACACCGATTTGTAAGAACTGCAGTGTATGCCCAACCATTCAATACTATTTACCTTTATTTTCTCACCAAATATTTATTTTTGCTTAACTGTCAATTTTGTACTTTTTAAGGTTATTTGTGTACCTTTTATTTTTAAAATATATTTCCAAAAAATGGCTACCAACCACGCAAACAACGAGTATTTTCCACCCAAAAAAAATCCCCGAATCCAGAAATTGCTTCGATTGTCCTCGCACACAGTGCATACACAGAGTAGTCACTACCAAATTGTGTACTACCTCTGAAGTACTATGGCTGTATGGAAGTTTTTTTTCAACGAAACAAAATACAGTATTTGTTTTTGCGTTGGTTGGTAAAAACACCCCTATAAACCGTGAACAGGGGTGCGGGGCAGCGGCAGCCAGAGTAAACGAAAACGGATTTTTTTTTATTTCGACTTTCAGAAAATCGAATAAAATCCCTACGTTCCATGATTGTTGGTTCCAGCGTTACACTTTCCAATTCTTCCTCATATATGACCTCATATAAGGGTTGGGGGTGGTGGGTGTTTTGTTTTTATTTGCTTTTTTTCAGAAAAATCTGATATTTTTGCTTGTTCTGCTCTGTAAACATAAATTCATATTAATTTTATGCTTTTGCCTCGTTTTATTTTCACCTTTCTGTTCAAACCCACCCTTTTTGGACTCTCCAACCCCTTACATATTGCCTATATATGTTCAGACATATATACATATGTGTGCAGTTTATCGCATCTATATAGTATGTGAAGAGGAGGTGGTGGGTGGTTGGTTATAGATTTGTAATTTTTTTCGGCAATTTTAAAGGGTCTCTTTAGTAGCCTTTTAATGTTGTTTTGTTTCGGGGTTGAAGTTTTTCGGTTTTTGAGAATGAGTTTCATCGAGGGTCTTTTTAACAGTGGAAGTTTGTTTTTCCGGTCAACGATGGTCGAAAATTGTTGAATTTTATTTTTAATGCAATTTACTTTTACTTCAGTTCAATTGTTGGTTGTAATATGTCCTAAGTGGAAATTTAAGTAATTCGGGATATTGATTTTTAATAGATGCAACAGTTTTCTGCTCAATTAAATCAAATTTTATTTTTTCAATTAATGTTTGTAAATATGTTTGTTGCAATATTTGGGGTTTTATGTAAAGCGTTACACAAGAAAAAAAATTCTTAAGTGATATTTCAAGTATATAGCAACAGTAATGAATCAGTTCAAAAGAAAAACCTTCTTTTTGCTCTGGAGAATCAACACGACTCCCATTACTACAAAGCATAGGCGTATCCCGGAATTTTTTTCGGAGGGTGTCCGTCCAAAATTTTAAGAAAAACAAATGAATTTTTATTATTAATAATATGTTTTTTAATTGTTTTTTTTCATAACAGAAACCGAGGGTATGCGATGAAAGTAGCATAGCTATATCACCCCGAGCGCAGTGACGTTACCGGTTGTGGTTTCGGGAGGTGAGCTTTTGAGAATTTCAAGGTGTCTTGGATATAAGCTTTCGCGTTGAGGAATTTGGTTGAACTACGCTGTGTCTCGGATAGGCTTTTGCGCCAGGTCAGCTGCCGAGTTGGGGGTCGATTCTTTAGCTGAACTTCGCTGTGCCTTCGGTACGATTTTGTGGGAAATTTGATCCGGGTTCCAATTCTTGATGGGGATCAGTGCATTTGCTTCGACCAGATGATGTTTGGTTTGCGTCTCCGTTAAGCTTATAAGCAATATGATTAAGCTAACGATATCAATATTATTTTAGTGCCCATGAATTTTAGAAGGTGTTGGAAGGAAATATAAAAGTTGAAGGGAGCAAATTTCACCAAAAATCGTGTACGGGCAACGCTATCCGAGATATAAGCAATTCTGTATTTTTAAGCAATATTATTAAGATAAGTTTTCAGCGGCCACAGTTTCCACGGGGTAGAACTTGAAATAAAGAGTCTGTCACCTACCTAGTTCTATACCGGAGAAAACGGGAGTACTTACTATTAACTTTTCATTATATTCTAGATAAATTATTATTAGAATGGGCATTTCTTAATGATTCTGGAGGGATACAGTGGTCACTGCCCAACACTGTAGATGAGTTATCGTAGGATTATTACGATGATTATGATTAAACGACGTTAGGACCAAGGAGTCTTGGGAACACTATAACCTGTAAGGCTTATTTTGGGGCCGAATTTCCATTCCCCTTTCGGTTTTTAGTAAGAGATCGCTTCCGACAACTTCGTGAATGAACAGTAAGTGCCCCGATGAAAAGGAGTTTTAGACAGAAGCGATATGAGTTTTCATTATTTAGTCTCTTCTTGTAAAAATGATAAATAATGACTCAACAGGACAGTTACCATAGAAGAATCCCAGATTTATTCTGAACTCTGAACTCTTTTTTATTTGATCTCTGATATTAATTGTGACAAGCTGATCACAAGTTCTAAAGCATTCTTGATTGGGACTGATGGAATCGTGTTGAATGCAATGCCTCTAAGCGAAATACTGTCTTATAACTAATAAAAAGGTCGGTCTTCTTCTTCTTTGGAAAGGTATTGTGTCCAAAAGTACCGCAGCCACTTCACTTGCCTTTGGTACTACACTCCTTTACTTTTTTATACCTGTAGACTAGACTGTTTGAGCTATCGCTGGGCATTTACAAATAACATGAAGAGTAGACTCAACTCATAGTCCTCAAGTCGTCCGCCCATCCTACCAAACAAGTATCCTGACATCCTTTCCTCAGCGTCCCAACAATTCCTTAGCCAAGTTAAGAGACGGTAATGAAGCCCAAAAAGTGTCCCGACATCAACCCATCAAGTGTCTCGACAACCTTCTCAGAGTCTGCCAATCCAGGCACGGACTTCTAGCGATCGGTATATTTCATCCAGCTCTAATCGATAAGAGTTCTCTTCATCAAACTGGTGGGTGCCCCAATAGTCGGGTCCAGAACGATGTATACAATGTAATTGGCCCATTGAACTCCCATGGCTACGGTAGGAAAGGATAGTTCCATCCTGACAAGATTAAGGATTATGCAACTGGCTGCGCCCGGTGCCCAGAGGAGATCTTTAAAAGACTATTCACTGCCATGCAGCCCTCGACTCATTTTGGCTTTGTAGGCTTTGAAGGGTGTGATTCTTCTCACCTTTTGCATTCGTTATCCTACTTTCCGTTGGGGGTTTCCCAGAATCGATTCAGAGTTTACCGTGTCAGCACTTAAAGGGCGTAGTCTTCATATTCGTACATCGTCATCAGGTTTTACATCATTCCCCATGACTCTGATGGAATACACTGAAAAGTGCAGGTCCACTCTCTAAAAATGAACCAGTGAAAATTTTACTAGTTCAACCAGTAAACAATAATTTCACTGGAAAACCAGTTTATTCGAGTCTGTTTACTGATTGAACCAGTGAAAAGTTTTCTCTAAAAATTAATTAGTAAATTTTCACTGGTTCAACCAGTGGGTTCCATTTGGCGTACTCAATAAACCGGCTTCCGATTATTTACGGCGGGTAAGCAGCATTTCGGTGCTTAGGTGGGGGGCCCGCTTGGAAAAACGACACTCGCGCTAGAAAAAGTTTTTTTCTTTTTTTTACGTGAATTTCACTGGTTCAACCAGTGAAATTTCACTGTTTCCTATTGGTTGACTAAGCAATGGTTCAACCAATGAATTTGCACTGAAAACCAGTGAATAGTCATGGGTTCGTTATTAGAGAGCACACCTGCGCTCTAAGCGATTTTTTCATTTCTCAACACATTGCGGCCTAAACAACCACCTATGGAGAATCGGAAGGCTATACTTCAAGGAGGACGAGTCATTCCTTCAAGTTATGTGTTACTGTCTCGGGTAAAGAGGAGCACGGTCTCGTTGTTCGGAGTGGCCTTGCGTTACCAAGCAAGTTTGAGCGCCAGTTCTTTAGTCCGTTCAAGCGGTCTAGACTAGACTACAAATCTGAAATCTAGAAGTACAATAGGTCCAAGTTGCGCCAGCGGTATGCCATGGATTGAAACCTTATTAAAAAAAAAAATACACAGAATTATACATATACCACTGTGTAAACATAAAAAGTACTGAACAAGCTCAATAAATCTTGTTAATAAACAAAACCTATTTTAATAAAACGCTTTTATTGCATATTTAATCTGGTGTATACGGTTGGAATGATTTATTTAAAAAAAACTCACAAAAACTCTCATCGCTAACATTTGCTTGTTAAACAACCCTAAAACTCACCACCACAGTACAGCACGAATATAATATCAAAAAAAACAAATATTCAAAACCTTTTATATTTGCTTACGTGCTTTACATAAATCATCTAAAATTCATACCAATTACCGAGTAGCAGCACAGCACTGTCCGAATTATGCCAATTATCCAATTCAAACAATCGCATAAATATAAGCAAAACAAAACAAAACAAAATTTCTCAGGTTATAATAATTAAGAGCCATCATTTCCCTTCAGTCATTACGCATAAAATTGAGATGCTTCATAATTTGCAGAAATTAGATAATACCCGGGCTCGAATGGGAGAGCAACAATAGGAAACCCATTAGCAGGAGAATAATTAGAAGTGAAAAGTCATCCCCGCAAAATCGAATTAATTAGAATTAATCGAGCCAAAGTATTCACCACATAATGGTCTACCTTTATTCTGATTAATATCCAGAATCATTTCCTCCTCTATTCATAGGATAAAGCGAAAAAGATATATATAAATAAAGACCGGCGGGGGGGGGGTGTGGTGGTAGATAACAGAGATATGGTCGGGAGGGTAAATACCTTATATTGTATTATCTGAAAAGGGCCATAGATAAAGCATAACCCTGACAGGAAGTAATAGTATAGTGGCCGGCAAAAGGATATGATATCCTTGAATTCCATCCATATTTTGATATTACGGACCATTCAACACAGGTCATCTTTTGTCGTTCATGTTCATGGGCTGTGGCGCGGGGGATGCTTTCTCTGTGGTGGTAGTGTTATCCAATTAAAATTTATAAATTGACAATTAATATGAATGAGCCCACAAAATAACTTCATTCGAGATACTTTACTGGAGGCAATTTGAATTATAAATCACCTGAATAGTAAGTACCTGGGGTCCTATAATACTGGCTACAGTGGAATCCTCGATGGGCGGGAGCAGGGGGCAGAGGAGGTGGCACTAAAATGGTGCGTTTCCAATGGGATTTCTCCACCTGTCTTCCACAGTTGATTATATTATATATATATATTTTAGAATGTTGGTCCGTCTGTTGTGCTCTACATACATAAACCAGAAAACGGACATCTAATTCACAACTAAATAATATCCTCCTCGATGAACTGTACAATGATCAATGTACAATATTAAACCCTAAATACCTTTTAAATCACTACCTTTAAAGCTCAATATCAACGAGCTAACTTATTTGCTAGTTTTCAGGATATCCAACTGTGTGAAAGGTATAGTATACGAGTATATAGCCTGTATGCTATTGTTAAGCTTAAAATTGAAAGAGATTTCACTCGCCTGTCACATCAAAAATCCAGCATACAGAGTGGAAAAGCCCAGCACACACATCACGTTTTCGGATGAATTTTAATTAAAATCCTGCCATCATCCCCTAGACGATCGTTAAATTTTCTATATTTATATGCCAGTACCAACAGCGCGCGGTGTGAGCATCGAAGGTAATCTACATATAGTCATCCCCCACCATTTATTTACAAAGAGGTATTCAGCTGCTACTTTAGGTGTAGTAAATTTGCTATCCTCGTGTAAATGTTTATGGAAAGTACTTGGTTCGGAAATATGCGCGTGCAAAATCCAACAGCATTTTTGGGGCAAGCATCTACTAGATTCACCACCATATCGCTACACCACTATCATCCTGCCCCAAAAATCCCCATCGACCCCAAAATGCGGAATTGCAATACGCTTGCGGACGGATGCTTTTGGGCCCATTTGTGGATTGTGCACAATTTTGAATGTTATGCGGTTTTATTAGGAAGCTATTAAATTCGAGCGAAAAAAAAATTAATAATAAAATTAAGGCAAAAGTTTGATTTTGTGTATAATAAACTATATTTAGTTTTGATCTAAAATGGTCCATCAAAATCAAATACAAATCTGACTATAATATAAGCAATAATTTCACGGGCTCCACTAAAATATTACATGGCAACCCTTATTAAATATTTGAATTATATTACAGCACCATATTCGAGGATTATGTATAGAATGAGATGATTTAGCGACCAACGGTTGCATTATCCACTCAGGAATGCTTCTGCTAAACGAAGTGCAAACCAGAAATATCCGATTGCATTAAAATATGAATATTTGCAGAGTGCAAGAGTTATGGGTTGCCTCAATTCTGGAAGCTGAAATTTTAATATCATCGTTGCATTGCAGGTTGTTGAAATTAAAACCAGTGAGTATGTAGATTTTGGGATTACTGTGTGTGTGTCAAATATTTAATTCTATCTGTCGTAGAAACATATTATTGGTTATTCTTAAAGATATTAATTTTTCAAGACCTCCCTGTAATGTGTAAAATATCCCTGGGGTGTTAGATGAGGAAGCTCTCAAGTGAATTAACTCTGTAGCACCCCACATATAACTGACCGACCATGGAGAAAATAGACATTTCTTAAATCCGCACCAGCCACTTTCAAACTCTGTCTCTTTGCCTTATTTATGATCATAGTGTAGCAAAATTTTAGTACTAGTCTTTCGTTGTAAAAACATCACCTAAGCTCGCATGCAGATTCGGGCTCACTATGCTACGATTTACAGGAACTAGTTAAAGCTGGCCTGTTGGAAACCAGTTGGAGCAGTTAACTAAAAGTCTAGTCAGACTAGCTAACTACTCTAAGTGCTTTTCAGCAGATCGGTTAACTGATCTAACTGCTTTTTAACAAGGTTATTATCTATCCTGCTTTGCAATAGATTGGTTAACAGCTTCAACTGACACTGAGCATAGTGACTAGTGAACCATAATACTCAGTGGGCAATGGCGTATTTTAAGATTTGACGCCCTGGGCCTATACGATTGCCCGCCCCATAAATTAGGTCATACAAAAGAATAAGGCCTACAAATTTTTAACCCAGAGACTATACCTATCGTTCCCAAAGGATTTTGATGCGCTGAATCCGAATCCGTGTTCAGAATGGCTCCTACATGTTTGGTTTTCGAGATATCCTAACCTAAAAGTGCAAAAAACGCGTTTTTTTGCAGTTTTTGAGGTTACGTGACGTAAGGAAAAAAATTATAATCGAAAAATTTTGTATGGCAATTGAAAGTACCACCCTGTCCCTTTTGAACCTATTTGGATTTTTTGAAATATCTTTTTTTTTCACCAAAATATCGCTATTTGAAATTTTACACTTTAGCGTATTAACCTAACTACAAAAATGTTGATTACACGAAGTTGATTGTTGATTATACGAAGATAATTTTTTATTCTTTTTAGTACCGAAAACGAAAGTTCACTGCGGTGACAAGAAATTTTCCCAGGCTCAAGTAACCCAATACCTACTGAAATACGTATATGGAAATGCTTCCTTCAAATCCTTGTGCTTTTTTAATGTGGCACCAAGAATTGTTTTAAAAGAACACATTTTTTTGTAGACCATCCGCAAGATCAATCGGGTAACTTCCCCAAAAGGAATTGTAATATTGCATCTCATTTGCAAAAGAATGGCGTCATATGAAGATTTGAGCCCCCAGAACTCGTCCCACAATTGGTCCCATATCTGGAAAAAGGTATTAAATTTTTTGTCACAAAAGGTCGCCTATACTCCCTCTCGGCACTCATGCTATAGTTTCTTTTCTTCTTCTTTCTCTTATGATCGCTTCAGAATTCTTCTGTGCATTTTTTCTTACCAGCCTCCTCAAAATCATCAAAAGATTCCTGTTTGATCTCTATGAAAGTGATAAGTGACACGTAGGATCTGGAAACTAACTCTACGTCTGTGTCGAAACCTTTAAGAATTTTGGAAACTATATAAGCTTTTTGGTGGCCCGCGTCACTTTTATAGCTTAAAGAGCCGCTATTATTTCGTTCCAATTTTTGTTAAGCCTGGCACAGGCATCGTCCCTAGCTGACCATCGCCAATATCACAAATTTTCCATTTTCATGGCTTAGCTTAAAAGGATTGCAGTAATTTTGTACGAACGTTGATGCTGAAGAAAAGACGTATAAATTTTGCAGCAACCCCAAAAAGTCATTTTTCTTTCAGTGTATTAAGTAACGATTATTAAAGGCTTCCAAAGCTGATCACGCAAGCCGCCCTTCGCAAGCTACCGCCCCGGGCCATAGCCCCTATGGCCCTAGGGTAAATACGCCACTGTCAGTGGGCCTGGAGTGAAAATGAAAATGGAGCAGTTTGTAAAAATTACGTATTCGTAGATATCTACTACTAACAACGATTTAACGATTTTCAAAAGGAGCATTTGCGATCGAGTTAGCGAGAGACATTAGAGTTGTGGGTAGAAGTAGGTCTGTGCCTCAATGACATAAAAATGTTCGAGAACGAAGAGATCTAGTAGATAAAAGCGTAGATGGAGAGGTCTTGGTTAACGCTTCTTGAGCACAAGGGAAAGCCATAAGCCTCAAAGTAGAATAAAAGATTATCGAACCACGGTTACAAATTTTTTTTGTTTAGATTGTTTATAGGTAGGTACATTGGGCTTCGTACAAATTTCTCCACTTTGGTGTGAACGGTAAATGAATGACGAGTATGACCTGACGGACTGATAGTACAAATGGTAATTCCTAATATGTTGCGTAGAACACGATTATAAAATGAGTTTACAAGAGGTGCCTCTTTTTTCTTTTGGCCAGTACAATGTCATACTTCAAATGGGGCGAGGTGCGATTGTAATGCTAAAATGATAAAAACAAGGAAATTAAAGAAAGAAAGAAAGTTAATACCAATCGAGGGGTTTTTTCCCGAGTTTGATTCTAGTTGATGCCTCAGAGTAGGTCACCTCACCTCTAAGAGGCTAAGTGCACGGCCACAACGCAGCCTGCCTAGCCTAACACTGCACATAACATCATATAGGTTTAGTGTGCGATGGTCAAATTCTGTTCTTGCTAGGTGCGATGGCTGCGTTGTGGCCGTGCACTAAGAATGGTAAGAAGGCAGTACAAATGATATCAGGTTTCTTGTTGGCTTGGTGTTAGGACACTTGGCTGCACTTGTCTTGAAGTTGATCTTCAAAATTTATGGATGATAGGAAAGGCGGAGGACCCCACATAAGAAAATAAGTCTGTCTTTCGAGCAGTCTAGTCTGAGCTGCAAGCCATTAGGCAGACTGAAGTATAGGGTTGTAGTACAATAGGCCAAGCGACTGGTACTTCTACCGGTACTTTTGGACCTTATATCTCATTAAAGAAGACGATCACGAACTACTCTTTGTACTGCCACACCATCATCTCGTTGGTCACGTCACGGTACAATGTCTAGTCGTTAGCTTAGGGAAAGAATAGGTTTGAGGTTAGTTACGAGGAATCAAGAAGATGTTGAACAAGACGACGATGAGCCATGTGTTTGAACTCTTGAATTTTGTAAGAGTTTGGAAACACTGACTACAAAAGATTGTAGATTGGGGGTTGTAGGTGGAAGGAATGAACCGAGCGTTTTTATAATAGTAGCGACAAGTGTGTAAAGGCTGCTACATGGCTCTTGGGGCCAATCGTGGTCACCAATGGATTTGAAAGACTCTTTTAGCAGTTTATTTAACCACGCCAAGATAATTTTTCAAGCTGCACTCTTAATAGGAAAGTTGTATTCGATGAGAGGCCAAATTTTGACTTTGTTGGGTGTCGAAAGGGTCAGGGGAGATGTGTCTTAATTTGACATGACTCCTCACCTTTACGGATAATAAAGTGCATTCCTTGATCGAATCGGGTACGGCAGCTCACTGTTTTACGCAGAATACCGTCACAAAACAAAGGACACGGAACATGTCTCCTAAAATTGGCATGTGGCATGACCCACGACCTTGTGTCGGAGGAAGTGTAGAAAAAGGGTGAACAGAATGCTGAAAGTCATTCACTGGCGGTCTAGTGGTAGAGTGGATGATGGTTTTGCTGGGTAAGAGTCTTATGTAACCCGATAGCATTGAGCTTTCTACCTTCTTTTCAATCAATGAATATTCTAGAATTTGTATAAACAATTCTCTCATTTCTTAAATTTCTATCTGAACCTGTAGCGATTTGATTACATCCAACATGTTCGTTATACAAAAAGATAATTGGATTTTACAAACTGTAACCACTATCAGTAAGCTAGAAAATTGGCTATTAGTCAAAAACCCCAACTACAATACTCATTTACCAGTTGAGTAAGCTTGAGGATCTGAAATAGAAGTTGGTGTTCAAAATTAAAATTAATACTGTACGACACAAGGGATTTGGGCGCTGTCCGTCCTTTTTTACTAATACTATATCATCAAAAGTGTGACGCCTTACAAAAAAATACAAATACAGAAAGCTTATCACCAACAATTTTTTTTACCAAGAAACACTTCTGTTAAGGATCTTAACTTAATAAAAAATAATTCGTAGACGTCGCATTCCATCAGCACAATCACATCAGCAGTGTTCTGTAACAAAGGACAAAATACGAGATCCAGAATCCTGTGGAGTTGTGTGTTTTTTTTGTTTATTTACAACTTTTTTGTTGGATGTGGGATCCTTTTCATGTCAGAGAAACTTTTTCCATTTAATGCATTCACCAAGGTAAAATAAGCTCATATTACTAATATTAATACAGAAACTAAGTACAGTTGAAAGCAAAACTTTTTTAATTAATCAGCAACATTCGGGGTTAGAGAATGGGAAATAAAATGAAATCCATGAGAAGAGACACACAAGGGGTGAACAAGTGCCCAGGATATTTTACTCCTTTTTCTCCCCAGGCCGTATCCTTTTTCGCAAAAGACACAAGGTATATATATATGTGGAGGAGGAGTGAAAGAGTGCTTTTCTGATTTTCTTTTGGTTATATTGAAAAGTTTTCTTTAGTGCATGTACATATGTTAAGGAGGTCCCGGCCCCAAGCAAGTTGGAAATGGAAAAGTTGCACTTGTTTTGCTCGAGGATTTGTAAACAAATTTCTGGTGGATTAGTGTGGTTGTGTAGGTGGGGCTTGAAATGGAAATACTATTACTTGGCTTTTGTTTGCACTTAAATGAAATTCACGTTAAGTAGATAAAGTAGATTTGTTTTGTTTATTTACCTCGTCTTTCATGCCCCTCACCCCAGCCTCATCCGCCTCACTTAATTTATTGTAATTTTATCTCTCGTTCCACTTGTGCGGTAGACTAATATTTAGAAAATGGGTCACTTGTGTCGCAATATCTAAAATCCTGGTCGGTGACAGTTTTCTCAATGAGACTAGGAGATTGCATGCATATGTAATATTTTTGCATGGATACACCATACCATACTTCTCCTACATATACCGGATAGTAGAAGGCGGCAATGGAACACCAGAATAGAGGGTAAAGGGGTGAAGGTAAACTGCAGCTATTATAATAGACAACGACCATCCAACCAGAATGGAGAGAGGAAGAACACCATCAGGAATTGTCCGCTCTATCCTGGATTAAGCTGCAGCAATGGCTCTCCTTATGCGCTCTCGAACTGGCAAACAAAGGCCGTATTTAAACGTAAATTTAGCTTTTTGTTCTGTTCAAGTTCCTCTGTAAGAAGATATGAATATTAAAACCTGATTAAAAATTAAATACCCATGGTACGGATTCAGTATATGGTTACTGGAGCAGAACCATGATAGGTTGGTAGGTGACCAGATGTATATTCTGGTTCTTAATGAAAATTACTTTAGTCCTTTAAGGACATGACGACACAGTAAACTTATGGAAAAGTTTAAATTTGAATAAAGTTTTCAATGTAAAATTTTAAGTTATCGTTCTTATGATACAATGAATTTTAAGGAGTTTTGAGAGAGACTTTAGTAGAGATAGTTAATTAAGTTTTTTTTTATGTTGAAGTTTCTGGATGTATTCATGTCAAAGAGGAATTAGTTGATTACGCTCTGCGTTTCCTTAAATCAAGCCGTTTACCTATAAACCATACAATAATAAGAAAAAAACGTGTATTTGAATAAAGACTTTATTGCCTTATTACACAATTAGGTACTATCAATCAGGCTCCTTAGATGGCATCTTAGATGGAACGCAAATTTTTTTAACGATTGATTCCAAGTATAATATCTTGGCATTTCGGCGGAGTATAGCAGCGTTTGGGCGATATCATTATTCTGGAACATTTAAAATAAAGTGGTCAATGTTGTAGATGGCGGTCAAGTAGATGGCAAAGTTAACTCTTTTACCATTTTCCAACTGTACGGCCAAGTGAACAACAGCGACAGGTTTTTCATGAGTGGCCAATTAAAAAATGATAAAAATCCCATATAAAAGGCACGATCAGTTTCTCCTCAATCTTCCGGGCAACTTTTACAAATTTTCTTTCCCTCAAAACCTTATTTTGACTATTGTCAACTCTTTAAAAAAATTAGCCAAGTCTGTCCAGCCGTTCTCAAGTAATGCGCTCACCAACGAACAGCATCGAAAACAGCACCACTTATGCAAAACTATCCTATCTTTCAATCTGGAACCAATCATACACATTTACAAAATTTCATTGAAATCGGTTGGACGGTTTCGGAGAATAGCGTGTACGAACATCGTGACACATGATTTTTATATGTATGGATTTGTGATTTTCTTACTTTTCCAATGCGCGAGGAAACTGCTCGAGGTCGAGGCGAACAAAAAAACAAAATTCATCGAAATAAGTCGGGTTCTCGAGATATCATCAAAAAAGCCGTTCCATACAAAATGTATGAGAAAATGAATTTTTTTATAAATTTTTTTTCGCGAATTTTTCCGATGTTTTAGTTATTCTGCTATTCGGGGTGGAGACAAATCCAAAAAATCAAAAGTCATAAAAATCGGTCTAGCCGTTCGTGAGTTATAAATGGTGTAACTAACCCGACTTTTTTTAGTTTTTTTTCGATTTTCAATTCCAAAGTAGATAAAATAAATTTTCAATCGAAAAAAAAAATATAAAAAAAAAGTTGGCCCACTTTGGAATTGGAAGACTAATTTCAGAAAAAATCAAAGTTTTTTTTGAAAAAAAAAATTAAAAACGTCGGACTTTTGAAAAAGTTTTTTACAAAAAATTGAAAAATTTTATATAATTCGACGTCTGAAAAATTTTTGGTATTTTTTTCTAGAAAGTTAATAAAAAACCAAAATTTTGAAAAAAAAAACGTCTCGATAGATCAATTTTTGAAAAAGATATGGTTATTTGAAAATTTGAAAAAATTTTTGGGTTTGGATAAAAAAAATTGAAAAAATTATGAAAAATGTTTTTGATAGAACGACGTTTTTGACGAAATTACAAAGTTTCAGCCAAATCAAAAACGGTCAAGTTCAATAGTGGTCGATTTGACGTGGAATGACCCATAGATTGTCTCGTTCCACTCGATTTTTGTGTAAGATCTTTTTCCAATCTTTTATAGTTTTGGGTTTTTTTCGCTTTCACTTTACGTATGTCAGCTATTACATTCTTCATCCATCATTTTCTTGGTTGTCCAGATGAATTAAATATGATAAAAGGATGATGATAAATAGCAAACTCAATGATCAAAGGCTACAATGTTGGAGTGCGTAGGTGCCTAATGCTTAAAGTGCCCGACCGGCCTGAGCTAAAATTATGCATTTGTATGACAAATTAAATGAGATCAAATAGTCCGGGGAAATTAGCAAAAAAAACGCACGAAAGGAGACAAAATTCGGAAATGGCTGAAAATTGGACCACAGCTTCCTTGGGACTTTTTAAGAAAACAATTTCGGAATCACAAATAAAACAAAATGGCCGCCGGAAATATAGCGGTTTTCCAGTGTTTTCCTTGTATCTCGGTTTCTATAAGTCGTACAAACCCAAAAGGCCCCAAATGTTGACAATGAAATTCTCTACAACTTTAGTTCTATAAAGATGTTGACCCGATTAGCCCTTTCAAAGTTATTCAAGGTCAAAGTTTCCAAAAACCACTTTTTGGCGAAACAACACTCAAAAACTGGTTTTTTCAAAAATTTGTTTTGATCAGTCAATACGAAACGTTATTGCCTACAAAAAAGCCTCTTGTCATTTTTTCGAAAACTTAACTCTTTCGAAGTTATTCAAGGTCAAAGTTTCAAAAAATCAGTTTTTGGTCAAAAAATGACTCAGAAACTGATTATTGAGAAATTTTTTTTGTTCTATTGTTCTATACAAAAGATTATTGCCTACACTAATGACACCCTTGCCATTTTTTCGAAAACTTTTCGAAAATTTTTGCAAAAATCAATAGTTAGTGATTTTTTGGCCGAAAAGTGGTTTTTGGAAAATTTCACCTTGAATAACTTCGAAAGGGTTAAGTTTTCGTTAAAATGACAAGAGGCTTTTTTGTAGGCAATAACGTTTTGTATTGACTGATCAAAACAAATTTTCGAAAAAACTAGTTTTTGAGTGATCTTTTCGCCAAAAAGTGATTTTTGGAAACTTTGACCTTGAATAACTTTGAAAGGGTTAATCGGGTCAACATCTTTGTAAGAAGTAAAGTTGTAGAGAATTTCATTGTCAACATTTAGGGCCTTTGTACGGCATTGTACGAGCTATAGAAACCAAGATACAAGGAAAACACCGGAAAACCGCTATATTTCCGACGGCCATTTTGTTTTTTTTGTGATTCCGAAATTGTTTTCTTAAAAAGTCCCAAGGAAGCTGTGGTCCAATTTTCAGCCATTTCCGAATTTTGTCTCCTTTAAATGCTAATTTCCCCGGACTAATAGTAGTAGTTCCAGTTTTCAACGGCTTTTCTTTGGACGCTTTGATTTATCAACAGAATCTAAAAAAAGTCTCAAAGCGGCCGCTAGCGGCGAAACTATACGGAATTCGAAAAAACAGTGAAGACAAAATTTGTAGAAAATTTTATGCTCTACAACTTTGCTCTTTTGATATTTTCATCAAAATGCATAGTTTCCACTCAAAATAGAGAAAAAAACGGAAAATGGAGAAAAAACACCTATTAAGTATAGCCTTGAACATATTTCGTTAGGCAACCCATCACCGTGACTTTTGTTAGCATATTATCTATCATGAAAAAAAATTTCATTCGGTTACTCGATCGGTGAAGGTCGTTGTTCTACGGATCCTGTACTATAAGGGATTTCAGGATTTTACAGCAATTCCTAAATTTTTTAACCCCTTCAAGCATTCAAGCTGACCATATTATGGAACAATTTCATTTGGGCTGGTTTTATACTATGCTTATTATCGTATGCGACAGAAGCTTCATTGCCATCACACCCAAACGATGTGACAGATTTACCACAATTAATTGGTTTGAAGACTGATGTCAGTTTAAATGAACGCTTTATTTACCCAGAAACCAGCTCGAAAATCAATTCTAATTCCAATATTTCCGCCATAAACAATTTTCGCATCCCTTGATCCTAGGACTGTTATGACCTGAGAATCTCATTTCCTGTGGTGCACAGATACCTATTATGCATCTTCAGAGTTAATCCATTATTTCCGCAAAATTTCCTGGTCTAAGAAGCATTCGAATATGTAACGAATTTTCAATCATGCCTGATTTTACACGGTAATATATTCGTTTACAATTTTGTGGGTAAAGTGCTAAAGCTGTTCTGTTAAATACAGAAAAAAATCAAAGAACCATAGGCATTAGTGTTTAGTTGGATAAAACTATTTATTGGGATTTATTTATCAGATTTAAATTCCACGTTATCCCCTGACTCCATATTCACATTTTCCTTGCAAATCCCATAGAATTCGATTATTATTAAACTAACATTGACTACATTCTAATCAAAATACAACAATTTAAATAAAAGCTTAATTAAAAAATCCTTATAACAAGATTATACATACAACAAATCCCCCCATACCACCACCCAAAATCAGCATACTATCGTATAAATAAAGCCCAAATGAAACTGGCTATCCTGTAACTAGCTTAGAAATTGACAGATTTGTGAATTGAGGTTTCCAATTTCCGGATACCATTTTCCTCCTGTAGATAATCGACTTAGAATTAGACCGAATGACAGACAATACCCTTTAGCCCATCAGGATAATATGGTAGTCCCTTTTAAATTTTAAGTATCCTACAGGGGCGATCATTTGTAATTACTTTTCTAGCTTTAAGCATGAAAAACATCCCTTTTCCTATCAATTTGCCCTTACCTTCTTCAGTTGACTTAATAAATCCTTAACCAAGGACGGGAGAATAGTAAAGAGTAAGGATACGATATCGTTGAACAAAGCAGAAGTGATGTCATGTGGAAAATCTTATCATCGATATATCCTTACTCTATAGAATTGTCAGACAGAAGTCAAGGATTACTCCAGAAGCTGTACAAAATGAGGAAATGTCCCTTATACCAAACATGAAATTTCTCTCGAGAACTTATATCCCCCGGGGGGTATATTTCTCTAGCTAGAGATGAAGGTTATTCGAGCCAGCCGGGAGGCGAGAATGCGTATCCTTTTAGTGGTATCCACCAGTACCTTACGAGAGTACGTCTGGATGTAATAATAATAATTTTCCATCTATTTGACATTAGGATAGTTAAGGAGACAGGTTTTGGTATCATGGAACGTATATATATGTCTCTATTTACTACTCATACATGTATACACAGATTTCAACGATTTGAGGTCGTTTTTAAATCCGTAAAATGTGGATCGAGGATGGATATAAATATCTACAATGCTACTCGCTTCATTTTAATGTCAGACCTACCTGTCTGACTTCGACCTGGTGAAGAGGGTAAAGGTGTCAAACAGTTTCTCCCGCAAGTAAACGTACTGGAAACTTTTAATCACGTTCAGTTCATTAGATTTGTCACAGATATCAGGAATGTCACCTCCGTCATGTCAGCTAGAATTTCTTTGCAAATTTGTTAAACTTTCCCCCCTCCTACCCACTCACACACAGACTACACGCATAAAAACGATACACATACACAAACGCACACAAAAACAACTTTACAGAGCGCTTCGAAGGACACTAAATGTGTCAAGGATAGTAAAAGTGCCAACACGAAATGTATTTTCACTTCAGGTCTAGTCTGTTGTGTATAGAACATTTTCATTTTAACAAACACACTGGTAGCTCTCTGCTCCTCACAATGGTGTTTTGTGATCAATTGACTTTCAGGACACAAGCAGAATAGAGAAGAAAAAAAAAGGATTCTAAAACAGTAATTCGCGTTGATAGAATGAAGTCCTTGAGCAAATGCAATTTGGATTGCATTGAAAATAATTTGAACTCAATTGAGATTGAGTTCTGATTGGATAAACACAGTGTTCACTTCAGGTTTCGTAATCTTCTAGTGGCTGGTACTCGATTGTACACAGGGCTGCTCCGAAACAAAGGTAATTGGAATACCCAGGGTACTGCAGATAAAAAGGATATACTATATACAGTTACCACTCTCTCACCACCATTATATGTATATTTGAAAACTGAGTACCAGAAACCTTTGTTTTTCTTGTTTACGCTTCGTTTTGTGTAAGCGCGCGGTTGAAATGTTAATTGGAGTTGATTTGTCGTGTACTAAAGGTGTACGGTTGACATAATTTAAAAAAGAGCCATTGTTTATGGGAATGTAGAACAGCGGGAATTTAAAACCTTGAAGTGAAAACGCTTGTTTTGTGGAAAATATAAAAAAAAAAATACAAAACGAAAAATACCAAATTGGACATATTTTTTGGTGAGGTAAAATTCACTTTCTGTGAGAGATGGTGGAGATGTTGAATTGCGTTGAAACGTTGCAGGACTAATTTGGTCTGATGACCAATGGGGGTGTGGATCAGAATGATGTAAAACGCTTGTGATGTTCACAAGAGTGTAATATCTCGCTATGCCGATGGTTTACTGAATCAGGCTTTTTCCGCGTTTGTGTGGTATATATTTTTTATGGGCTAAATACAAATATAGTGGTCCTTCGGTATACGTCCACTTTTCGGTATGCTCAACTTCATATACTGTCCTGTTTGAAAATGAAACATTTTGTTTGGAATACAAAACACGTGCCTATGTTAACCTCTTTTGAGTAAAAGCCACAATTCTACAACAATCGAAAATACCAAGTACCAGCGTCCATTCTGACTAGGCTTTCCGAATAAAAACGACCGAGGACGTGTGTGCGCATCTAAACGCAGCCATTGATATTAGATAGTTCTAAACTCAGAAATAACCTTTTGTACAACCAGACAGACTACAGACAGTCTTGTTGTTAGTCACTTAATGGTACAATATCTACTAGCTAAGTTCGAAGGAGGGCATAGAGTTCAGGTTATGAGAAGTCACAGGAATGTTGAAAGAAATGGCGATGAACCTTACTCTCTAAAAACGAACCAGAAACTGTTCACTGCTTTCCAGTGAAAATTCACTAGTTGAACCATTGCTTAGTCAACCAATAGCAAACAGTGAAATTTCACTGGTTGAACCAGTGAAATTCACATAAAAAAGGGAAAAAAAGCTTGTTTCTAGAGCGAGTGTCGTTTTCCCTTGGAACCCTTTACAGTCACGAAGATAATTGCCTAGAATATGAGTCACATATATTTTTTCAATGGTTAAACCAGTGAAAATAAAATTCACTGGTTGAACCAGTGAAAATTTTACTAATTAATTTTTAAAGAGAGATTTGTGAGATTTTCACTGGTCCAATCAGTAAACAGACTCAAATTAACTGGTTTTACACCATTGAACCAGTTGAACCAGTAAAATGTTCACTGGCTCATTTTTAGAGAGTAGGACATATTTTACTTTAGTCAAATCAAAAAGGACTATTTTCAAAATTTTCCAGTCGGAAGGCGACTATTTATGCAGTACCTGATCAAAAAGGGAGTATTTCAGAAATTTGACACACACGGCAGTGTACTGTACGTTTTTAGCAGTATTCGATTTTTACCGTACAAACTGCGGGTTGTTCACACGATACATTTTTAATCGTGTAATTAAATTTGTTGCAGCGCCAAAAAAAAACTCCCATGTTGGTCCTGATTTTTTTACGTATGCTTTAAGACTCACTTTACAATATCCAATCATAAAATTGCTCTTTTTTATTTTTTTGAAAAAAAACCCCTTAGTTGTAAAATATCATACTCCGGAAATGCTCAGCGAGTTTCAAATTCGCTAGAAAAAGGACTCAGTTTCTATTGCACCAATTTAGCTGTTTTTCGAGCGATTTTGAAACGCGCCGAGCATTTCTGGCGCTATTTTGCAGTTAAGGGGTTTTTTTTTTGAAAAAATTAAAAACCATTTAAAAAATTTAAAAACAGCAATTTTATGTTTGGATATTGTAAAGCGAGTCTTAGAGCATAAGTAAAAAAATCAGGACCAACATGGGAGTTTTTTTTTGGCGCTGCAACAAATTTAACTTTTTAAAATTACTTAATTCCAAAATCTATTATGCAAAAACTATTTGACCTACAGTGATGGTGTTTTGGATATAAGTTAAGCGTACCTTAAACTACCTAATTCCAGAATTACATTGAAAAATACTTTTTTTTTGGATTTGGATTAGATTTTTTTAATGGTATAACTTTAAAATGAAGGTACGGTTTTTCGCAGTTTTCGGCTATTTTGCAATGCAAAAATTCAAATTTCAAAAATCAAACATAGGCTAAGTCTTAGCAAACCCAATAAAGACCAAAACATGTTCAACAAAACTTTTCGCCTAGAAGCCTTCGTTAAGAAATATTTATCAAGAAAGGTCAAAAAACAGGGAATTTTTCGTGAATTTTTCAGTTTTTGGCTCCCATAAGTTTTCATGTTTGTGCACCCTCTAGATATTGTTGGGGATACCATTTATGACCAATTCCACCATAAAAGTCCGTTATATCACGCCAAAACCACTGGAAATGCTCCAGCGCCTGGACTATGATAGAAAATTAGCTAGCCAATGTCTACTTGGAAATATTTTTTTAAAATTTCGACATTAGATACATATACTATTATTTTAATATTTTTGTTTGTCTGTTCACTCTTTTATGATATAAAAAACAGTCTATAAAAATCAACGCGTGAGTCATTTAAAAAGCCTGCTTAGGTCATTGCCTGACCCGCGTGTTATATGTAGGTTCGCCATCATTGCTCTAGAAAATAATTAATTTCTGTACGAATAGGAAATTATGCAGAAAGCGACGTCAAACTTGCTTCAATATCTGACAGCTAAACTCTACACTAAAAAAAACAAAATCCTTAATTCCTTTAAATTTTTTAATTATATAATACAGCAGCTTCAATTCACGTACCTTTTCTAGGAGTTCTTGTTCGAATTATAAACATTTGCGAATAATGAAACTCGTTGTATTCGGGGATGAGATCTCCAGACTCTAGAATTGAACATTTTCCGTTTCCTGGTAAGTAAAGCACAGATCATTTTGCAGGAATTGTCTGCAGATGATTGTATAATCAAAAGTTACAACTCCTCTTTCCTGGAGGGCATTTACAGATGCATTCGATCAGGGGCGGTTCCAGGGCTCATTTTCGGGGGGGGGGGGCCATCGTGCTTTTAATCACACTTTTGGTCTTAAGAATCACAAATTTTTTTTATCTGGTAGACTAGAGCTCAGAGATAATCCCTGATGTAATCGATATTAAAGCTTGCTTTAGAACATAGAGAAAATGATTTTATGCTATTTTTAATCTCATATCATATCGTTTAAAAGTTATTTTTAAAAAATAAAACTAATAACGTATAAGATTTAACACAGCGACTGTTTTATGCACGTAGAGTACTCAAATTAAAAAGCGAAAGATTTTCTGAAGCAATACAATCACAAAAATTAAAACTTTGTATTAATCGAAACAATTCAAAAAGAATTCGGAAAACAATGTCACAAAAGAGGCGGTAACAAATTATCTTAATTCGGAACCCTTATATCAAAGTTCCAATCTCAAATCGTTTGAACTGGGCAAGTGGATTGAGGATTTAATTCATAATTGAATTTTGTTTTAATTTGTAACGGTAACAGGCGCGGATCTAGAATTTTTTTTTGGGGGGGGTCACGGAATTAAAAGTGGCGGAAAAATTTTTTTACTCCTAAAAAAAAATTAACAAAACGAACAGAACTAACCGAAATTTCTGGTGGATTAAAAACAAACGTGCCCTACGAAAACGTGCCCTATTGTGTTTTTGATGAAGACGCGCCCTTGCTTGTGACTGCAGCTAACTTCAGAGTTTGCAAATCAAAACATATAGAAAGAGTATAGCCCCATTCAGAACCAGCAGCGGCTGCAGACAGCTCCCATTGGCTAATGGTGGTCACATGTAGGTAGGGTTGCCAGGTCCAAAAATGAAAAGGCCGGACACAGCGTTACATTTAGCCGGACATTTTTCTTACCCATTTTAAATAGAAATAGAGTCGGTTAGGTATTTTCAATCGTTTATTAATAAAATCTTATGTCAAAATAAACTAAATATTCTTCATTAAACAAAATATACAATCATCTATTCTCCTTGGATGGAAAACTGGTCATTTCATTATAGTCCGGGAAGAAGAGTTGCATTTTGGATGGTCATTTCAGGTCCCCTGATTTTTTTGTAATTGATAGTTTAGATAAGGCTTATAACAGTAGCAAGAGTCAGCCAGCAGAATCGCGATGGGAATGGTGGGGAGAAAATGTACAGATCAACAACTTACTACCCGAAAGGAATAATTTCCAAAACCAATCAATTGGCACGAAATGACCAGGCCACTTGCAACGCTCACTCCGGGACTACTTTTTATTAGTCCGGGATGCAGCGTTGTAAGTTACCTGGTGTGCTTAAATCTTTGATTGCAAAACAAAGAAAAGCTTTCAGCTATCATCTATCTATGCTACGCTGCGTACTGTACGTATCCTTACATGACCAGAGGGACAATCGCTTAATATCCAGTCATAAGCCGGACATGCATATATTTGGCCGCCACGACCGTAAAAGGCCGGATATGTCCGGCTAAATCCGGACACCTGGCAACCCTAGTCACATTGCTAGTAAAACTAATTGATTGCTAGTAAAACTAAACATGCTGCCGCTGCTGTTGCTGCTGCTGGTTCTGAATGGGCCTTATAGAACAATCTGTTGTTGACCTTGAAGGTCATTTTTTAAGGTCGTTTTTTTTAATTTGCAAAAAAGCTGAGTCGGTTTGGTCGTTTGGTAATTTTTTTCTTTTTGTTTTTTTAGTTGGGTCAATTTTGTTTTTTAAACAGCGAGCGCCCTTGGGGGGGGGGGTCATGACCCCCGTGACCCCCCCGCCTCTGAAACCGCGCCTGAACGGTAATTTGTTTAGTTGTGCATTTTAAGTAGATTATCTATTCTTAAATTTTCGTTGTACCACTAATTGAAAATTATAAAAAATTTATTTAAAGCTTGAAATATTAGATAAATTATTGAAAATGCCCAGTTGCTCAAATTAGCCTAAACAAAAAGTCTATGAATTTCAAGCTTTTATACGAGAAATTTTTATTTCATTAAAAATCATTTTATTTTTTTCGTTCTGGCTTAGAAATGTCAAAACTTCTATGTGTGTGTAAATGACTGTTATTATTCAAAAGATGTTCGTCACACATGTGTGACCGTGGATGGGGGCCTAATAGGGGCCCATACACTACAAGGTTTTATGCGTACAAACATGTCCCACAGTGTTTGTGACAAACTTGTTTGTACGTTGAGCCTGCCCATACACTATAAGGTTTTACAGCAAAACTAAATAAATAAATACAGCTAAATACTAAAAACACCGAAACAAAATAAACAACACCAGAGCAGACGTTTTTTATGTTATGGAGAGAACTGTCAGATAAAACCACGAAAAAATCAAAACCTTTTGATATTTGGGACAAACTTGTGACAAACATAAAACCAAAAACCAAATTCACCACACACTGTCAATCTTTGTTTGAACGCCTTGTTTGTACACATAAAACCTTGTAGTGTATGGGGCCCTAATGAATTCGTTAAGATAACTTAAAATTGCCAGTGCTGCCAATCGAGATTGATTAAATTAGCTGGTACCATTAATCTCCACACTTTATAAAGCGATGCATTTTCGATGGCTTGATTTTGTAATACGGTACAAGGATTGTTAATTAATTCAAGTCGTATAATATAATCAACTTCGAAAAACTTCATTAATTTTTCTATTCTCGGGGGGGGGGCCATGGCCCCCATGGCCCCCCCTTGAAACCGCCACTGCATTCGATACTGTCTGGGTAACAGGTTATTCTGAGAACTTTCAACTACTGATAACAAAGGTACATATTTCCTAGGAAATTGCTTCATGCAACGATTTCTGAATAATAATTAAGGAGAGTATTTTTTGTATGTATCAGTAAATTTTAATTTTAGTTTTTCTGTGCATTAAAATTGCCCTGTGAAATTGAAATAGCTGATGTATCTATGGACAGAGTAAGGCAATAATTTAAAGTCTCAATTTTATCCAGAAACTGCCAGAAAGCATTCAGAAAGTCTATTCGAAACATACTCCTGCGCTCATCATCCATGACAATTCCTAAGACTTAGATGTTGTACAAGTTCGACAAAAATGAATACAGAAAATACCTGCCCAATTGTTCTATTTATAAAAACTAAAACAGACTTTATGCTGCAGAAAAATATTGCCGTGGAAGTAGGCAATTTTTAATTTTAATGGAGCAGACATGGTGGTAATATCGATAGAATTTAATTAGAGTTGCTACTCTTCTATGGTCGCTCGTTGTGCCTTTGATGAGCAAATGGTTTCGTTACCTATGTACTTGATGGCACAGTTATGCAGCTTATCTTGACCACGAAATCAGTTTTTAAAGCACCAGCCCAGATAGACTAGTTTTATTCAAAGATTTCTGATATTCTTGTAGCAGTTTCGTATGGCCAGTGTGCCGAACTTCATCATAGAATCATTGAATTCTGTCTGACAAAAATCGCACTTTAATATCATCGCGTAGAACGTCTAAGGTAAAGCCAGAAATAATCAACTCTCTTCGACCGGCTCTCTTCTGATCACGGAGGTCAAGCAGCAATGGACGTGGTTAGTACTTAGTTGGGGGACTGCTTGGGAACACGACAATCGCGTTAAGTTTTTTTCTACTTTTTACGTGAATTTCACTGATTCAATCAGCAAAATTTCGCTGTTTCCCATTGGTTGACTAGTAAACTAGAAAACAGGGAACAGTTACTAATTCATTTTTAGAGAGTACTTAGGTTTGCCCAACGTCGGTCATCCTTGGGCCAAATTTGGTAATCCTAATTAAGCCCAAGTTAGGCAAAACGCCATGTTTGACACCAACGCGGATCCCACATGTGGCCCTATTGTGGAATTTATGGAAACCCCATTCGATTTGAAAAAACTTTAGTGGTCCTAAATCGATTGGAACACAATTGCTTCTACTAATCGCTACTAGGAACAAGTTTTGCTTTAAATCATGGTAGAAAGAAAAAATTTCAACAAACTTAATGCTGTTATATACTCAATACTCTGAAAAAATATCAAAATTTACTCATCACGTTTCAATACATACATGAAAATTTTCTATTAAAGTTTCTATTTCATAATATCACTTGAACATGGTAGAAGTGCTTTTAAAACCCAAACTATTTTCAATAATGCTGATATTATATAAATCGATGTTATGTTTCCCACTTAACATTTTCAAAATAGAATATTTATTACTGTTGTGTCCCAATAACCACAAATTAATTGAAAATTCCTAACAAAAGAGCACCGGTGTTAAATCTGTTTATAAAATATTGCACATTTCTGTGGTTGCCACTCTACTCAACAATTAAAACCGGAGTCCCTCCCGTTCAATAATCAAAAATCTAGTGTCAATATACTCATTAAATTTTATAAATTAATGTCAACACAATTTTAGACCAAATATATGCAAATATTTAGTTGGAAAATAAACCTAAAATTATAATTCGTGTTTAATTGGAATTTATATTAAATTAAAACTTAAAGTAGCTTAAAACTAAACCTATTTTAATTAATTACACAAAATATAATTTTCAATTAGAAAAAAAAATATATTCAATAATTTAATTTCATTAATAACAATTCGTCACAGAAAAAGCATCTTGCAAAGCTGCTAAAAAAGCATGAAAACATGTTTTTTTTCGTTACTTTCCCATTTTACAAAATTCTAAAAATCTACAATTTTTCGTGCAATTTTTCATTTAAATTTTATTAATTATATGCATTTTGCCATTTTCTTTTGGTTGTTTAAATGCATGCGCTATAAAAGGATCATTTTTTCTATTTAACTAGAAAAAAAGGACCCAACTATTGTCCCTTAACGAAAAAAACTTAAATCAAAAAATAAATAAGAACCATTTTCAGAACTCAGAAATAAAAAAATTAAGAAAAAGCGTGTGTTTTGGCTAAAATGCGAATGTGGTGTTTGAAAAGTTTCTTTTTTTTTCTTAAGTTTTTGTACAGAAAAGGACTTCACAATAACTTTGAAAAAGGACTCTTTCTCTCAAAATAAAAAAATACATTTTCAATATTAATTATTTTGCTGGTGTTTTTGATTGATTTACTAAAATTCTTTTAAAAGAGTGGTGAAAATTTTTTTATCAATATGCAAATATATAGTTTGAAAAACGAAAATATTTTTTTGTTAAAAAAAGTGAGGTTTTTGCTGGGATGTTAATTTTAGTATTATTTTTTATCTGATTTATTTTCAAAGAATTTTTTATCACTTATTAATTTCGTTACAATTATAGACCAGAGTTACCATAAGTACAAAAGCTTGGGTTTTGCAGATGATTTCTTACGAAAAGTGTTTGCTTACTTCATAATTAAAAGCTTGACGTTTTTAAAAGTTAGAGCTTTTGAAAATCTGAAGTAGAAACAGAAACAATTACAGATAATTCAAAACCTGAGAGTTGACCATGGTGCAGAGAATGTATCTGAGAGGTTTGCGAATTACTTAGAAGAATGTGGCATAACACAAATCTATAGGACCGTATACTCGACAGCCTGCTCCTATACGACAACCGCTCCTGTCAACGATTATATGATTAACTCAATGGAAGTAATTTTCTTTATGACTCGCGAAGTGTAAAGGTGTCTTAAAGAACTTAACGACAATAAATCCACTCGCCCTGATAATATACATTATATAGGCCCTAAAAAGTTGTTTCACCTTTGGCCAAATCTTTCCCATTCTCTTTACCCTTTCATATTTTTTTTGAGTTTATCTGGACTCCTGTAAACTAGCTCATATTTAGTCCATACCGAGAGAAGCAACTCTCTAAACGACCTCTACCTACCACTGAAAGCAGTAAGAACCTTGGGGAATATCTTGAATCAAACTAAATTCTACACGACAAGCAGTACAGCTTTCGACCATAAATATCTCTTGGCGACCTTTTAGTGGCCGTATAAAACTTAACCGATAAGCTTATGCAAGCCACCGACAAATTTGGATAATTTTCAAGATTCAGAAGAAGATCGCGTTAAAAAATTGCTCATCATTGCTCAAACTCTTTCCTCATGAAGATTTATTTATGACACAGAAGTTACAAGAAAAAATCAGAAAACTATAAGAATGACTCGACAATGTAGAGTCTAAGACGATTTATACCGGCTTATAGTATTGGGTACTGAACAAGTTGAATACAGTGAAATATTGAAAATGAAAAGATGTGCAACTTGTGCATTGTAAAATCAGACTTAGTAAGATCCTTGTATCGAATTGCACAGCATTAATCACGGACGGAACGAATTTTCATTTAAATAACAAATCCAGCTTGTCTGAAAGTATTTTTATTTCTAATTCTGGATTTTTTTTTAATTTCTGTATTGCTCTTGGAATTTAACTTGGCTCAGTGTTCAATATAGATATACATCCGACAGATTTTTTCCCACGCCAAAGTGCCAGAGTACCTACTTTCGTTTATTAACGCCACACAAACCAGTTTTATAGACAAGGGGCCACAAGGAAATGTGTGTTTTATTCTCATTTTTACCTCAACAAATTTGTCAGACTCATCGTCCCTCGCAATAAATTAACATTCGGGTCTGCGAAAACTATAAGGATTTCTCCTTCTCATTCGCGTTAATTGTATCACCTCATAAGCATCACAAACGTTATACGAAAAAGATCCAGAAAAATAAGTATACATCGTGTAATGCCTGATACATAAAACCAGTTTGACACTTACATAATATTCTTGAAAAATGTATAAACAATTTTTATAAAACATGTTTATTACCAGAGGTAATAAAAGGGTAATAAAATAATGCATCATAAAAATTCAGTACTATCATAAAATGTTATTATGCTTTTAAAAAATTTAAACGAATTTTTCAAGTAGTGATAAAAAATTAACTATTATTGACATATTGTCTATATATGCAAAAACCCATTCTTACATTCCAAAATAAAACAGCAAAAACCACCACTTATTATTAATATTTACATGATTTTTGATAAAGTAATATAAAAGTGCTGATACAGAAGAATTTTGTTGGTGGCCAAATCGATTTATTGAACGGTTTTTTTTTTAAATAATTTTAAATTTTGATTATATTTTTTTTATAGCGAAAATTATGAAAATGTATGAATCTCTCACAAAAAGAGCGAAAAATATGTAAAATTTTTTTAAACATTTTCTTTTTGGTTGTTCTTTTTTTTTATATAGAAACTCGTAACAAAAATTAAAAATAAAATATTGAAAAAAATTTGTGCACTTTGAATCAAATTCAAGTAACAAAAACGATAAAAACAATTTTTCAGTAATTCAGTAACTAATACTTTTCACAAGAAGTAGCGAGAGGACTTAATAAAAAATATAACAGAAGAAGAGAGATTGTTTATAATTTTTTTTTGGTCGAACATAACTTTTTTGCTTTTGGTTTGAAGTAGATTTTTTTTTTGGAAAAGAAATCGAAATATTTATAATTGGAAAAAAAATTAAATAAGAAATTAGTATCAAAAAAACGTGTTTAGAAATTTTTTTTTACTGTAAAATATAAAATTTCTAATTGAAAAATTCTTGCTTTTGAATATATAATAATTCAACTATAGTTTTGTTGGAGTGGCCAATTAAAAATTGTTAAATATTTTTGATTTTTAACAAAAAAACAAAACAAATCAAAAGTGTTGCAAATTGTATTTCAATTATACAGTGAGAATGTGTTTTTAGATTTTCTATATATATAAATATAGACAGGTATATTAAGAGTTTGATGAATAGAATGATTTGAATGAATTGATTTTATTTTTTATTAAAATGATTTTTTTATATATATTTATTAATTTAATTAATGAAAACCTATAAAACTAGTTTATTTTTTTAAAAATAATAAAAAATTTTATTTTTTTTTAATTCTGTAGTCTTCTCTCACTCTCTTTTATGTTTAATAAAATTGCAGTAATAAAAGGTTTTTTTTTATATAATAATATTTAATAATATTATTAAAAAATATATAAATAAAATAAAAATAAATTAAAAATTGGTTCGTAATAAATTTGTCACTTTTCTGTATAAAACATTAATAATAATAAAAAAGGAATATTTGTATATATTTATTATAAATAAATAAAAAAATTATAAATTATAAATAAATATTGTTAAAAGCATATTTATATTTAAAAAAGAAATTTATGTATAGGATATATATATTCAATATGGAATGCATGTAGTATAATGTGTACATGTATGCTAATAGCATTTAATATATATTTATATATTTCATATATAAATATAATGTTTTGAAAAATAAATAAGATAATGAAACAGCATCATATATATATTTATAATATTGCTCTGTATGGTTATAATAATTGTAACACTTAGTTGAAACTTTTTTTCAAAAAAGGTTTTTATTATCAACTAAGTCTTTTGCTGTTTTTTGAATTTAAGGTTAATTTATTAATATAAGAGTAAAGATTTAAAAAAAATAATAATAAGTAATTTTAGCTATCATATCGTCAGTTTTTATGATTTTTATTTTTGTTTATATATAAAATAGGTATAATATTAAATATCAAAAATGATACCACGCAATTATTATACTTTTTAATATATATATAAATAACAAAAGAAGTTGTTATAAGAAGCTTCAACGAGGACTACCAGGTCACTGAATATGGAAGTTAATAAATAAAATAAATATTTAATAAACAAATCAAAAAATAATGAAAATATATTTCTTTTTTTTTTTAAATTAAAAATATTAAATAAGAATTTATCTAAAAATAACAAAAAAACAAACAATTTTACTACGAATTTCAAAATATTTTTGAAGTATGACAAATTTTGAAAAAATTAAAAATAAAAACACAAAAGGATTTTATTTTTTTTTTTTTGATAAAAAATTCTAAACATCTACAAATAAATTTTGATAATAATTATACAAAATATATGACCCGATTATGGTTTTATTTTCAATATTTTTAATTATAATTTTAAAACAAAAAAAAAATATAAATTAAAAAATAATAATAAATAACAAAAATTATTATTTTTTTTTTCATTTTCTTTTTTGTATTTTCATTATTTTTCATTTTTTTTTGTAACCAAAAAAAATACTCACGGAGATTATTTTTATATAAGAGTATATATGTATTTTTATATAGGATATATATAAAAAAAATAAATTTTTTTTATTAAGAGAGTAGAGAAGATTTTGATATCGTACCGTTTCGCTCACCTTCTTGTCCCACTGTAGGACATATGGAACAGGATGATCGTATGGAAATTCGACGTGACAATTGAATACAACACTTTCTCCCAATATTGCTGTAATATGTACAGCATCTTCCGCTGTAATTATATCAATAAGAAAAAAAGTGAAGAATTAATATTTTGTTAATAGATTTTAGATTAGTTTAATGAATTTATTTAATACATAATTTTCATAATTACATAAGTAACTATAAAATGATCAACATTTAAGAAATTATCTTAATTAAATTGAAAATCGTTCGTATAATAAAAAAGGACCATAACAAAAAGAAATGTTGGCAAGGACGCTGCGGTGGTCGTTAAATGATCTTAGAAGGGTAAGAGAATGCAGTACACCGCAAACGAAACAGGAAGCTGAAAAAAGGCGTAGCAAAGACCTTCGAAATTAAAAAGAAAAGGACGGCTTCAAAGCAACCGAAGCACCAACCTAATGGAGGCGCGGTGGAGTTTCCAAAGAAGGAAACGCGGGTATGGAGGGCTCCGCTTGCACTAAGATGGAAGAAAAAAAAGCCGCCAACCAAGAATCTGCAACGGGTTGGACTTGCTGACTGGTACGACGGGTAAATTTCTTATCTTTATTGCGGCCTCCTGCAACATCAAGAAGTACAAACGCAAGGTCCATCGCCTCGTCAGCACCCTCCAGACTCTTATTAGTGTATCCTGTCCTCCATTTATTCCTTCGAACCACGCTTACTATTAGACGTTGCACAATAAGAAGTACGACATAACGGACTGATAGTACAAATGGCAACTCTTAAGCTTGAACTACCATATAAAGGAAAAAATCCTAACGAAAGTAAAAACGGACGCTTCCTTGACAAATCTCCTCGCACGCGTTAGGGAAACACAAAAAGGCGACTTTCTGTTGGAACTAAAGATGGGTGAAAATAGGATGGAATGCGTCCAGCATTAAGTCAAATCTTCGATAAGACAGTTAGCGAATTTTAGAGAGAGTACCAACTAAAAAATGATCGAGCGGGCGGACTTAGGTACGATCAATTCCAGAAAGAGCGTAGTTTTAGTTTTGTTGTTGTACTGCTTCATATTTCAGGCAATTATGTTGGTGACTGTGAAAGGTGTCATTTAGCATATTCAATAGAACAGTTCTGGTTTAATTACAGAGGTCAAGCAGCAGTGGAAGTGATTAGTACTTAGTTGGGGGACCGCGTTGGTAAAACGACACTCGCGTTTAAAAATATAAAGCTTTTTACACCGGGCGTAGTTATTACTCACTTTACCACGACAAAATGCTTAAATTTTTATGCCTCCTTTTTTCCACTAGTGATGAGAGATGGCAATGATTTTTCCTCAAGGGAGCCTATAGGTCATTCCTTATGACGAGGCGCGAATGAGGCAAGGCGTTAGATGGCCTGTGTGGGTCTTATAGGGCAATACACACGAGGTCCACATGAGGCAGGCTAGAACCCCCAAAAATGCCAGTCCTCATAACTCCATAACCAAAAAATTATAAACCATATAACTCAATAGACAGGTTGTATATAAATTGACCGATTAACATTTTACATTTTACATCTGTTCATGTGCTCCCCACACACAATGATTATGCTCCGCAGCCGCTGCTGCCAATATCCTGACTAGGTTTGCAGGGCGAATATATGTTGCAACTCTCGAAGTAAAAAGCTCTTCCAATTCTATTGCGAGATGGAGCAATATAATCGATGCATTAATCAAGCTAGATGACCCTTAGTAAGTAACTGATGCCCATCGTGGTCGAGATTCTTGTGAAAAAGAGTACAGACAGGATCAAAAGAGAAAAGGACAATATGTGGTCTTCTCCAGTTGATCATCATGTAAAACGAGGTTCTGGAATTACACCTCCTATAGGGAGTTGTCGTTATCGGACTCTCGGACGACCTGGGATAAGAAGACTGACAACTCGATAGAAAAGAGATATTGGCGTACGAAACGGGGAAATATTTTAGGACCCGTGACCTCCTGAAGATATAGGGTATGCCTTCCCAGTTTCGGACATGACGCTCTCCCTTTCCGATTCTCGAGATGCACAGGGCCCAGCTGGAAGCGTTGGGCTAAGATAAGAGCTGTGAAAGCCAGAGAGCATCCTGCACTAGTAGATGCATCCCCCGGAAGCTATAGTACTAGTGTTGGGTAGGACACGTTTATAAAATGAGTTTGTAAGAGCTGCCTCTTTTTTCTTTTGAGCCAGTACAATAATATACTTCAAATGAGGCGAGGTGCTATTGTAATGCTAAAATGACAAAAACAAGCAAATTAAAAAAAAGAAAGAAAATAAATACCAATGAAGAGCTTTTTTACGAGCTTAATTCTAATATTTATTAAACTGTATTTTAGTCTACTGAGTAAGTTAACCAATACGGACAAACAAATTTAGTCGAGTAATTTACTAAAACCATTTAGTCGATTCAATCCATTCCTGTCCTATTTTTTCGTTCGAGTAGCGGCAGGATGCCATGACTTTGTTATGCAAATTGATTAATTTTATAGTTTTTACTTTGCTATCTTGTCGTCTGTTCATTTTGACACTTTACTTACTAATGCAATGTGTTCGGACACTTTTTAGCTACTAATACGTTTTAAGACGTTTAGTGGTAAGTAAATTACTCGCAACTCGACTAAAATACTGTCATAGTCTGTACCAGCCTTAATTTTAAGTTGGAAATTTTACTACCGCAAAAAAAGTAAGAAATGTCTCTCCAGTTCAAAATTTCACTCCCTCGAAAAATGTAAGAAATGTCTCTCCAGTTCCTATTTACAATCTCACCACGGCTCAGTTAAATTGGATATTTTATTGCCGCAAAAGAAGTAAAAAATATCTCTCCACTAAGTAATTTACAATCACACCTCGCTTCATTTATGTATCTCGATACACGCTCATATACCAGTAGGACATTATTTTTGAACCGCGATATTTAAAAAAATTGAGGCCTCAGTACAATTTACCATCGTGTAAGGGACAAATGTACTGCCTCGTGTAAGTCCGGCTCAACTCTATAAATGCCTTCCAGAACAGGAGTTAAACACTGATCGAGCTCCACGGCACAATGACGCATAGTCGACCCTCAAGAAGGATGTGGTTTCAGTGGATTTATAGTCCACAGGTGATCGGCAAGGCAGGAGGCTGGTGGTAGCATGAGATTTCCACCTTCCAACATTCGGCAAAAGCCTCATTTTGAGCTTGGATTGCGCCAATGTTCTACATAACACCCACACTCGTACAAATAAAACTCTATTACGATCAGAACATACTTTCCTGGTTTACACTACCTCAAATTATTGAATCAAAGAAAATTCGAGAAGTTCGATCTACTGTCAAGATATAATGAAAAAGATCGAAACCATCTTTTAGGCCTAATGACACTAGGAACGTTTCAAGGAGCAAAACTTCGACCGAAATCATATCGTTGCTGGTAGTAGGAGTTAGAACTTGCACTAAGTCAGTAAAAAGTAAGTTCTGCAGACAAGACTCCGCGCAACAACGAGAGTTGGACATTTTTTAAATATAACCTTAAACAATATATAATAGACATTGGCATAACGAATTTTTACGGCATGACGGATTGGTACTAAGGCTAACTATTAAGGGTAGTTCTGTCTCATAAAAAATCGGACCAGCAAAAAAAGTAAAAAAATAATATCTGGGATTAGTTGGTTCCCATATCAAATTTATTCTTCTGTAAATAATCTCACCGTCGCGTCGTCATATGGATTTATAAAATTAAATTTCTCTAGGCGTTAATTAATAGGAATGCACTCGGTAATAATTCAAATCTAATTTGAAGTGGCACTGTTCAAACATTTAATTTCCTAATTAGAGTTGGAATGCCGCAGGGCTCAATCCTCGACTCGTTTTTATTTACCCTCTTCATTAATGTACTACCCTTGATGGTAGTCCCACCACATAACTGTCAAATATGCTAATTATGTCCAAATTTACATTATTCACTGCTTTAGTGCTATGATTCCGTGGTGTCGATTAATGAGATAGAATTGATTCGACATATATGGTGTCAATATTCTTTAGAGCTACATTAAAGAGTGCGAGTAAATAAGTGTTGTGTACAATAATTTTTTGTGTTATTTACAATAAAAACACATTTTTAGTTATTTTCTTTTAATGAGTATCAAGAAAACTTTGTTCAAAATTATATCAAAACTCCGATAGCCCTTCCATCGCATAGCGGCATTGCCTTCGATAGCTTAATTAAATTGAAATCCATTAAAGAAAATTTTATTCGACAGCATTTCCAAGGATGTTTTGTGAATTTCCTCCAGCATCTTATCTCGTCCTGAAAGTCCTATTAAAAGCAATTTACAACTGACTACTAGTCCTTAAGTGCAACAACCACCAGCAGCGCTCCAGAATGGGCTGCACTGGAAGCGTTAGTTCTAGAAACATTCGCCACGGACAAAGATGTACGCGAGTTAAGCGCACCGAAGGAGAATATTTCGAGTAAGTTTTATAATAGTCAATAGCAGCAACAACACAATTTTATAAACAAAAGCACCGGAAGGCGTGTAGACGTTCTCCACAATTATCCAGGATAGACCACTAGGATCCCTTACAACACATCTACCCCACACACCAGGAGCACCCTTTTAATATCAATAAGCAGGAAAATGGTGCTTTGTTAGATTTTATTTTTATTCTTATTTTGTTATCACTTAACAGCATCTTTACTGGTAGTAATTTATGCAGGCACCTAATTGGTTGGGATTATTATTTTTTAGCCAGGTAATTAAAGTGAGCTAATTGTGTAAGGGAAGAGAACTGCAGGTATTAAAAGTAAAGGGTTGCACCAACAACGCCGCTGCTGGCTCTGATGAAGTATCAACCGAGGACGAAAAGGGCTTGCTTAGATCCTTGTAGAATATCTATTATATGAGCGTTTCCTTTTGTTACGTCACACTCATAGGAGGTTCAGAGAGCATCGGAGCATGAATGGAAAAATCCTGGGTAATGGATGAACATAAAGGGTTCGGGCTCTGACATAAATGGAACAAGCAGGTAATTTTAGATTCACAGTGGACGGCTTTGTTTATTTTTAGAATGATTAATTAATCACTGGATATAAATTTTGTGTTTAAACAATTTCGTTTTTGTTAATATGTTTTGAAAGTATTTTTTTTTGTGATAAATATTTTAAACATTGCTCATATTGTGTTAAGGTGAAAATTAAAAGATAATTACATGGGAAGTTTCATTTTTCATTATATTGTTTTTTTAGGACCATATCCTAGCGATTACAATAGAAATTAGTAGGCTGCTTTAAGAATTTCACCACAGGGAAATGTAAACCAGTGCTGGGTAATAGGAGCTTGTGGGAGCCATACGATATCCCAGTAATTCCAGAGCCCTTCTATTCTGTTTGTGAGTTCGAGTGCGAGAGGCATAGGAAAAATTTTTTCCTAGTGCTCTGGAAAGGGCAACTATTGCCCAGCACTGGCCTAAACCATACTAATATAAAATATTGTCTTAATCTGTCTAAAAAAATTTCAACATACCCTTTTAATTTTATTCTATTTGTTTGCTTATGTGGCAGTACTAAGCCCATGAATCCCCTTTGTACTATCGGTCTGTCGTGTTGTTGGTCTCGTTGAGTAAGCTTATCTTATCTATTATTAAGGATGAATAGGTTTTTGGTTAAGAAGAGTCGGGAGGGTGCTGAAGCAGATGGCAATTACAGTAGGTAGGTATCGGGTCACTTTGGCCAGACAGTCTTGACGTCACAGGCTGTCTGACAAAATATCCACTGGCGCCATTGAGATCACGATTGTCTGGCCATATGTACCTCTCCTTATATGACAGAATTCATGCGGGAAATTAGGCTTACTTTGCGTCCAAACAACTTCTGCAGTCTAAGCTTTTGGCAAGAAGAACAAAGCTCATAGGCGGAGAATATGTAAAAAGGCAATATAGTTCGGTATGCCAAATCATAAAGACTCAGATGGGTTGGCCATCTAATAAGAATTAATGAGGAACGAGTGCAAAAGAAAGTCTTCAATGTTGTACCAGATCGAAAAAGAAGACCTAGGGTGACCCAGAAAGAAGTGGAACAATGAAATTTTAGACGATATCAGGACCCTGGGAATAAGAGTATACCTGGAAGGATACAGCCAAAAATATAGAAAGGTTGAGGGGCTTTGTAACACACCGAGCTGTAGCGCCATAAGAAAAAGCAGAAATAATTGGGTTTTAGTTATAGGGATTCATGGAGACATTGTTTCGCGTATAGTCTAAATATGTACAAGCTTCGAGAATTCCAGAGAAGGATGACTGTTTGCGCAGAGGTGTAGCCAAAAATCGGGGCATTTCTTTAAGATGGGGAAAGGTATATTTGTTGACGTCAGTCTTTTTAAGACACCTATGCGTCGCGCGGTTAAACCACTTTCCTTATTTTATAAAAGGCTTTTGGTAGCTGAGCTAAAAACACACCATCTAGTTACGGGCTGTCTACAAAGCTTTCACCCGGTTTAGGAATCTCCTGGAAGGAAGAATATTTTACGTGATGAGCGTTCACAAGCTATTGATTTTCGCGTTCAAAAAGTCTTCGACAACAATTCACCCTAGGACCGAAAAAACGACTTTATTACACCAGCACATAGTGGCGGGAAAATATCGTTGCTGAGACAAACGAAACGACATTTTCCAGTAGGAAAACAGACTGATCAACAAATTTCAGATCAGCAGTTAAGTGATCGCAGTCTTCAAGGAATCATTGACTCCCCATTAATAGTTAATAGATGGTAACGCACCCTAAAGTAGACGATGATGTGCAGAAAGACGAGCGTTGAACAGACGCCATACTCACAGTCCTTCTAGGCATAAGATCTATCTTCAAGCATGATCGGCAGCCAAAATGGTGTCCAGCGCTGAAATTGATTTGCCAGGGCCGTCAAAAAAATAAGACGAGTCAGAGTTCGTGAAGGGACCTGTAAAAAATACTAAATCATCACAAGGCGCCTTCAAGTTTTCAACAGATGTCTACGTCATATCCTAAAAATGTGGCTGGCAAGATAGAATTAGAAATGAAAAACTATTGCGTCGTGCCGGCCAAGAAAGAATATACGACGACATCAGGCGAAGGAAATGGAATTCGATTTGGCCACACCTTGAATAGCGAGAAAGAGGTCTTTCACTGGAATCCACAAGAAGCCTGTGGAGTTGGAAGACCTAAGGAGCTTAGGTCACAACAAATGGGTGATCCTGGCGAAGCTGAGAGTTTTAGCATAAAACGCAGTCCGCTTGAGGGCAACTTTTTCCGTCTTATATCTCACGAAGGATAAAAGGAACATAAGAAGAAGATGATAGGACCGCCATCTTTGTACAGGATAAGCTAGTTGTTGCACCTGTTCGTTAGATATTGTAGGACCGACGTCTCCGCAAAGGATGAGCTAGGTAGGTTTACGCACGTGTGAGAAATAAAACAGGGTTGCAACCCTGTGGCATATTAAGATCGGTTCAGCGAAAAAACAAATACTTCAAGGTGGAAATGAAAGAACGACAATATTTCGCTAGAATAACACGAACGTTCTTGGCAGCGGGCGACGAAATTGCCGTAAGAAGAACGCACCAACAAGTTCACAGCAAGAAGAAATATGTCATCACCAAAAGAAATGAGAGGTAGGTAGCTGAAGGTGGCAGCCCAACCAAGGAACGGAGGATAGGGGACACAATTGACACCGAAAAATACGTTTTTTAACAGCACTCGTGACAAAACTTTATCTAAGCATGTTTTTATGCTTGGAGTGACTTTAGATTCAATCCGTAATATTCAGATATCGGATCATATCTCCCATTTTAAGCTTCCAAACTTCTCCTTAGTCCTGTAAGAAAAGATTTCCAAATAGGGATGGTCAATATTCATCGATGTTATCGAAACATCGATGTTGAGCGTAAAAACATCGATATTTTGACATCGATATTAAGTCCTCTAAAACATCGATCCATCGATGATGTGAACAAGAACATCGAAAATCGATGTTTCCACCTTTGGGTGTTGTAAAAATCAAATTGAGCTTATGCAAGCCTTCATCAAGGTGAAATTTCCTAACGGCTTTTAAAATTTCAACCTATTGGGCAAGCAAAGGGTGAAGAGGCGCTTAGAGGGGAAATCATCGCTTCTGGATTCTATTTCTCGGGTTGATTTCACGCACACACTTGCCTTGACGTTTGGCGGGGTGGGAAATTTCGTATTTTGTTTGGCGAAAATACCCATGCATAGATAATCATAGTAATAAAATAATTTGGTGACTGCAGTAAGCACGCATCGTGTCGCATCTCTGCTCGTGCTTACTGCTGAGCTTACTGCAATAAGCTCGACACGTGTCGCATCCACCTATCAAACTCGAACTTGGCGAAGTAGTTTTTAGTTTTTATGCTAGATGACACATATATGTATATTTTTGATTTCATGGTTGTATGTTGAGACATTTAACAATATTTTAATACTACTCACTTAGTTTTTTGTAATTTTATATTTGTTTTTAATAAATAAACTTTTTAATATAAAATTTTTAAAATATTTGATTTTAGCACCAAGCCATCGATGTTTTTAAACATCGATGTGTTTATTTCGATGTTTATCGGACATCGATGTTTACTTACCAATATTGACATAGATGTCAATATCGATGTTTTTCTAATATCGCCTATCCCTATTTCCAAATGCCCAGTGACTAAAATACTCCCATGCCCAAGTATCTCGATACCCACTTCGACGAACAACTGCAAAGAAAAACTCCGGTTGTTTTTCTGGCTTGTTCCTGCCCACAGCTACGACAGTGAGCGTTGTATGGGATTCTCAATCTGGTCACATGTTTCCCACTCGACCATAATGTTGTTATAGTCGATACGATTCTAGCGATCCGCAACATCATCGGTAGGTCGCATAATCTTTGCTTGTTATAGACGGGCGAATTTTTTCTACTGTTGCCGCGTGATGTTAAACTCCTCTACCTGGACCCTGCCATTGAAAGGAAGATAATAACACGATCCGACCAGTGCGATCGTTTCACCAGGAAACCGGTTAATAATAGGGTACCAAACTTCTGCTTAGGTTGGCTCTTCAACTAGAGGACGGTATACCTCCTTTTTCACCAGGCAGTCTGGTCACATCTTTTTTCGGCTAGTTAAGGGAATTCACTTGTTTCGGGAGGCGTCACACTCCGACGAGGCTGTCACTCACTAACCCCGACGATTGCGCCTCTTGCTCAAACGGCTGTTATTGAAGATATCGACTTTGTGAAATTTAAGTTCCGTTACAAAAAATTTTGTTTTGATATTTGTTACATCCGAGGGCTTCATGCAAATTTCATCTTTTTGGTTAAAATAATATCGCATGATCTTTTTTTCATGACTGTAGAAGTAATAGAATAACTATTGAGGGATATTTCGAAAAGCATTTTTGTATAATTTGGGTACCTCGTCTGCCTTTTTCCATAAAACTCTAGTAATCGCGAAAAACTGGGTGTGGTATGAATTAGAACGGGCGTTTAGTAGTATCCCTGTAAAAACTTTATTAGTTTAACGAATTTTGTCTAAGTTTACCATTTTGCTTCACTATTTTTCTAATTAAAGTTATTAAATTACTAAATGAAAATGAAATACACTAAAGTTTTACACCAATTAAAACTTTCATCCTCTCTAAAACACTGATTAACAAAACATAAGGGAAGTAATTGAAAATTTATAAGTTTCCCTCCCTATTAAGGATCCTCATAAATCATTAAGGATTCTTAACTTTTAAAAACTTAAAACTTCACACTTTTATCAGCTCATCAATTTTCCGATACAGTTTCATGATTATGGATACAATCTCCTCCAAACTACTTCTCATCTAAGTCGTGTCTTTCGCATAGCAACAAGGCTCTAATCCCTTTTTACCTTGTTCCTTTAGAAGCGTCAAGAAGTGTTGAACGTGTTCATTTAGTTCATATACAACATGACTAAAAACCCCTTTTCTCCTCCTCCCGGCAATCTTCCACCTCTCGTATACTTTCTTCTTCATAATGCTAAAGGATCCATCAGACGCAGACGGGACATGTAAAATGTTAATCATATACCTACTACCTCCTGAATCCTTTTAGTAGTGTGTATAAAATTGCATGGGGAGTACTGTATATAGTGTGTGGTAGTGCATCTCTCAAAAATATATATATAGATTGCATACTGTACAAAGACATGTCAAGCACTGGTGTACCCTTTATAGTAAGGAAGGGCCATGAGGGGCTGCGAAAATGTAACGGGCACATGGAATGAGGGGTAGTGCTAATCGGGGACGACGTATGCAGAATCATGTCTCAAAGCTGCTTTATGTCTTCAAGTAATGCTCAATGGAGTACAAAATTACTCGAGTTTGCCACTTGAAAGTTGTGAGCCAAGTGGCCCCAGCAAGGCAGGATTAGCCCAGGATATATGGGGGACGGTTTATGCCTCTGAGCAAGTTACAAAGTGCTTCACATAAAGTCCTTTGAGGAGTAATTTTACTGGTCAATCATAAAAAGGACAATTACACTGATGAATATTTATTGCACAGCATGAAGCCTCTATTAAGTATTCATGGGGCGGTTTTAGTACACTTTTGAGTCGAAGTAAAATTCTTGTATGTAATTTTTTTTTTATATTTTGAGTGTAAAATTTACGGTAGTATCATACCTGGATTAATATTGGCTAATGTGTTCTCTGTGAGCAGTGCTACAACGACTAGGAACCCAATATAGCTGACTTTCCGTAGTAAATTCTCAGTTGTTTTTGTTGCTGTTACTGATGATGATGATGTATAAGATTTTGTTGTGGCGAACGATCGCGACCGGCTTAATGCCTGACACCACCGGAAAGACCCAGGGTCCGCGCGCACGCCCATGCCTCTGGTCCCATAGTCAATGCCGCTAACGGAGCGTCGTCATTGCAGCGGCGTCACCTAGAAGAGAATAAATAAAACAAAATTTAATAACATTATCCTTATTTAATGTATGTTAAAATAAACTACAACTGAGCAATAATAACAAACAAAACAAAACGGGCACAAAAGTCCCATTCACATTCCTTTATATCCTTTTTTCTCTGAACAACAAATACACACAATTGCTAAATTAATACACAAATATCCCAAAGGATATTACAACAATAGTCAATTTATCCAGTTGATATGACATTCATGTCAAACCAAGGGATAAATACAAACGAAAATATTAAAAAAAAAAATGGGGGAGAAATAAATAAAAGGACTCGGGATTATTGGGGGTGTGTGTGCTGTAACTAAAACAATGACTCTATATATCCATGGCAGGTGGTGGGACGTGTGTCGTAAAAGTATTGACTCGTGATAATTTATTGCTATAATAAAAACTTCTCTCCAAGGATCAATTTCCTTTTTCCCTGTACGAGAGCCAATGCTATGGCTGATGTTACTGGTGCGCTGGTGGTTCTGGTTTCTCTCCTGCTGGTTATGTACTATCCATTCCCCAGTATACAACTTTCATTCTGGACAGGCAGTACCAAATGGGGACAATAAAAGTAGAAAAGTCTCAGAATACGACGACGGACAGGACTCAAACTCTCAACAGCAGCAAAAGATTCATCCCTTAAATGGACCTTTAATCATTGTTTTCTAAACAATAAACCTGTTATCATAGAGACGACGAAAAAAAATACCCTAATTATGATAAAATGGTATCCTCGCACTACATTAGGCATGGAGATTTTCACTGATTTGTTGCATGCTTTTATTATTTTCAAAAAAGATTTTTTGGGGATGAAAAAAGAAATTTTGGTCTGTGATGGGGAGCGGCGAGAGTGGCGCAAATGTCTGATTGAACAAAAGAACAAAATGGAATATTTGCTACCCTTTTTGGTTAGGCTAAAAATTTTCTGTAGTAGACAACACTGTTAATCGATTTTGTGGTAAAATGTTGTACTGAATTGATTGATTATATAAATGTATTTTTGGTGGTCAGCCATCAGTGAAATAGGGTGATAAGCATATAGTGTATGGAAATATGCATTTGTTACAGCTATTTTGAACTGGTACAAGTGCGATCATAACCTCCAAATGGTAGTTACTGATAATTGTCCTAAAAGAAAGGATAGGTGTATATTTGAGCCCTTCTAAGTAAAGTTGAGCAAATAATTGCTGAACAACTAAGTAAATAAAAAGTGAGGCTATTTTAGAATGAGTAGCATGTCACGTATACTGAAGCAAAGCATGACGACCACAATAAAGAGATCGGCGAAATTTTTTTCACATGGGGTGTTCGGTTTCCGAAGCTGACATTACACAAGAGATTCTAGGGATAAAGAAACCTTAGTATGACGCATATTAAAGGTGCACTGTACTCTGCTCTTAGGCGACGCACAGTGGTTCCAAATGCCGAAAAGGTGGCCAAAAGTCTCTAAAGTCGATCTTTGATTTTGGGACTTTTTGGGTTTATGTAGGTTGGTACCTAAGGTATTAGAAACAGCCTTTTCTAACGGTCAAACTTGCATGGGGAAGCTCTTGGGAGCCATTGCTACGTGAGCGTCTGGCAATTCGTAATCAGGGGACTCGAAATACTCTTCATACCAAATTTCATGAAAATCTGACCACTTTATAAAAATTTTGTCCGCCATATTGGATCCGCCATTTTGTTTTTTTTTTTTGAGTGAAGATTCGTAATTAGCGACCTCAAAATACTATTTGTACGTAATTTCATACAATCTGAACAACGTCACCACCACCTTTCGCGTCTGGCACACGAGGGCCTCGGCGCGGTACATAGTGAAACGGGTTTTTGTGTTAATAATGACCTGCTAACGAAAGTAAGTTCTTTTAAACGTTATTTCATATTGACAATAAATTTTCTTAATTATTTTTGTGATGTACCATTCAAAACAAGTTTTTTATAACTTCCCGTTGTAAACGTCAATGTTTAAAATTACATTACTCAAAAGTCCCACGACATCCCACTCTCTAACAAGTTTTGTCGCATTCTTGAGATCTTTCTCTATATTTTGGAAGTTTCAAAAGTTGCCCCAGTTTGCCCCGATTTGTTTAATTTAAATAAAATTTCATAAAATTCTGGCCAATTTATAAAATCTTTGTCTGCCATATTGGATCCGCCATTTTGTTTTTTAAATTTTGAGTAGCAATTCGTAATCAGGAGACTCGAAATACTCTTCATACCAAATTTCATAAAAATCTGACCACTTTATAAAAATTTTTTCGGCCATATTGAATCCGCCATTTTGTTTTTTTTTATTTTGAGTGAAGATTCGTAATCAGCGACCTCAAAATAATATTTTTACGTAATTTCACACAATTTGAATAACGTCTACATATTTTGGTCACCTTTTCGAGATTTGGAAGCACTGTGCGACGTCTAGCAAAGAGTCCCCAGACTAAAAAAATCAAGAAATCTTCGAAGTAGCTTAATAGGAACCTAATGCCTACCTATATGTCAAGTTCTTTTTTGGGCGGCTCAAAGCCAAAGTACATTAAAAAACCACATACAGGGAGTCACAGCTTGCACAAGCCCCCTCAAGAATACTTAAAACAAAGGTTAACGAGTCATAGTAGTAGGTTTGTACGTATAGATATATCCACACGGTATACGCGGATGGAGTTAATCGCAACCACATACACTTTAAACCCATTAATGGTGCGAACGTACCGAAGTGCCAAGCCTCGACAGGTATCCCTAGCTTGATGGTATGGTATCTCAGGAGCATATGGCTTGGCATACAAGTTTTGTATATTCGTGAATCAAATTAGCGGAATAGACAAAGCAGTCGACGAAATGGCCCAGAACACTTACAGCAATGTGTTACAACTAGCTCATAGTGAGAGAGAACTAAATATGAGATGCCGAGCATCAACGAGAATTAGATACGGCTTAAAAATACCGTCAATAGTACTCTTTACTCCATTTTAGATAGAAATCGTAGAGATTAGAGTGATTAGTTCAATGATGAATGCAAGGTGGTGACTGATCGTAAGAATGCTGCTTTCTGTGCAATGCGTCATAGATGCGTCACAGGCACACGAAAAAAATACAAGAACTCGTACTAGAAACAGAAGGACACAAGAAGAGGAAAATTTCGTATGTGAACTAGAACAGTACAGTATCAGTCGCAGAAGTTCTACCGATGAGTCCGCATTACGAAGCAATTCACGGAAGGCTGCTGATCTGATTCCAATTCCAAAGGCATGTGGAAGCATTGCCAAAGTAACTTTTTAAAAAATTTGGCAAATGTTAAATTGGAGGTTTTACCAATATTTGATGGATTTTACGCTGCTGCCACCAAACCAAACATAGAAGCAGTTAGCAAACCCATATACCTCTTCAAAAACAACAAGGCCTCGGAGGCCTTGGAACCTTGTTTGTATTCGGAAACCGAACACGGAAACTGTATGTGTGCAGCCAGCCCTACACCCCAAACGCAAAGTGGAAACGCAAATTGGAACTCTTTTATAGTTCAGATATTTGAATGCTTTTCTCTCTGTTGCACGAACGTGGGTCCAGACAAAGAGATATACATACAAATTTCTGTGCGATAAAAAAGCTCTAATTTGGTCTCATCCCGAGTAAAGATCAGATTCGCCAGTTTTTAGCATGAAACAGGCATGGACAGCATCAAAACCACTGCGTGGCACCCACAACAACCACGGTACGCCTGAGTAAAAATTCTACTACGTATCAAGAAAAGGCGGATCGAATAGTCCAAATGAAGCACGGTACGTTCACACTTTTTCTAGACTAAAGGAGCAAAATTGGAGCTCTAAGAAATTGTTTAGGACGAAGAAAACGGGTAATTACCTTCGTGACCGAAGAGATGAGGGTGCCATTAAGCATGATCAGTAGACCGGTTGTGGTTCGATTGGCCAGGTCAAGCAGCAGCATTGGACGTTGTTAGTACTTAGCTGGGGGACCGCTTGGTAAAACGACACTCACGTTTGGAATGGTCGATTTCGAATACATTAGGCGTGCATACTTCTGGCGGATGCATTTTTAGATTTTCATGCCTTTAGCGGGAGCGTGCATGACCTATGCGGCAGACACATTTGTTCGCTTTGCGTGCTAGTTTTCAAAAATTAACCAATTCAATTATTGTAAGCTACATAAGTAGATATATGTAATCTGTCGAAGCCCAAAATCGACTAATGCATACGCTAAGACAGTTCGCAGAAATGTCAAAAAAAGTAGGTACTCATCGATACTCAAGGTATCGAGTACTTTTGAACGAGTAAAAAGTACTCATTGAGTAGTTTTCTATCCATTCTACTCATGAGTATTTAATCGAGTACTCTTCACCGATTCCGTATCCCTACCCTTGAGCTTTCCAGTAAAAATCTAACAATACATAATAGTTTCAAATGGAATTTAGTCAGTTTTGTAATAGAGAATAGGATTTTGTCAGTTTTGTTAGAAATATTCACAATATTGTAATAGAGAATAAGGCCCCATGATACAGAATTGGAATCCAAACTATTCAATAAAGTTGCCAAACTGCTCAGTAGTTGCCGAATTTAGACAACCGCTTACCATCCGCAGCCAAATGGGTTGGTCGCACGGCTCCATCGGCAACTTTATTGCAAAGCACATCACTACTCATTGGAGTGAAGATTTGCTCCTCGTCCTACTAGGCATACGCAAAGCAATTAGAAGCGAATTGCAATGCTCACCAGAAGAGCGCGTTTATGGTGCGATACTGAGATTGCCCAATTCAATTTCCATTCCGTGAAATTATACTTTATAATAGCCTCGACATACGGCAATCAAAATATGACAAAAATTCCTAATTTATGACGAACGCCCTTACGGTGTGATACACGTTAAAATACGTCATTATATTATGACAGTTGCGGTGTAGTCAAAAATGTCAGAGAACGAAAAATAAAAAAAAATTATATCTTTCGTACGTTGTGGCCGCAATGGAAGGGAAACAAGTAGATAATATTTAATTTTTTAATATGGAAAAAAGTAATATTTTTTATTAATTTTCAAGTTAAAATAAAAATAAAAATCAGCTGACTCTGGAAAAACGCCTAAAAGCGGGCTTTTTAACATGATCTATCGTTCGACAGATGGCTCTCTTTTGAGATTTCGGTTTTCCTAATTGATGAGGTTCATATTCCTAATTAATCAGGAATTTTCGTCATAAATGCGTGTGTGCGTCGAGGCTATAATGTGAACATTAACTGATTAAAATTTCCTCAATTTTTTTCGCTTTCTTTGGACCTGCACATACCGAGAAATTCTCATCTATATTTAGAAAGAACGACCAAAATGGTAGATTTTTAACAAAATGGCCCTAACTTACGTAACGGCGGTTGCCAAAGGTAGAAAATGTCCATTTCGTATAGTATTCGATGTAACTTACATATTAAAAACAAAATTTTGAGACTGGAAACAATTCCTTTTTCACTAAAATTTGATGCTTGTCGAACACCACTATCTGGTGACTAGACTAATAATAGTTTTGTCAAAAAAATATACAAAATTCGAAGTTTAAACATTAATTTTGCTCCGTTTGCAAATAAGTACCAATTAGCATTCACTTTTTTTGGCAATCAAACGTCCTTTTAAAATTCCACACTATTGTATTGAAAATTAATGATTATTGACTCTAAATTTGAACTTTCAAAACAGTACTTCAATTAAATAAAACTTCACAAAACCATGAAGTTGCACAAAAATAACATTCGCACACACACAACCGAGAAAGTTCCAAAAATCAAAAATTTACCCGAAGGATATTGACTGGATTAAATTAATAAGTTCATTTAATAACTGTTTACTCGCCACAAAAAAAAAACAAACTTTCTCGTCCCTTCTACAGAACCACCCGGTATTCTTTTCGCCCATGGGCCAGGCCCATTCCAGGGCTCGGCAAAATGAAAAACGAAATCCTCGGAAAAAATCTAGGCCCCTGTGGATGCAGCAGAATCGAATCCGAAAAGTTTCTCAATATCTTTTCGCCATTAACAAAATTAACACAAAAACTTCCTTTCCACAGAGAATCCTTAACTAATTACCCTGCAGGGCGGCAGTGGCGGCGGGTAGGGATCGTTTGTGAAATTATGCAATTTTCGTGGAATAATAATAAACTTATCGGAATTTTAAAGTAGTTGTGGAAAAATATGCTAAAACCATGAAAAAAAAGGATAATAATTTCCATTACCATACTGCATACATAATCAACAAAAAAAACGGAGAAGGAGCAAAAGGAATTTCGTGTACCCTGGAATTTCTTTTTTTTTTTATCTAAATTGAACTTTTGTCCGGTTATCCGCAATTAGTTGCAGTTGTGGGGGCAGGGTGGGTATAGATAGGGTTGGGCATGATGTTGCAGGAAATTGCATAACTTTTTTAGGGTGTGTCATAACTGCCAGAAACAAGGTTTTTCCTCGATAGTAAACGGAAAAGGGCACCAAACTTCGAGAAAGGCAGAAAGATAGAGAGGGAATGAGTGAGAGCGGATATTATCGCATAGAAATTGTCAAATTTAAGAAATTCGTGGTAATTGCCAACATCCGCTCCTGCAAACATTCTCCAGCGGAATATAGACGAGAATTTGATTTTTTTTTGTTGGTTCGCTTTTAGTTCATCTACTTGCGGTGCTTGGGCCATTGTTCCGCTGGCAGGATTCCAAATGATTGAAGGGGAGGACATTTCGCGTCCTTTCGAATTTTTCAAATCGTTTTCACTTACTTTTTTGTGTGCCAAATCGGTTTTTTTTCTTGTTCTTTTTTTTCTCGGCGAAAAAAAAAACCAAAGTTGAGAGAAAAGCAGCAAAATAATGTCGCGACAGGAATTTCTTTTCCACTGATAACAGATAACAAAAGGACTTTGATTTCAAAAGAAAAAAAAGGACATCAGGAAAAAAAATATATGTCCGAAATAAATGAAAACATTGCCCCAATTTCTTCCTTCGTTTTTTTTATTCCTTTTCAGACATTGAAAATGCGTTTTCATAATTCCAACAAAAAAAACGAAAAACTTAGCGTCAAAAAAGAAAATCCTTATCTTTATTTTCGCTTTCAAATGAGCATTTTTATTTTTTTTTTGATTCTGTTGTCGGGTCAGTTGCCATGATGGAGCAGCATAGTGCAAACTATCGAACTGAAGAACGAACGAACTTCTTTTGAGTGTTGTGGATGGAAGTTTTCCATAAGTAAAAGTTCTTCCTTTATCGCATCTATCTATTTATCCTGTTGAAGGATGATTCTCTCCATTGGTGGCCTGTGTGCAGGATGCACTTTGTTTTACTTTTCTACCTTGTTTCTGGGTCTGATCTTAAAAACCTTATTTCTTTCAATATTTTTTTGCTTCTTTTTTTTTTACTTTATTTTTAAGAGTTTAGCGGTTGCTTTTACTGAATTTATTGTCTTATAGTTTTCGATAAGTTTTAAGTACACTTTAGTAAAACTGTGAAGGAAAAACTTTTCTATATATTTTTTTTTGTTGGTTCGTTGTTGTTGTTAGTATTTTATCCTCTCTATTTTATGGTAGTTCCAAGTGGCTTACGATAAAAACAGAAGGAAAATAAAATAAAGGAGAATCGATTAACGAAAAAAAAACATGAGCTTTCATCTCGCCCAAAAAGGAATTTTATGCTTAATTATGTATTTGAATACGATAATTTTGAAGAGAGTTTTAACTTTTGCGGTGCTTGTTCGTTACATCAAATAAGTGAAATCCGACAGCTTTTCAATATAGAGTGAAACGAAGCAGATTATCTTTTGAGAACTTGATGAATTTACTAAGAAATATTTCTGATGATGCTGGCTTTTTCAGGAGATATATGACAGTACATCTTCTATTTTAACCAACTATGGATCAAAACATTTTTCAAAGCCATGTCATATTCCTCTGTTTTCTATACACCGCATTCAATGGTATTTGCAAACTTATCTCGTGATTCTTATTCTACAACCTGAACTGTGAAATCGTTGTTGCGATTCAAGGTATAAAATGTAAATTGCCTAATTTACTCTAATAATGTACAGCAGATTGTTGGCCGGCCTAGGAGCTAAAGCGCCCGACTACCATCCCAGAGGTCCGTGGTTCGAACCCACTCAGCGGCATGTGTTCACCTTTCCACTTTTCCGCCTTGTTTTATGGATATTCCGATAGTCGTAGTTGTACAGTCAGTCAGTTTTGTGCAGCAAATTGCAATTTCGGGTTATGAAGTATTAGTAGAAATCTGTTTTCCTTTAATATAAGTATTAATGTTTGTCCATTAAATAAAGAAATAGACTTAAAATACAAATGCATGTTTCGTTAAGAGAACATAATACGGACCTAGATAGTTTTCCTTCTTTCTTGTTTTCCTCCTTTTCAAAAAAATTCCCACCTTTAAGCATAATAAGCGAGGAAATCGGACCAGGACGGTCTTATTAGATCAGCCAAGCCAACGTTCTGTCACGGTAGTATTGGAGGACGTGTGTTGGCGTTGTCAGTTCTTTCACTTTTCCCTCTACTATCTAGTCGACTAGAGGTTGCTGTTCGACATTGAACTCGATGATAGAGCCGTCGACAGCAGAAAAGGGGCATTACGCCTGAGCCTAGTCTTTCGCATAACAAAAAGTTAATCCGACGAGGATATAAGTCCCTATAACAACAAGCCAAGGAGCACACTATGTTAACCCGTTTTTACTTTTCAACCAAGGTGGTTTGCCTGTTGGCAACTCGGATCACAGCCTCATCACCACTAATCTCCCATATCAATCTTTTACGCCAACCAACAAAGCTCCTAATAGAACTGTCTAGCACTATGCGACATGCAACTGATTGGAGAATTTTCACTTCTATTAAGCAGACATTGAATGGGATTTATGTTTTTGTAGCCCGAACGCCAACACTGGCACTCTATGTGTCACCAGAGAGAGTTTTAAAAGCAGGAATGCGTTTATTTAAGAAGTACTATTAGTCCAATCCCCAACCGCAAAAATGGGGTATTGCCTCTACTTTTTTTCGGCGACCACCGATTTTGATGAAATTTTGGATTTAGGCTCTACTTACCACCCTTTTCAAAGTCTACCCTTTTGGAGACACACAAATTTCGTTTATAAGTTCAGAAAGTATTTTAGTAAATTTTTTAGTGTGTGTATGTGTGCGTGTGCGTATATATACTGGCGGGGTACCGACCCCCGAACACTCAATTCACCCATGCTCTGAAAAAGATTGCAAACCGTCAATTTTTTTCATTTTATTTTATTGCACATCTTTAGCAGCTGCGTACAAAAGTATTGCGCAATACCTTCCAGCTTCTACAATATCTTGTATTTTGGAAGTACTGTTGTAAAATGTATATTAAACCTGAATACCAAATGTAGCATGTATGTATACGTTAAATACCGTAATGTGTTCACAAGAGCTCCGAAAATCATTTGCTCCGAAAATTAAAAAAAAAGTCGTTCGGTTTTTTCTCTGTACCGGGGTCAATTTTCAAGCTACAGTGTCCATTCAAAAACCATTTTGTAGGTAATTTCACTGGCTATAAACAAGTGTTTAATTGTATTATATTAAACCCCTTAATTTTCAAAACGTGAAGGGTCAAAGGGCTAAGTAAAGGTGGTACTTACACTATAAAGCAAACTTCAATCCGCTATATCTCCGTCAGTTTTAAGCTACAGCAATACATAAAAAAACAAAAATTGTTGTTGAAGAAAAATCTAAATTTTGTTACTCAACAGTTTTTTACGCATCTTCAATAGTTTTTGAGTTTTTTTTTTGAAAACACAGAAATCTGTAAAATTCGTAAAATCCCCTTTTAATTTTGATCGTATACTCATTTCAAAAAATACACCCTGAAAATCGCTCAAACTATATAGATCCGATAGATATCTTTAAAATAAAGTGAATCCTACGTGGAACATGATAAACTTGAATTTCGGTGGAAGTGGTATTAGTTTTATTGACCACTTTTTTTAAAAAAAATTTAAACGGTACACCTTCTCTTTGTCATAACTCATTCATTTTACATGCAAATGATTTTTATCAGTATTCATTTTAAAGGTCTTTTCGAGCACTTTAAAAAATGTAATATAAGTTATCCTCGAAAAATGCATGGATTTTTCGTTATTCGACGTTAAATACAACGTTTTGAGTATTTGGTTTGAAATAGGTCCCCTTCGATCAATCATTACTCGCTATGTTTTATACCTAGAGCATTCATTCAAAAACCATTTTCTTCGTTTTTTTATAAGTTTTATTTTTAGTCTTAACAAAAATTTTGATAAAACGCTTATTTTTGGACTTATTGACCAAAAACAGTTAGAAAACGTGGGGTTTTTAAAGTAAATTTTAATTTTAAATTGCAACTTTTCAAATGCTTATAACCAAAACAATATCAAGTTTAGAAAAAAAGTTTGTACTATATTTTTTCCTTAAAATTAGCCTCTCTGTCGATTAACGGGGTTATTTTGACCAAAAATATTTCCACCCCCACCGCCAAAGAAAAAACCCACATTGGCATATGGTAGACTTTGATTTTTGAGTCATTCCCTATCTACTGTTAAAATTTCAAGTAAATCGGTCGCCTCCGAAAAAAAGTAGAGGTGATATCGGTTGAGGACTGGACTATATGGAAACTAGTAGTTTTTTTTCATCAAAATTTGAGTCTTTATTGTGGAAAAATGTTTACATACGTACCTGTTATTCAAAATATTTTTTTCTTTTTTTATTAATAAACTTTATTAGTCTTGTTCATCGTTAGGAAATTTCCAGAAAAATGTTAAAATTTAATTAAAAACAATTTAAACTAAAAAACAATTTTTTTGTGTTTTAGAGAACGTGGAGAGCAGACCCATCCTTCTCCAGGCAATGCCGGTTGAACCGTTTTTTTGTTTGAACGAATTAAGTGATTTTTGTACCGGCACGATTTCGCGAGAACCAAAAAAGATTTCGACTTCGTTAAGGTGCCGTTCGAAGCATGTTAAAGGACATATGATCTGAAAAGATTTTCATAAAAAACGTTCGAGTCGTTTTTTTGTTTGAACGAATACTGGGAAGTTAATCTTGTGGGCCGAAAGGGCCAAAAGCCACATCCCAACTAGTTTTTCATCAAAATTTGAGTCTTTATTGTGGAAAAATGTTTACATACGTATTCTTCAAAATATTTTTTTCTTTTTTTATTAATAAACTTTATTAGTCTAATATAACTTGTTCATCGTTAGGAAATTTCCAAAAAAATATTAAAATTTAATTTAAAACAATTTAAACTGAAAAACAATTTTTTTTGTGTTTTAGAGAACGTGGAGAGCAGAGCAGACCCATCCTCCTCCAGGCAATGCCTGCGGGTGGAGTTCTCCGATTTTCCTATCCTCCATAAGTGATAATTTAGAGCGCCAGTGTCCGGTAATCAAGCCAACAAGTGTCCTGACATCATTTCTACTGCGCCCTAACAGCTCCTTGGCCGTGTTTGGAGACGGCCCAGGAAGGAACCGCTTAGAGTTGGCCAGTCCAGGCGCGGACCTCCAGCGTTCAGTATGTTTCATCAAAGCCCGATCGGCTAGGGCCCTTTGCAGCATGCTGGCGCGTGCTCCGATAGCCGGCTCTGGACCGATGAATGCAATGTCAGAGCCCTGTTTAGCTAGGGAATCCACCTTTTCATTGCTTTTGAAGCCCCGATGACCCGAGACCCAGACAAGGGTAACTTGATTGAGAACGCCCAGCTCACCAAGAGCACGTTGGCAGTCCCAAACTAATTTAGACTTGGTCCTACGGGTCCTTATCACTTAGCCTAGGCTTATCGCTCTACTTAATCTATAGTCCAGTCATTTTAGACATTAAAAATCTAACATTTAACAATAATTCCGAAAGTTTTAAAACTTTGGTGAACCTATTGGTACACCGAGAAAACAATAAATCTAAATTTGCAACCTTCTCTGAAGTCCGGAACTTTGTTAAAATTGCAGATAAATGGAATTTGTCTGCATTTTTGCCAAAAAAAAATCCAAAAGTGCTGCAAACTTGGAGTAGCGCTAAACGTATTATTTTATACCTCGTACCAGATTTGCAACCAGTTTAAAGGTACGGAACATTGTTTTTTGTTCTGAGCATTTGCAACAAAAATTTAAAACTTTTGTTATTATTTCGAGGCCATTTTGTTCGAAAAAATTACCACAAATGACAAATATTATAAATTAGCATGTTCCGCACAACTCAAAAGGTTGCAAATTTATGCAATTGTTCGGGGCATTGTTCCGATGCAGCTCTCGACTTTGCAAGACTTTTGGAATTTTGTCTGTAAGTTTATTTGCAAAAAACGGTATTTAATAAATTTTTAATAAAATAATGTTCCGTAGCCTTAAATTGGTTGCAAATCTGATACATGATATGAAATAAAGAATTTAACACTACTGCAAGTTTGCACAACTTTTGGAATTTTCTTCGCGACAATATTGCAAAATTTCATTTCTTGCAATTTTAACAATGTTCCGGACCTCGGCCAAGGCTGCAAAATTTTATAGTTTGTTTTTATGCTCTTCCCGACCTTACATGAAAGTTTCAAAAGTTTTGGAATTATTGTTAATTGATTGTCCACACTGACTGTCCTAATTGTAAAATTTACATGTTTGTGTGTCATTTGGAAATAATTTAAAATAATAACATCATAGGAGCTTCTTGCCACTTTAGAGAATTTGACAGTTTGAAAATAGCTGCTATCGAAGCAGCTATAGCAGAAATCTTCAACAGACCCCCGGTTTCAAATATGAAATGTCTAAATATTCAGTGTAAATTGGCAAAATTTTAATACATAAAAAATATTTAATGTTTCGGAAATTGACAATATTACTCTTCTTATGTGCCGCCAGTTAGATGATGACTCAAAGGAAAAAAAATTTCTATGCTTTTTTCATCTTAACCGCGCTTGCACAATTATCGGTTTCATAACAATTTTCCTTCAAGCAATTCCGTATTTCATACTCTATACGGAAACGTTTCGTGGGAAAAGTAAGTTAAAATTTGATTTTAGTTAAAAGTTAAAAATTAAAAAAAATAATAATTATAATAAATGTATTTCTCAATTTTTAGGCCCAATTCTTGGAGTATTTATTACATTAGGAATAGTCTATTGGACCGGTGTAATAGTTGCAAGCGTATTTATGATAAAAGGTGTTCAAAGCGAAAATCCAGGTTTATTTCTCCCATGGCTAATAGTAGAGCCGTTGTCTATTTGCATGATGGCATTTCCAATAGTTGAGACTTGCCGCAAGTTAATAGTAACTACAGATGGAACACCCCAACTTCTTTACGCATATGTACTATCACCGGCTTTGGGTATTTTGTATGTTTTACAAATTTGTAAGTTTTTTGTTATAAATTTTTAAATTTTTTTTTAATTTTTTTTGTTAATTTTAGTATTTTTGATCCATTGTTACTGCTG